>VDFB02000017.1:223012577-223200415 GCA_007258455.2 Sequoia sempervirens
AGTAAATATTGAGCAAAATCCCGACGTATGTCGCGATCCTGCCGACCGACGATTCTTCGCCGTTATTTCGGCGTTTACTTTTTCGTCGTCCTTGCGACGAAAAAATAGCGACGGAAAATTTTTGGCCATTGCGTCGCTCTTCCGACAGAGATTTGTCGAACGACCGACGAACGACCGTCGGAAAATGGTGTCAAATCCTGTAGTGACCTATAGGGGTAGACCCACATTGCATGAAAGATGCCCATTCCAAAGTTTAAAGGAAAATTTCCAACAAAACCCCCACCAAGGCTAAAGACTTAGAAATTTGGGAAGTGGTGAAAGTTGGTCAGCTCAAGATGATTCTTTTAAGACTCCTTGACTTATTAGGGTTCAAAAATAGGGGGCATGCCAAATGAGGCAGTGACAAAAGTTACCCGGTGAAGTGAAAAGTGAGGGTCCCCATTCTAAACAGGGTGTGCCTCCTATAGGCACAATAGTAACCATGGAGATAACTATGAGAAACACCACGGATGATGCCAATACTCACTCAAGGCTAGATTCTTTAGACCATATTACTAAATTCCACCTATGGCTTGTTAGAGTATAATTATTTATGTTTAATTATTGTAAGTTGTTAATTTCAAAAGGACACTAACGAAGGGGTGCATCCTCTTCAAATTTTTGATATATAAGATAGATACATAACAATAGGAGGATATACTAGTAGAATAGAAAAAATAGATAGATAGAAACAAATTTTCATAAATTTTATATTTCAAAAGACTATGTTGCAAGCTTAATTTTGAGGAAATCAATGAAATATCTTTGATTATGTGGCTTCATATTGGTATTTGTTATTTTTTGAGATTATACAATTATTTTGTTGTCTCCATTTCAATATTTTCTTATTATTTAAATTGGTGTATCAAGGATATATTTAGTTTATCAAGGCACTTTTTTGTTCTTGTGTGGTGTGATTAATTGGTTTCTTTAAAATAATTAAAACCCTTTTAGTTAGTCACAATAATTTGGAAATTTCATTTGGATTAGTAAGAAGAACCATATAATTAGGATTGACATTTTGTCTCCAATTTGGTATCATCTATTTTTCTTGTGCGATTATTCAATTGGTTCCTTCAAGAAAGGATTAAAATCCTTTTGATAAATCATAAGTAACCTAGTTCAATATGTAGAGTTTTTTCAATCACTTTCTTGCACATTTATACAAGATATAAACCAACATAAGTGTTCCAAATAGTTTGAGTTACAGCCAATACAAGCCATTCATCCTAGATCTTCATTTGACTCCATCCACCCAACAAGGCACTCGTCTTACCAATTTCATCATTTAATTTAATCAAATATGTTAATTAAGCATATTAATAAACTACACCTTGATATTACTTATACAATTTATACCAAATTAGGCTTACATCTCTCAATTCCCAATTTCCATTGTGGATAAATTGCACAAGTAGGAAACATATAGTATAATTCTGCTTCATTTGCAGACACACCCACCTAGGTCTAGAAGAGCCTAAAGAGAAGAAGGTTCAAATACACCAATTGGTCATGTTCATTAGCCTAAAATGTACCAAGAGCCTGACAACATCTTGAGGTTTTCCAACCAACGTTTTTGAGAACTGACAAAGTGTTCAATTTGGAGAGCCTAAATTCAGGAGACTTTGGTTTGAACTCAAATTCAACATTGGAACTCTACTTACACAATGTAGGCATATATTTTTGATAGGATATCTATGCTCTTGTATTTGATAACTCTTATGAGTTTACATGCTCATTAATTGTCTATTTATTTCAGCAATTGCATTAGAGTTGATTGTAGGTTAGCATGCTTAGCTTGTGCATGTGTGAGGGTTTGAAGCATGGCATGGAATGTGTGGATTCATGCTTGGTCACATGGAATGCATGGATAGCTTGTGTTTTATAAAGGGTGTGAGAGTTTATTTCATGTTGTGAAGAAGGATTGTTGAAAGAAAAGGAATCATATCAATCAAGGATTGATCATATATTATTATAATATTGTTTTAAGGTTAAATAAAACAAGAACTATTGATTTTGGTGGATTTTTTTCCCAAAAGGGTTTCTCCACGTATATGTTGTGTCACTTCTATCTTTTTATTGCATTCTTCTACAATCTTCTTTCTCTTTCTACAATTGGTAAATATGATCTAAACAGATTAATCATACACAAAGAATTACGACAAATAACACTTAATTAAATCTATAGTCACATAGGTTTACAAGTTTTAAGCTATAATTTCACCTCCATTTTCAACATGTTCATGTCTTCCATCTTTGTTGGAGATGTTGTACAATCTAAAATAGATAAATTTGTTCCAAGTGAAACAAGAACACACAATGGTCTATAATCCTACATATAAAACCTCTATGAAATTGAGTTGAAATACTTAATTTTCCAATCCATAGCTTTTCGTTCACTCTATCTCTTTTAATTTCCATCCCAATAATTTGTCTTTTTGCACCAAGATCTTTAATTTCAAATTTAGTAGCAAGTTGAGATTTTAGTTGTGAAATCATTCCTTTCCCTCTAATAATAAATAACATATAAACAACATATAATGCAGTAAACATGAAATGATCACCATCAATTTTATAATAAATACAATGATTTGATATAAAACACTCAAATTCGAAACTCAACACATATGTATCAAATTTCTGGTACCACATCCTAGGATATTATTTGAGGTCATACATAGATTTCTTCAATTTGCAAACCAATTTACTTTTACCTTTCACCATGTAGTGCTCTGGTTGTGCCTTATAAATATCCTCATCCAAATCATCATTAAGGAAAGTAGTTTTCACATCCTTTTTCTCAACCTCTAAATCATAAGTAGCAATAATAGAAAAAAAAATCTAATGGATGCCATTTTTGCAATAGGAGAAAATATCTCACCATAATCAATACCCTCAACTTGAGATTAACCCTTCACAACCAACCTTGCTTTTTACTTCTCAATACCTCCATCTAAATTAATATTTTTCTTAAACACTCATTTTCAAACAATAGGTTTTCATCCTTCTAGCAATGGTACAAGATCCCATGCATCATTTTTTCTAAAGATGTCATTTCTTCATCCATAGGAATATTTTAAGATTTTGCATCATTCATACCTAGTGCCTCTTCTATATATTTGGGTTGATCCATCTTAGTATTCAAAGAAAAAATACATCTCCAATAATTAGGTGAATACAATTTAGGTGGTTTTCTATGCATAGTAGGCCTATGAACAAGTTGATTTGGAGGTTCTTCCTCCTCTTCTAAAGATATAGATCTAGATGAGCTCTCCTCAACTTCTTGTCTATCCTTGGGCCTTGATTCAACTTTCTTAGGTGTAGAAGCAAATTGAATCACATATTTTTGTTTACTTTGTTCTAGCTGCAATATAACATAAGAAGGCTTAGTTTCTCTAAAAATAACACTTGTACTATATATTAATTTTTGTGCAACAGGATCCTAAAGCATGTATTCTTTCACACCATAACTATATTCAATGAAGATACATTTCATAACCTTGTTCTCCAAACTTGTTTTCTTCTCCTTTGGCACATGTGCATATGCCTTGCAACAAAAAATTCTAATATGTATTAATGAAGGATTACAATCTGACCATGCCTCTATAGGCATCTTATCAACAAGATTTGATGTAGGAGACCTATTAATTAGGTAACAAGAAGTGGAAACAAAATTATCCTAAAACCTTTGTTCTAGACCAACACCACTCAACATACTCCTAGCCTTCTCCATTATGTTGTAAAGAATATAAAGTTTTCTTCTTTCTATGAATACCACAATCTTTACAAAATCTAACAAAATCCTTGGAGAAAAATTCATCTCCATTATTAGTCCTCAAACATTTTATTTTCTTTTTAGTCAGAAAATAAACCATTTCTTTAAATTCTTTAAATCAACTAAAAAAATCATATTTAGTCTTTAGAAAATATACCCATTTCCTTCTACTATAATCATCAATAAATAAAACATAATATGTGGATTTACTAATCGATGGAACATCTACAAGACCAAATACATTAGAATGAATAAGATCTAATACACCACAAGATTTATGAGAACTCGAGTAAAACTAAATGTGGTTTTGTTTTCCATAAACGCAATGCTCACAAAAAAATAAATTTGATATTGCAATCAAACAAACCTTCAACAAGGTTTTTATTTTTGAAGGTCCTTAGACCCTTTTCTCAAATTTGGCCAAGTCTCTAGTGCCATAACATAGTTTTCTCTGCAATTAACCTTTATTTAGAAGAAAGAGAACCATTGGGTACCCAAAATATGTAACCATCTATTTAAGATGAATCCCTCACTTCTTCCACATACTTTATTTTCACAGAAGTACTATTGCACTCAACATTTCTTACACCAAGCTTATACAATGTTCCATATCTGACACCTCTAGCAATTACCATAGTACCTCTCGCCATCTTGCATCATGCATAAAAAAATACTACTTGCACACCTACATCTATTAGTTTTCTCATAGATAAAAAATTTCTTTATCAACCAAGGATATGAAACACACCATTAATCATTTTTATTCTACCATTAGGAAACCTGATTTTAAATTTTACATTACCAACAATATCTAAATGATAACCCTCACCCAAGTACATATTAACTTCTTCAAATTATTCATATTCAAAAATCCAATCTTTGTTCAAGGTCATATGAAAATATCTACCTAATTCAATTAAACATGCATCATTACTCGCACGAGTTGCCAAAGCTACAATTGATGCAGTCAAGACCAAAGGGCCTTATCAGGTCATTACAATCTTGCAGCCAACAAAGATTATGAAGCACACAGGAAGATCAACTGAATGCATAGGAGAACAATATTTTCTCTTTATTCAATAATAGATATACATGTAGTGAAATTCCCAATTATAGAGCAATTATCTATTCCACATAATACTACTTCCTATTCTCAGTGCTCCACACTCCTTACCAACCTGCCTCTTCTCTATCTCTCGCTATCTCTTTATACTATATTCCTCCTCCATGTTTCCCTTATTGTTCTTATCTCCTCTTTTTCATGGTACCTCATGTTGGCCAATGGTCACTCAAATTTTCTCGACAGTTACATGGTTTTCTAGAATGTCAATTCTGATTCGTTCCCTAGTAAGTTGTTTTCCAATCATTTTCTACCTACCCATAAATCTATTTGACTAAGCTACTTAGCAACAATGATGTGAATCAATGAATGGTATCATGCCATGTGTTTCCACTAGGTTCATCCATTCCACCAACTCACCACTTAGACAACCCTTCATCATTGCCTATATATCATTCTTCGAGCATCATCGATCTTCAACATTCAATCTTTGCCATTCCCTACTAACCCTATAGGTCTTGATCAAGTCGCATAGAAAACTTAGCTAGGTGTGTGGGCTATCACCACATATATACTTCTGATTTAATCTCCAACTAACTCTACATGTCACCTTCATAGGTCCCACCAAGCACCAATAGTCATAATTCATTATGCGAGCCTTTGCGAGATTTAGTGAGAATTCATCAAAAGCTCAATAGAACTAACGGGCATCGTCAGATCTCCCTAATCGCAACTGTTGATCACACACTTCACTCTTCCTTGTTTAATGGGGATTTAGACATGTTCCTAAAAACACTACTAGCCTTTAAAGCACAATCTTCATAAGTTCACCTAACTAGACAAGACTATTAGAGTAAAGGTTTTAACTTAATTATGTTAATTAAGTTACCTTTATTCCTCTCTTAAGATTTCACTTTAGTTTTCATATTGTGACATTTAATAATTATATTAATTATTAAATGTCTACCTATTAGGGTTTCTTTAGGGTTGCACAATCTCATTTTATAAGGTTTGATCATTGTATTTTATCCCTCTCTTTGATTAATATATTTTCAGCTTTTAGAGCACCCTTGCCTTTTGTCTGGAATGTCTTCTTTTTGTGACAGGTTATTTGCATGCAGGTGATCTTCGAGGTCTATGAGGTTGGCTTTCACAACTTCAACATGGTATCATGACATCGCCTCATCTTTGGCCCCTATTGATTTAGAGCAGTAGGACAACATACATATTTCAGACATAGCTACTTGGGATTCATATCTTGCAGGAATATCATCCTTGTTTGTAAAGTCCTATATTGCAGATTTGGAGGATTAATTTGAGGACATTCATCTCCTCTACCTTGAAAATCAAATTATCACTATACGCCCACCATTATCCATGCATTCAGAGGTTGCATTTTAGGATTCTCCACATCAGTTTGGATTTGGCATCATTTGTTTCAATTCAGACAGAGAGATTCTTCAACATCCTATCATGGCAGACATCTTGAGACAGATTGGTTCATCACTCTTCATATGGTTTCTTCGACATCATCCTTTGGATCCATTTCTTCCTAAGGGGAGGAATATTATTTGCCGCTTGAGGATCTCTTTCTGGATTCTACATCAAGCATCCACCATTGCAATAGGAGTTTCTTCATTATGGGGGGCCTTCTTGTCTCTTTATATCTCTCCTATGGAGACCATTGTATATGTACTTATATGATAGAAGTTTTCTATGGGGGGTATCATGTAATCCACCTCCTATCCTTCTTTCATTAGTGCATTTCATCCCTTTATTTTCTCTCTTCTGGAGTAGAGTTTTTCCCATGAGGTTTTCTCTATTTCTCCACTTTATAGAGATTTGGTTATATTCAGGTACCAGATTAGGCCTAGTTGTTGGGACCCTTGTTTATCTTCATGCATTGTAGTTACCTTTTCTTTCTTGTACATGTTTGTAGCTACACTCTTGCTCATTTTAAAGTGGGGTGTTAGAGAAAAAGGTTTTAACTTAATTAATTAAGTTAGCTTTATTCCTCTCTTAAGATTTCACTTTATTTTGCATATTGTGACATCTAATAATGATATTAATTATTAAATTTCTACCTATTAGGGTTTCTTTAGGGTTGCACAATCTCCTTTTATAAGGATTGATCATTGTATTTTATCCCTCTCTCTAATTAATATATTTTCAGCTTTCAGAGAACCCTTGCCTTTTGTCTGGAATGTCTTCTTTCTAGGACAGGTTACTTGCATGCAGGTGATCTTCGAGGTCTATGAGGTTGGATTTCACAACTTCAACAAAGACATCACCTATGCTATAGGATGAGGATTTATTGACTTCATCAAACTAAGTAAAACATCAATCGAGTTAGAGAAACTTAGAAAAACACCACCCAAGATATGACTTAGGTGAATTATTATGTGCACTAGTCTTATTTGATCAAAAAACAAAAAAAAATGATGTAGGATTGTTCTTGGCTCTAGATGCTCCTACATCAGACACCTGGGGTTGGGGAAATGTTTCATGAGTGAAGACTCATGAATATTTGGCCCAATCTGGAACCGATAGTCAAAACTCATCTAGCTCATGTGCCTTCAACCAAGACGCTTCATCCATTGAATTTTCCTTCCAACAAACTAGGTACTCCCTGTACTGTTTACCACATGTTTTCTTCACATCCTTGGAATCAATGATCTCTTCTACTTCTTTGGTTTTCTTCGTAGGTAGTTGATTCACCCAATCTATATTATCAATGATATTCATAGTAAAATGTGATTTAGTATGTGTCTCTCCTTCAAAATGCTTGTATAGATCATTGGTGTTGAAGAAAGGAGATGTATCTACATTCTCTAGAAGTTGAACTTCATAAGCATTGACTAAAAACTTACGTAGGATCCAGAAAGTACCTATTTTCTTCCATTTTAACTTATTATATGTTCCTAGTGGAAATCACTCCTTTCTTAAATGAACCCATACTAGTTATCCAACCTAAAATTCCTATTCTCTTTTGTGATGATCATTTGACTCTTTATACTTAGCTATACTCTTCTCCAACTTTTCGTTCACTTATTTATGCAAATATATGATATATTTTGCAAAATTGTCAGCCACAAGACTCATTTTCACCAGGTCTACACTATCTTTGAGTTCATCCATGCCCCTAGGGCTGAAACCATACACCACATTGAATGGGAATTTTCAAATACTCTAGTTCACTGAATTAATATAGGAAAACTCTACATCTGACAATAGCAAGTCCCATTGTTTTGTTTTGTCTCCATTCAAACATTGAAGGAGATTACCTAAATTCCTATTCACAACTTTGATCTATCCATCTATTTGTGGATGGTAGGCCAAAATGAAACGCAAATGTGTGCCTAATTTCTTCCATAATGTGTATAAGAAATGACCAACAAAATTTGTATCCTATTCAGATATGATACTATTAGGAAAACCATGCAATCAAACTATTTCTTTGAAAAACAAAAATTCTATATGGGAAGCATTGCTAGTTTTCTGACATCAAATAAAATGGGCCATTTTTAAAAATATATCAACAACCACAAAAATTAAATCATTACCTCACTAAGTTTAAGGCATCCCTAGGACAAAATCCATGCTAATGTGTTCCCACAGTCTCTCTAGAAACAGTAATGGATGATATAGTCTAGTATTTTGTTTCAAACACTTCCATGCTAACATTTTTTGTATCCTTGCACCATTTTGTTGACATCCACACTCATTCCTAGCCAATAATAAATCTCTTTCAATAGAGCTATTGTTTTATCTACTCCAAAATATCCTAATCCACCACTATGCTCCTCTCTAATGAGATTCTCCCTCATGGAACCTCTTGGTATGCACAAATTCATTTCTTTGAACAACAAGTGTTCTTGAATGAAATAATCCAACCATGGAGTCTGATCCAATTCAACTTGATTCTTGCATGCTAATCATGCCTCTCTGAAATTTGGGTCATGCTCATACAACTCACTCAATGAATCAAAATGATGAACTTTTACTCTCATCTCATTCATCAAAAAAGTTCTCCTACTTAGTGCATCAGTAACTCTATTAGATTTACCACTTCTATGTTTTAACACAAAAGAATAACTTTGTAAGAATTCAACCCACTTCAGATGCCTCTGATTCAACTTACCTTGGTTGTTTATGAATTGCTGGTCATGATGATCTATATATAACATGCTGGATATGCATAAAATTGGTCATGTCTAATTAATATTGGCACTTAATTAAATACTTATTATTTAATTAATCTCTCTAAAAGTCCTCTACATATGATTAAATTTAATTATATTGTTCATTCACTTTATTCTTCCACCTTAATTAAATAAATTCAGTTTATTTAATTATTTCACATTCATATGTCTACTTGATTAATTAAATAAATACTCTTTATTTATTTTAATTAATTATCACCTTTTGAATTTAATTAAGTCTTTTGATTTAATTAAATTTAACTATTTCCTTTCTCCTATTAAAAATATTTGTTCAAATTAATTAAATACTTTATTTAATTAATTTCATCTGCATGTTATTTCCAAAAAATTAATTAAATATTTTTATTTAATTAAATACCCTTCATATCTTTTCAAATCATAATTAAATATTTTATTTAATTATGAAATCTTCTATTTTCTTCAAATATTAATTAAATATTTTATTTAATTAAGAAAATCTTCCATGTCACCAATAAATGAATAATGAATTTGATAAATTCAATATTTATCTTAAAAATCTTTCCAAAATTTCACAAAAAGATGATTTTTATAATTCATCTATATCATTTCATCTTATCTCTTCCACAAAAAAGGAAAAGAATCTTGCTTACTAGTTTTCTTCTATTTTTCTCTCCAGTCTTATCCATCTTTGACTGTTTGATTTGCTAGGAATTTTCAGAGCCGTTGATCGCATCAGTCAATCAAAATCTTTCAAAAACTCTATAAATACTTCTACAAATCCAAGCATTGGTTACCTACAGATATACACAGATTAGAGCTTAATTGCCTTCTAGCATTTTAGCATTCTAGCATTGTCATTATCAACTTTAGTATTTATAACATTTCGTAATCTTACGTTCTATCAATCATGCATGTTAATCATATCATAGCATAGAATATAATCACCATCCTTCAAATCTCGCTCTCTAGGAAGACTATTTTTTGAGCCTAGCATACAAATCTAAGAGCATAGTAGAATCGACAAAACACTGGAGATAGAGGACAATGGAATGTCTTTGAAGCATAAATGTAGTTTGCATTTCCTTTCCCTTATTTTGTACATTCATTTAAAGTTTCATTGGTGTGTTTGGTTTATTTTCAATTTACATTATTACACACATAAAAAAATCAATCACACATTTCTGGTGCCCACTGTGGAGCCCTTGCTCCATTTTTGAGATTTACTTGCTAGTTTCTTGACAGGATTTCACATTCTGGAATTTGGATTTCTGAAAAAATTTGTGTTTTAGTGCATACGTGGCTTTCTTTAGTGCATCCACAATTTCTAACAATGCTTTTGCAAGTTTTTCGGTGCATCCAGGAATTTTTTCAATGCATATAGGGAACAAAATGGTGCTTATAAGGAACAAAATGGTGCATGTACTCAACAGACTTTATTAAAATTTGGTTAAAAATGCATTTCTTTTAGTGCATTTAGGACTTCTTTTGGTGCATTTAAGGTTTTCTGCAATGCATTTATTATCTATTTTAGCACATTTACTATTTATTTTAATGCTTTTGTTTTATTTTGTAGTGCTTGTAGGGTGTAATTTAACAAAGCTTTGATTTTGATGCCTTCCACAGACAAAGCTTATTTTGGCATAAAAATAATCAATCTAGGATAGTTACATCTACTTTTAAAAAGAAGCAACCCTAGGGTAGACATGGATTAAAATGAAGCAATCTAGGGTAGTCACCACACATTGATTTTGTAGTTAAAATGAATCCCATGCTTTTTGTGAAGTAACATCTTCACATAGATTAAATCATTGTCATTTGGGCTCTAAAAAGAACAGTGTCTACTTTGTCTATGGCAATAGTTCTATGCTCTCCCCTTAACTGGGTGATTAGAATACTAGACTTTCCTTTTCAATTTCTACAATTTTAATGCTTTATTACATCCTGTAGAGGGCCTACTCTTGTGGGAAAAAGTACTCACCCAAGAGGAATGGCCCAAGTGGGTTCAAGCCAAAGCCAGGCTATTCCACCCCACTATAAAATTTAAAGCGAATATGGGGAAACACACTTTTGTCAGTAGTGTGCAAGATAACCATCCCCAAAGCCTTTGTTCTAAAGGTTGGGAGATTTCCCGAGGGAGTTTATTATTGCCGCACCAAACAGAAACCTTTACTACGAACCTATTGTAGTAGCCAAATGTGTCAATTTCTAAACATACTAATAATCACAGTGCAAGGGGAGGGAAGAATCTACCCCAAAGACACTCACCATATAACTACCAAGGACTGTTTGCTCATGGGATTCGGTATCCACTTCTGTCACTTTGAGTACATGCCTGGAAAAGAAAAAAACACGGGAACCCCTTCGAGGGTGACACAACTATGTGAGTTGACATAATTCTAAGATGTGGGTTGTTGATTATTATGATGACCTACTTGAGTACTAAGAGTGAGTCTACCTGAATTGTTTGTTCTATGTCAAAACCTATGAACACACTTTTTGAAAAACATTTTTGAGCATACACTTGATGTTTAGTATAGGGCTTAAAAACCATTATTTTCAGAGTATTTTTTGTGTTTTCAATTGCATTAATTCAAATAAAATATCATCCAAGATGAACATGCAAAAATTCAGCTGAAATTGTTCGAAACTGTTCAAAAAACTACTTTGGGAAAACTATTTTAGCACATATAGGGCATATATTAGCACATACAATGTCTGTTCTAGCACATTCATTGGTCATTTTAGCACATTTAGAGCATGTTTTAGTGCATAGGGTAATATTCTGTAAACAATTTTTTCTCACTATTAAAACATTTTTTTGTAGTGCATATAGGACATAGAGTAGCACATCTGAGGTATGTTGTAGTGCATTTGACTGTTTCTCTGGTGCATATGCCTATTTTTTCAAGTCATACAAGGTAAAAAGTAGCATATTTGTCACTTTTTCAAAATTATTATAATCTGAGTTTATAACATCCTCGGTCTAGTAACATCTCGACATTTATCTCATGCTTAGAGAGTGGAAATCAAGCAAATTTGTCAGGAAGTTGATTGCTAATAGGTTCAAGAAACCTAAGACACATTTAGGTTACAAGAAAACCTTCCAACAAAGATATTTTTTGTATCAAATTCGAAATGTCTTGCTCCATTACTATGAGTTTCTCCATAGGTACCAAGATTTTGTTAGGGGGTTTACTGACGAGTATGTTGTAGAGCCATTATATTCATGAGCCTATTTCTAGAGAAGAGCTCTATCACAATGACACAATCACAATCAACCTCTCAACTTCAATTATCTACCACAACCTTCTATTTAATATCCAACACATCCCAGTCAAATCCTTTAGTGAGTTTAATTAGGCTATTTGATATACTTCAAAAAAAAGGATGAAATCTTAAAAGTGCAGCTTTCAAACAAATTTTTGATTATTGATTCAACTTTCCTGAATAGGATTATGATATCCTTTATCATTGGAATCCATAATCAAGAATTAGGAACGTATTTTGATCATATCATAAGATTTTCATCTTATCAGATCAAGACATCATCTTTTTTGCACTTATCAAATTGAGATCTATGTCTAGAAGAGAATTTTGAAATCATATGCCTATTTTTATAGGATCTCAATACAATAAGTTGAGAGAGGATGTTCAACAAGAAGATCATACTCAAAGAACTCAAGAAGAAGGTGAGAGTAGCAATCCCCTTTATAGTGTGAATCATAATCCCCTTTTCAATGACAACATGGGTGGAAGAGAAAAAAATCCATTCTCTTTCAACAGAGACATAAGCAAAAATATTGTAGATAGTGATGATGAATGAGATGAAGAACATCACCTTAGAGAGGCTAAGCAAGATCCCAAATTTCACAAATCCTTAGAAAAGATCTGAGAGTGCAAAAAAGAAAAAATATTTCATGTATTTCATTGACAAAGGAGCTAAATTGATACTGAGAAATTGAAGAAAAATATAGGTGACACACCCTTGTCTGACATTAGTGCATTGTCTCAACAGGTTAATGCACTTTAAGGAAAAATTAAAGACCTACAAGGGGGAACCACAATGAAGACATATTCTCTTGATGACATATGTCCTTATCCTTTTGATTGACGCCTCAACACGATCCCATTTCCCAAACATTGTGAAATTCCAAAGTTCAATCATTACAATGGGAAATTGAATCCAATCGATCATATTAGGGACTTCTAAAATATGAATTTAGAGTTTTCCCATGAGGATACATGATGCGTTTGTTTCCTAGGGTCTCAGATGCCAATCGATGGAATGGCTATTGAAAATCACACCGCCTATCAAGACATTTGAGGAATTGATTAATGAATTCATATCACAATATTCCTACAATATAGAACACTAAATAACCATGATTGATCTCTGCAAGGCTAAACAAAAACCTGGTGAACCATTTATTACATTTCTTTATAGATGGAGAATATTGTTCAATAGATATCTGCATCATGTTCCTAAAAAGGAAAAGATCACCACCTTCATAAATAGCCTAGATCAAGAGATGAGCTATCATCTTAATCTTCATTATCCTCCCTCTTTACAGAAATTGATTGAAAATTCCATCACCATTGAATGTTCCTTGGTCCAGAGAAGGATAATAAAACTTGATAAGGACAATCCTAGCTCGTCAAATCACCACAATGATAAATCTAAGTTTTGTACTCACAACAAAAATGTGTTGAATGGTGGTGTTGTAGATGCAAATCATGTCTTGACCAAGCCATTTGTTCTTATGCTTCAAGTTCTCCTCGCAACAACAACAATGTCAACTCAGTCATGAATCAGGGAAATAATCCTCCTCCAAGGAATAACGTGAATCAAACTTCTACACCCAAGCAAGGGAATCTTAACAATCAAGGTTATTGAGGAAATGATAACAACAAAAATGCCTTAGGAAATTCCTCAAACACAAATCCACAATGTTCTTCATTCTTCTCTAGTGGAAGAAAATTTACTCCATTGGGTCAATCCTAAGAATCGACATTCAAAGAATTCATGGCTAAAATTTTTCTTACTTTGTTGCGTCAATGCAAGTTTGAACCTAGTGTGAAGCCTCCATCATGGAATGATGCATACTATTGTGATTATCATCGTTGTAAGGGCCATCACACGAATACTTGTCAAGCCCTGAAAAATAAAGTCCAAGACTTAATCGAAAATGGCACCATCACAATAGAAGGACACCAACAATCAAATGAAGACCACCAAGCATTTCACAACCCTTTTCCCAACTATTAAAAGGGTGAGTTTTCTGGAAAAACTGTGAATCATATCAATGATCATATAATCAATCATATCTACACTAATGACGAGAGGGTCAATGTTATAAAAGTTAAGATGGAATATAGAGAAGTTAACACAATGAAAGGGACACAAGCTAAAGTTGTCTTAAAGGGTGCTTCTTCCAAATCCACTATTCCCCTACCTCAACATCAATATGACATATTCAATCAATTTGGAAAAACTCCTGCTCAGATTTCTATCTTAGAACTCCTAAAGATTTCCTCAACGCACAAGGAAATTCTAGAAAAGGCCCTCATTGAAACAACTGTATCCACCAATCTGGAGTTGGACTGATTTCAAGCCATGTGGGACACCTATCCTCACCCACATGCCTCTCATTCTCTAAAAAAGATGACTTTTCCATGACTCATCCCCATAACTCCTCACTATATTTAGAAGTCATGATTCACAAAATTCATGTCAGACGTGTACTAATAGATGGAGGTGTTGGTTTGAATATATGTACTATAAAATTAGTTTAGGCTTTAGGATTTTCTGAGGACTCCATCAACCCCAGAAGAAAGATTACTATTAAATCCTATGATGATGAAGAAAGAGCATCCAAGGGTTTAATTATGCTGCCAGTCAGAGTGGGACTTGTTATCAAGAATAATTTTGGTCAAGGATTAGATCGTGATCTTGCATACATCTCATTGGGTCATCCTTGGATCCATGAAATGCAAGTAGTTCCATCCATATATCATCAATTTCTTACATTTCCTTATGACGGACAAGAGATCACCATTCCAGCTAATAATTCAAATAGATATACTTGTCCTAACATCAAAGCTAGTCAAGAAACTTTGGTGCCCAACAATCGAGAAGCTCTTGTTAGTACTTCTCTCAAAGTTAATAAACAAATTAGTTAGTTGACCAAAATGTTTGACAAGTAACTATGGTTCAAGGACAATGGATTAGGGGAGTACTCTCTCTCTCTTTGTAATCTACCTATATCACCTCAGTCACATGGACAACCTTCTATTGCACAACAATAGATATTTGTAACATCAACATCAACACAACCACCAACAGAGCCAAATACAAAGTCTAATGGACAATTTATCAAAGAAAAATTTTCCATGGAAGATTCTAAGGATAGAAAAATTCTAAATTGTCTCTATAAAGATGAAGATGAAATAATTCTCAATGTCAAGTTACCAACTCATCAATATGGTAAAGGGTATTCAATCATGCAAAAAATGGGCTATGATGATAATGGCCCTATTGGAAAGAGAAAAGGAGTAGTTGAGCCTATTCACCTTCCAAGACTTGCTGCAAAAGATAAAACTGGACTAGGATATGATACTAACTTAAAAGAATGACCATCCAAGTAGTTGCATGATACTGTCCTCACATTGCAAGAAGGTTCTGATACAAGGCAAGCATGTTTGAAAACAATTTAGAATTTTGTGGATAATAACTCTGACACAGACTCTAGTGAATACGAATGGGACACCGTCCATAATGATGAATTCTAGAGGGACAAAAGGGTTAATGTGGTACACATGTATACACCTACTCTAATTGAAGGTGAAGGTTCAAGGACCCAACCACAAGAATCTGAAATACAAGGTGACTATGATTCTAGTGATACCGAGTCAGATTTAAATGAACAAGACTATCATGAGAAGAGTACCATCATTGATTTGCCTCATACCTTGGATCCTATAGACAATTCTGTTATGACCATAACCATAGCCAATTTCATGCAACCCAATGATCAACTACCTTTGATCCATCCTGATCTCATTGACTGGGATCTATCTGAACCTATTGATATACCTATGTTTCCAAATGATGAATCTATAGTAAACTTCCTTTCCACTGATGACACAAATGATTGTTCCACTAGTGATTTTTGGCATAGAGACTTTAATTAGGAGAGTGTCAAGTCTCCTAGCTGCAAAAAGAAAAATAAAAAAGAAATATCTAATGGTGAAAACCAAAATATGGCAGTGTTAGATCAAACAAAAGATAAAATAAAGAGCGGATCAAATGGTGAAAACATTTTTAAGGCACCTTGTGATGGGAAACTTGACACTCTCCCAGAGCATTATCATGAGCAATCACCTATCTTGATTGATCCTATGAAAGAAGTTAAAATCTTGAAACTATAGAAAAACTAAGGATACTATAGTTAGTTGCATCAATGATAGATAAAGAAGTACCTAAGTTCATGGAATTTCTCAAAGCAAATCAAGTCAAAATTTCTTGGTCTTATGCAGATATGCTAGGTCTTGATCTTGATCTTATAATTCATCACTTTTCAATCAAACCAGGAGTTAAACCTGTGAAACAAAAACTTAGAAAGATGCATCCTCATGTTGCACTACTAGTTAAAGAAGAGCTCAAAAAACTTCTTGATGTGGGATTTATAAAATCAATTGACTATGCAAAATGGATCTCCAACATTATTGCTATTTCCAAGCCCAAAAAAAGTGTTAGAGTGTGCACAAATTTCAAAGAACTTAATAAGGTATGTCCTAAGGATGACTTACCGCTTCCAACCATCGATGCTATAGTTGATCTAACAACTGGCCATGTCATGTATTCACTAATGGATGGTTTTTCTGGTTACAACCAAATCTAAATTGCACTTGAAGACCAAGAAAAAACAACTTTCACATGTCCATGGGGGACTTACTATTGGAATGTCATGCATTTCGGTCTAAAGAACACCAGGGCTCATTATCAAAGCGCTATGACTACAATTTTTCATGACATGATGCATACATTCATGGAAGATTATGTAGATGATATATTAGCAAAGTCATACACAAGAGAAGGACATCTTGAAGTATTATCCAAAATATTTGCAAGGTTAAAAAAGTTCAAAGTTTTCCTTAATCCCAAGAAATGTGTTTTCGGGGTTACATCTGGAAAACTCTTGGGATACATAGTATCAGCAAAAGGAATTGAAGTAGATCCTACCAAGGTACAAGCAATTGTGGAGATTCCTCCACCAAAAAATATCAGTCAGTTGAGAGCATTACAAGGATGACCTCAATCTATACAAAGGTTCATCGCATAGCTAGCAGATAAGAGTCTCCCTTTCACACACCTACTGCATAAGAATGTTCCTTTCAAATGGGATGATAAGTGAGATGGAATTTCATCATATCAAGTAGTACTTAATGAACCCACTAGTTCTAGTGCTGCCAAATCTAGACAAGCCTTTAATCTTATATATCGCCGCAATTGAGACATCTTTTTGGGAATTATTAGCACAATAGGACTCTACAAGAAAGAAATGAGAAATTTATTACATCATTCGAACGCTAACAGTTCATGAAATCAACTACACTTTCATTGAGAAGGCTTGTCTCGCATTAGTATTTACCTCACATAAATTTTGACACTACATGTTAACTCATACAATCAATCTTGTTGCAAAGATTGATCCACTCAAGTATCCGCTAAGCAAGGCTACATTGACAGGAAGACTAGCAAAATGGGTTATGATCTTAAGTGAGCTTGACATCCATTATGTTGATCACAAAGCAATCAAAGGACAAGTTATCGCTGATCAATTGGTTGAAGCACCACTACAAGCAGAGCATCTCATGCACATTGAATTTCCAGATTTTGATGTCTTCACTACAAAATCCAAACAACCATGGTCATTATATTTTGATGGTTCTTTTACTCAACATGGATTGGAGATAGGCATACTCTTCATCACCCCTCAAGAACATACCATTATTTGGTCATATAGGCTAATGTTTCCATGCACTAACAACATAGATGAGTATGAATTTTTAATCACCGAACTCAAGATAGCATTGGAATGGAGGATCACAAAACTACAAGTTTATGGTGACTCCCAGTTAGTCATTAATCAGATCAATGATGATTCTCAGACCAAAGATGAAATTTTTTTGCCATATAAGAAAATGGTTGATGATTTCAAGAAGTACTTCATGGATATAAAGTTCATACAAATTCCAAGACTTGATAACAAAGCGGTTGATGTCATGGCCATGATCTCATCATTGTTGCAACTCCTAGAAAATTAGGCTCGCTATGAATTTTTGGTGGAACAATCATTTATGTCTACCTATGACACACCTGAAAGCCAAATCATTTGCCACTTAGTAGGATCCAATTCACCTTGGTATGGAAAGATTTATGCCTACCTAAAAGATGAAATCTTACCATCTGACTTATCCTATAACCAAAAGTGAAAATTTATTCGCCAATCCTCTCGCTATACTCTTATCGCTGACACCCTCTACCACTGCAGTCTTGATGGTACTTTACTTCGATGTCTTAAATGTGAAAAATCTGACAAGGCTTTACAAGAAGTTCATGGTGGCATTTTTGGTACTCATTCAAGTGGACTGACCTTATCCAAGAAATTGATTAGAATGGGTTACTACTGGCCGACCATGGAGAGGGAATCATTCACTTTCATGAAAAAGTTCTCTAAATGTCAGATTCATGGGAATCTCATTCATGCTCTTGCACAAGAACTCCAATCGTTCATGCCAACTTGGCCATTCTCACAATGGAGGTTAGATCTAGTTGGAAAGATTCATCCCTCATCATCGAACGAACATAAGTTTATCATCACAACAATAGAGTACTTTACCAAGTGCATTGAGGAAGTACATCTCACTAAGGTTACTGAAAAAAAAATCTCATCATTCATACTCAACTATCTCATTTGTCGGTATGACATTTCCAACTCCATTATCATAGATAATGGACAACCATTCAAGAATCAGGATGTTGCTGAACTTTGTAAGAGATTCCATATCCAAAAGATATTCAACACCTTATTATCCACAAGGGAATGGTCAACCAGAAGCATCAAACAAAACAATACTGAAAACTTTGAAGAAAACTATGAATGATGCAGGGAAAGATTGGCATGTCCAACTCAATACCACATTATAGGCCTATAGAACTAGCATCCATACACCAACATGAGCAACACCGTATGTTATTGTCTATGGAGAAGAAGCCATTTTTCCACTAGAAGTTGAGATTCCATCTCTCAGGGTATCATTGAAGGGTCTCACAACAGATAAAGAATATAGAGTTTCTTGACTGCAGTAGCTGGAACTCCTCAATGAAAAGAGACAACAAGATACTGAACATTTGAAATCATATCAACAGATGATGTCTCACATCTATAATCATAGAGTCAAACCATGCACCTTTCCGGTTGGTGACCTTGTTCTGAAGGAGAACCCACACAATCAACAAGATAGAGAAAAGAAAGGTAAGTTTGAACCCAATTGGTTGGGTCCTTATGTGTTCATAGTAGTATATTGTTCAAGAGCATATAAATTATCAATTCTAGAAGGGGACTTGTTTGATGAACCCATCAACAACATGCACCTAAAAAATTATTATGTCTGAAGCAGTTATCATCATCCATAAAAAGTCTTGAAAAATACAAAAACAGTAGAAAAAGTCCTAAAAATTTACAAAAATAGTAGAAAAATTGATTAAAAAAAATTAAAAAATAAAATAAAATTGTCATAGGGTGAAAACCTGGCAACAAGCATTCTATTGACAAGAAAAATACAATATATATATATATATATATATATATCAAAAATAAATCAGAAAAATGCAATAAACACAAATAGTGAAAATCAGGCAAACAAACGCTATTTGTAGCTCTCCATTTATTAGTACATCTTCTGCACCTAGCTTCTCGGCCTTCATTTCATGATTCATCTTAGACCCATAATAGCACCATACTCTCATCATTTTCCTAGAGCGATAATGTATTACCATGGCTTGATCATTGTACATATCCATTTTAGCAAGTTGTATCAATACGGAGGGAAAACATTGATATACTAGGGGCACTCAACTTTCAGGTTCTACCAAAATATCTAGACAATGACATAAAATCTAATCGTGCAAACAAACAATCAAATCACATGAAAAACTATCCAATCATTGGTCCATATCATAACAATTTTCAGCAAATACTATATCATGATACATATCTGGATGATCTAAAATCTGAATAATGTTTGGAATAGCAGTATTATATTTTGAACAATGGTTGTTTGATTTTCAATATCATTCCTCTAGAGCACACTTGATGATGTACTAAACTAGAGTGGTGAGGAAAGAGGATGATTTTTCTTTGTTTGCTATCTTGAAGTTAACTAACAATCTAGTGCAAATATGTCAGGAGACATGATTTTCAATGTGTATCGTTGATTACAGTTCCAAATTTGCATTAGAAAGGTGGTTAATCTTTGTCTTGTTATGGTCAGTTATAGCTTGATGCTTGTGTGTACTTGCTATATCAAAAATCATGAAAGTTGTACTCAGGTCATCATTGGTGCTAATTTACCCTCTAATGCTTGTACATACTTTAAACATTTTAAAATTCTCTATTATGATTCAAGATAGCTAACAAAAGGCTCAACAAATGGTTGGTTTCATTTCATTTAGATCATTGTACATATCTACATAATGGATTTACATCAGAGTTGAAACGCTGAACAAAAACATCAAGACTGTCATGTCTCTTTGGACTATTTGTGGAGGACATATAGACATTTATTTCATTATCATATTTTATCATCATCATTATCATTTCATTAAATTATCATTATCATTTCATCATCATTTCATTTCATTACATTATCATTATCATTTCATCATCATTTCGTCCTCATTTTCATTTATCATTTCATTTCATTTTATCATTTATCATTTATCATTATCATTTCATCATCATTTCATCATCATTTCAATTATCATTTCATTATCATAATCATTTGTCATTTCATCATTTCATCTCATCATTATCATCTCATTATCATTATCATTTTATCTCATTATCATTATCATTATTATCATTATCATCATTTCATTTTTATTTATCATTTCATATCATTTTCATTTATCATTATCATTTTATCTCATTATCATTATCATTTTGTATCATTATCATCATTTCATTTTCATTTATCATTTCATATCATTGCATTTATCATTACATTTTCATTTTCATTATTATCATTGTCATTTATCATTTATCATTTTATCTCAATTCATTATTTTATCATATCATTTTATCATTATCATTTCATTTCATTTTATCATTTATCATTATCTCATTACACTTATCATCATCTCATTTCATATCATTTTCATAAAATTTCATCATCTTTATCATTTCATCTCATTATCATTACTATTTTACCATCATGCCATTACATCATACATTTCATCCCATCATTGCACTCATCTCTCATTTTTGTATCATTCATCTATCATGACATTTTTTTATTTTTTATTTTTCCATAAACATTTGTCTCATTTAACATATCATTTATTTTCCTAACTCATATACATACTACAAATTCATGATGCATCTCATAAACATAAACATCCATTTTTCATCATATCATCATTATTCATTGCATTTGAAAAATCCAAAATCCAAAATTCCATACACACATTCCATTTCCACATCACTTTTCATAAACATATCATGTATCCCATTACTGATGCATGAGCATCCAATGGTGTAAGGGCAATCTTGCATCACCCAAAAATAGTTAAATTTCAAGTTTCTCAGTTTATAGATGTTTTTACATTTTTGGATACCCTTTTTCGTCATAATGAAATTCCCAATTTACGGTTTTTATTTTTTGTTCCTGGGTTGAAAGATATTGCAGTTTTAGTTTCCCAGATTTGCACCTAAAAATCTTCCAAGTTAGATTTGAGGCACTTAGAGTTCCTAGGATGGCCCTGAAACTTGCTGAAATTAGCATAGCCAATTTCAAGCATATTATTGACTTCAAGACCTTTCCAACGGTTCAAACGGTTCGCAAATCGGAGTCTCGGATCAAAAGTTATGGCCCCGGGAAGTTGGCGCACTTTCTAGAAGATACAATTGCAAATGCTCTTTTGAAATTTGAACTTCATGTTGTAAATTTTTGGCACCAAACCGCCTAAACTCAAATTTGAATGTTGTTTTGGCTCCAAACTAATGAGGAACTCTATTTATGGGCATGTTTCTAATTTTTGGGTAGCTTTTTGGAGACAAGCTTGCATATTGCGAAAGTGTTATTTTGTAGCTTTCTATAACTTGCATGTGTTGTAGAACTTGGGGATTGAGATCCTCTACATATAAGAAGCTCCATTCCCTGAATAATAAAATTATTCTCTTCTTTGTGGGTTATTTTTTGTGTCTCGAGCTGTGCTCTCATCAAGTAGTATCAGAGCGGGTTTTCTTGAGTGTGTGGATAGATCACCGATCATGAGGCAATTCGCACCAGGACCATGGTTGTGGGTCAAGGTCAAGAAAGGTGCCTCCAAGAGTGATGCCTGGTAGGCATGGTGGTGCCAGAGGTGGTCGAGGCAGCAGAAATGCTGGTGGAAGAGATGCACTGGCAACCCTCCAGAGATAGATTGATGCATTACAAGAGCAGTTGAGAAGAGGGTTAAACCCGAGGAAGGAAAGTGAGGATGAAGGAGAGGAAGAAGAAATAATTGATTAAGACCAAATGTGGCTAATAAGGGCCATTTTGAAGATCGGGAAAATACCCAGAGTAGAAGTCCCCAGTTATTCCGGAAGTCTAAACCCAGAAGAGTTGATCGACTGGATCAATAAGCTAGAAGAATATTTTGAGTATGAGGAAATAGAGGACCCAAATTAGGTTAAGTTTGCGAAAATGAAACTAAAGGGCCATGCCAGTATTTGGTGGAAAGAGGTCCAGTTGGAAAGAAATCGAAGAGGAAAAGGCAAGATCACCAAATGGGATCGCATGGTAGAGAAACTGAAGAAGCAGTTCATACCAGTGGACTACGAGTTAGATCTGTTGAAGAAATTGCAAGAGTTGAAGCAAGGAAGAAGATCTGTGAAAGAATATACTGAAGATTTTTAGAAGATAATCATCAGAACGGGTCACACAGAGGCCAATAAGGAGAAGGTAGCTAGATATCTTAATGGGTTACGACCAAGCATTTAGGAGGAGTTAAGCCTTGTCAGAATGACCACCATTAAGGATGTGTATCAGTTTGCTCTAAAGGTGGAAGAGAAGCTGAACAAAAGATTTGATGGCAAGCAAAAAGGACAAGGAGGTCAAAGCAAAAGGGGTAATGGAAGACCTTTAGGAAGCTGAAATGATGATGAAAAAAAAAGTGAAGATGTGGGTACCAGCCGAAGCCAAAGAAATGACAACTTCTACTGCCCTCATGATCAAAACAGTGGTGATCAAAGAGGTAGAGGATGAGGGAGATATGGACAAGGATTTGGAAGAGATGGTTTCAAAGGAATGTGTTTCCAGTGTGGTGAAGAAGGGCATCAAGCCTATGAATGTCCACAACAACAAGGAAGGGCAGACAAAAGGCCAGAAGGTCATGGAAGGGTTGCACATGCATATGAGGAGGCCCAATCTGAACATTCAGATGATGCTAAAAGGGGAGAAGCCCTAATGATTAGGAGAGCCCTGGTGACTAAGGAAAAGGAACCAGAATAGAGGAAGAATCTATTTCACACAAGGTGCAAGTGTGAAGGAAAATGTTGTGATGTCATTATTGATGGTGGGAGCACCGATAATCTAGTGTCAGAAGAGATGGTCACAAAGTTGAAGCTGAAGAGGGAAAGGCACCCACATCCATATTGGATTGTCTGGTTGCAAAAAGACCACAAAGTTATTATCAACGAGCAGTGCCTAGTAAAGTTCAACATCGGGAGCTACCATGATGAGGTACTTTGTGATATCATCCCCATGGATGCATGTCACATGTTGTTGGGGAGGCCATGGCAGTTCGATAGGTGAGCTATACATGATGGCCATGAAAAAACTTATTCCTTGACAAAGGATGGGGTTCGTCACAAGTTGAAACCCCTAAAGGAGACCGAAGAAAAGTATGCAATAGTGCTAGAATTTGTTATGTAGATGGAAGAAATTTTTTAGAAGGTATGAAGCATGAGCATGTGTGTTATGCATTGATTCCTAGAGTGAGTAAGGAGGATAGTGAGAAGGTCCTAGAAGAAGTTTCTAGGATGTTGGATGAGTTTCAGGATATTGTTTCTGATAATGTACCTAAGGGTTTACCACCAATAAGGAAGATCAGTCATCAGATAGACTTGATTCCTGGAGCCAATTTTCCAAATAAGGTAGCTCATAGAATGACTCTAGTAGAAAATGAGGAGTTGAACAAACAAGTTCAAGAGTTGTTGAGAAAGGGTTTGATATAGGAGATTTTGAGTCCATGTGCAGTACTTGCAGTACTAGCACCAAAGAAGGATGGGGAGTAGAGGATGTGTACAGATGCCCGAGCCATAAACAAGATAACAATCAAGTAAAAATTTCCAATACCAAGGATGGATGACCTGATGGACTATTTGAGTGGAGCTTAGTACTTCACAAAGATTGATCTAAAGAGTGGATATCACCAAATCCAGATTTGAGAGGGAGATGAATGGAAAATTGCCTTCAAGACCAAAGAGGGCCTGTACAAGTGGTTAGTCATGCCTTTTGGGCTAACCAATGCACCGAGCACATTCATGTGGCTCATGAATGAGGTACTAAAAAAATTTATGAGAAGTTTTTTTATTGTGTATTTAGATGATATTTTGACTTTTAGTAAGATGTTGGATGAGCATCTGATGCATATTCAGAGAGCATTTGAGAAGTTAAGAGAAGAGAAACTGTTGATTAATATGAAGAAGTGTAGTTTTGTGAAGAGGGAGTTAGTGTACTTGGGGTTTGTTGTCTTAGCAGAAGGTCTCAAGATGGACCCAGAGAAGGTGAAGGCTATTCTGGAATGGCCTACCCCAAGAACTACTACGGGTGATTCCACAATAGTGGTTTATAATTTTTGGCCAAATTGGACACTAAAATATTTTTTTATAACTAAATCTTCACTTTCGGACACCTATAGTGACTAAGCCGTGAGGAATTTGAAGATGATGCAAACTAGAGTTTTATGAAATTTTGTCTATAGATTCTAAATATATTTTTTTCAAAATTTTTGGAATTAGATTGCACTTCTTTTTCCATCTCCCTCAAAAACTAATTTTTTTCAGAAAACAACATTTTTAAAAAGTGACGCTCACTGTATAACACAACTTTTTTTCCATGTAGGATAAAATTCTAATTCTTTTGAATTTATATTCATAACTTTGATATCTAGTGCTTCCACTTGGTTATATATTTTTTATTGAATATTTTTTCTTTAATCAAGTTTCAAAGTCAAACAAATTATAATTCAGACATAGCGCAACTGTATAACATGTAACTTTTTTTGTATGTATCAAAATTCAATGTTTTTCTTTGTGTTGGATCAAGGACTTCAATATCTAGTGCACTCATATTTTTCAGAATTTTTATTTTATAATCTACTATTTTTCCACATGTGAAGAACAAAGATCTTGATTTTCGGTGAAAAACCTACATTCACAAGAAATAGAAAATAAATATAATAATAAAATAAAATTTATTTAAAATTATAATTTTTGGGAAGCTTATAATAAGGACTACATA
Source organism: Sequoia sempervirens (assembly GCA_007258455.2). Classification (NCBI taxonomy): domain Eukaryota; kingdom Viridiplantae; phylum Streptophyta; class Pinopsida; order Cupressales; family Cupressaceae; genus Sequoia; species Sequoia sempervirens. The sequence continues at coordinate 223,038,427 of VDFB02000017.1, forward strand.
CTTACAAAAAATAAATTTTAAATAAATTCATTTGATCCCCCAAAAGGTAAATCCAAAGTGGGTTTTTATCAGCATTTTGATAGGTGTAAAGGAGACTTTGTTATAGGTATGGTTTAAAACTAGAGGGGTTCTATCCAAGGGGGTTTGATTTAAGGTAGTTTGATCAAACCCTCTTCAATTGGAATGCTTTAAATGCAACTTTTTAAGGCTTAAATCATTATATTTTCTAAAAAAATGTGATTTCAGCAAAAATTTGTTCCTCCAGAAATTGTAAACCAACTTTGTGGGATCAGCCCTACCAAGGTGAGATCTTTCCATGGTTTGGCTAATTTTTATAGAAAGTTCATTAGAAACTTCAGTAGTATTTGTGGACCCCTAACTGAAACAATGAGAGGGGATAGAAAAGAATTCAAGTGGAGCAGTGGAGCGGCAAAAAGTTTTGAACTGTTGAAGCAGAAGGTGACAGAGCAACCTGTTCTAGCCCTCCCAGATTTCAACAAGCTATTTCAGGTGGATTGTGATGCCGGTGGTTGTGCCATTAAAGCAGTGTTGAGCCAAGAAGGTAAGCCCATTGCCTATTTCAGTGAAAAGTTAAATGATGCCAAGAGAGTATTCTTTATATGATTAGGAATTTTATGCAATAGTTCAAGCATTAAAGAAATGGAGACATTATTTGTTGCTGAAGGAATTTGTTCTATATACTGATCATCAGGCCTTGCAGTACCTAAATAGTTAGGGAAAATTAAATCAGAGGCATATGAAATAGGTAGAGTTTTTGCAGAGTTATACCTTTGTTTTGAAACATAGGAGTGGGAAGTCAAATAGGGTTGCAGATGCCTTAAGTAGGAGGCATACATTGATGACAAAGATGCAGATTGAAGTGGTTGGGTTCAATGAACTCAAGACACTCTATGCAGAAGATCCTAATTTTGCAGAGGCTTGGAAAGCTTGCAAGGAACCTATTACAGTGGACAAGGACAAGGTGGCTGGATTTCATAATCCGAGGATGGCATGTTATTTAAGGGAAGTCAATTGTGTATCCCGGAGTTCCATGAGGGAGAGCGATAAAAGAGAAGCATAGTGGAGGAATGGCAGGACATTTTGGTCGGGATAAGACCATTGCCATTATCAGTGAGCATTATTATTGGCCTTAGTTGTCACAGGATGTGAAGAAGTTTGTACAAAGCTATAGGGTATGTCAGATGGCTAAAGGAGTGAGTCAGAATACAGGCTTATATCAGCCCTTATCTATACCAGAGAGGCCATAGAAGGATATAAGTATGGACTTTGTTCTTAGTTTTCCAATGACACAACAAGGGAATGATTTAGTCTTTGTGGTGGTTGATAGGTTTTTGAAGATGGAACATTTCATTCCATGTTAGAAGACCCATGATGCAGTCCACATTGCTGACTTGTTCTTCAAAGAGGTGGTGAGGCTACATGGTCTGCCAAAGAGTATTGTTTCAAATCGTGACACCAAATTTGTGGGGTACTTTTGGAGGACCTTGTGGAAGAAGCTGAAGACAGAGTTGAAGTTCAGTTCTGCACACCATCCACAAATAGATGGGCATACAGAGATTGTTAACAAGAGTCTGGGTAACCTACTAAGATGTTTGGTAGGAGATAAACCCAAGGGATGGGACTTGATCTTACCCTAGGCAGAATTTTCTTACAACAATTCTATTAACAGAAGCACAGGTAGATCACCATTCCAGATTGTGTATGGACGTAGCCCTAGAACAGCTCCAGAATTGAGGAAGATGGACCAAGAGAAGAAAATATATGCTGAAGCTAAAGATTTTGCAGAACACATCAAGGATATACATGAGAAGGTAAGAGAACATATTGACAAGAAGAATATGTAGTATAAGGTTAAGGCAGATTAGAAGAGGAGGTATAAGGAGTTTCAGATTGGTGATGAAGTGATGGTCCACTTGAGGAAAGAAAGGTTTCTAGTGGGAACATATAACAAATTAAAGATGAAGAAGTTCAGTCCCTGTAAAATTTTGAAGAGGCATGATTCAGGGAATGCATATGAAGTAGAGTTGTCAGATGGATTCAACATTTCCCCTATGTTCAACATTTTAGATTTGACAGAGTATCATGAAGGTGGTGCAGAGGAAGTACCAATGATGGAATAGTGTGGGATTCTAGCACCTACTTTAGAAAAGGAGGAGATTGAAGAAATCCTGGATAGTCGTGTGAGAAGGAGTACCAGGAACAAGCAGTATGAAGAATATCTGGTGAAATGGAAAGGAAGGCCTATTGAAGATTCATCCTAGTTTCCTAAGGTAGAGGTTGACCATTTGGGTTTTCCTCTACCATCTGAGATGTGATGGGGTCACTTCTCAAATTACCCTGGGTGTCTGATGCAAGAGTATCCAATGGTGTAAGGGCAATCTTGCATCACCCAAAAATAGTTAAATTTCAAGTTTCTCAATTTTTAGATGTTTTTTACATTTTTGGATACCCTTTTTGTCATAATAAAATTCCCAATTTATGTTTTTTATTTTATGTTCCTAGGTTGAAAGATATTACAGTTTTAGTTTCATGGATTTGCACCTACAAATATTTTGAGTTAGATTTGAGGCACTTAGAGTTCTTGTAATGGCCCCAACACTTGCCAAAATAAGCATAGCCAATTTTGAGTGCATTATTGACTTTGATACCTTTCCAACAATTCAAACGGTTCGTGAATCAGAGTCCCGAATCAAAAGTTATGGCCCCAAGAAGTTGGCACACTTTCTAGAAGATACAATTGCAAATGCTCTTTTGAAATTTTAACTTCATGTTGTAAATTTTCAGCACCAAACTGCCTAAACTCAAATTTGAATGTTGTTTTGGCTCCAAACTAATGAGGAACTCTATTTATGGGTGGGTTTCTAATTTTTGGGTAGCTTTTTGGGGACAAGCTCGCATATTCCAAAAGGGTTATTCTGTAGCTTTCTGTAACTTGCATGTGTTGTAGAACTTGGGGATTGAGATCCTCTGCATATAAGAAGCTCCATTCCCTTAATAATAAAATTATTCTCTTGTTTGTGGGTTATTTTCTGTGTCTCGAGCTATGCCCTCATCAATTACAGACATTCATTTCCACCTGCATGACATCATTAGTATGCATCATAAATGATCATGATAGGAATCATCCTGCATCACATGGTTAGTGATAAAATCATTAAAATGCATATCCAAATCCATATTGTAACATATACAAACAAATGCATGTCCATATCATCATCACATAAAATACACACATCATCAAAAACTATCACCATTGCATACCATCGCTCATCAAACATACATACAAATGTCCAATGTCCAATGAAACTGAACAATATAGAGAGATATAGGATATATGATAAAAATTAATATACATGCTCCAACAAAATGATATACATCAATAATCCTACATCAATAACTCAAGGCTAGCTAGTGGACCCTCCTAATGGAGCTGGTCTAGAGGATGATGGCCTTCCATTGCCCCCTACATCAGGATCCTATCGTGGCCTTGTAACCCCTCTGTTGTGTGTCATCATCTGTACTCTACTCCTGGTCCTACTGTGGGATTGAGGGTAAGGATCTTTACGGTTGGGTGGACACAACTCCTCATACCTCACCCGATAATACTCTACCTCCTTGGAAATCTCAAACCCCTCTACAATGGCCTCTTGTAAAGATGCACTCTCGACATTTCCCATGAGTCTCTATACCACACCCTCTGCCTCCACTACCCTTTATCTAAAAGAATCCCTCTCTAGTATCAACTAGGCCACCTATGGGTCTGGGGTAGAAGGAGGTACCTGTATCTATACCTATGCATGTACCTATGCCTATGCCTATGGTTGTGCAAGTTGTGTCTCTAACTGTACTAGAAAAATCTGAACCTAAGTCAACTGCTCTGCAACTACACCTGATGCCCCTGAAGTGTTTGTACCTAGCCTTGTAGCGTATCTATATGTGCCTGTTATGCTAAAGAGGTGACCCTGATCACCATCTATCATTTGGTATCACTTCTTAGCCTCTGCATGTCCTAAGCACTACCTGAGGTATCAATCCTCTACCTCACTAGCCTCTGCTCCTCCCCTCCACCATCATCTGAGCTCTCCTCCCCATCTCCAATCTCCTCCTCATCTAAACTCTCCTCCTCCTCTCTTCTGCAAACTTCCTGCTCCCCACCTGCCACATCCTCCTATCTCATAACCCCTGGCTGTGATGCCACCAAAATGGGTGCCGACTCATCTCAACATGTGCATTGTGGAAATGGGTGTGTGTGATAGTAAATAGAATACTCCTAAGACATGCTTCCATCAACAACATCGGGCTTGCCATCCCATACCTTAGGCGGTAAAGTTGTATACTTTGTATACACAACTTGATAAGAAATGCATGGCCCCCATCCTAGCTCATCCTTGCACCATCCATAGTGTTCAATGCCCTACATAATCCCCTGTGTGAATCTGAATTATCTCTATACTCGCAAGGCCAAAACCTCTCTATGATGAATGGAGTATGACCTATCAAAAATAGGGTATACATACAAAATGACATCTCCAACTGATGTGTACCCCAGGCCTCACAATCTATGTATGGTCTCCTTATCACTGAATGCATATCATCCATGGTTTATGTCCAGTACTCCAACTTGCCCATCTTGGGATGGACAAGTGAAATGGAATAGGCATATACATATGGCCTACCTAGTGGCCTAACTCTCAGACATAGTGGTCTCATCACAACAATATGCTCCCATGCCCAGATCTGGAGCAGGGTAACACCACAATACAAACTAGATGATCCTCTATATACAACCTAGTGTAAGTCATTATATAAATGATCTAACATACATCTCCCCCAGGCACACCTCCATGGCTAAACCATCATATGCTCGATGATCGTCCCCCACCCAATTTATAGTCCCTTTGACTGGTTATCCAGACAAAGGAAGCGCCCAATGAATGCACCTAACACTACAGGTAAGGCTTGATATCCCCTAAAGTCTACCCATGGCACCCAATACCCTGCTATATGCACATCACCATACACTCTTCTGAGTGCCTCTATACCACCTAACTCCTTGTAGTCATAGAACACAAGGGCACCTACCACTAGGATCCCTAAAATCTTGTATACATCCTCTGGGGTCACTGTCATCTCACATGTTGGCAAATGAAAAGTATTGTGCTAAGAATGCCATCTCTCAGCTAGCGTAGTCAACAGTCCCCTGTTGACCCGAATAAGAGGCATGGACAACAATGGTCCCAACCCACATCCAACTATCAACTAAATATCTGCAGGTGTGAGATCTCAGATCCGATCCCAACCTACAAGGAAGCACTCTCTAATCTAGAGGTTTTTGAAAACCTCATATTTTTGGTCATCACAAGGAAAATCAATCAGACTCATATCATCGACTCATGTCAAAGAAATCTATCTACTTCATATCATACATATCTACTAACCCATATCAATCAAATTCATATCAAATGACACATATCAGACTCCTATCAAGTGCATCATATCAGTGAAACATATCAAAATTCTCTATCGAAGTGATTCATATCATGAAAGCAATGCAAAATTTATCTATCTGGATATCCAATCAATCTACTTTATCATCATTTACTATTTTTTTTTCATTTTCATAAATGCAAATTTATCAACAATCAAATCATCATCCTATTTGTACTTTAGTCACAAATGCAAATATTATTTTAATCACATCATCTACTATTTGTTTTCTATCGTAGAAAGAAAATTTATTAGAAGTCATCAATCATCTACCCTTTGTTTTCTAAAAGTAAAGTTATTAGTAAATCACAATACAATCAATCATTCTACTTTTTGGAAACAAAGTTATCAGCTATCTACTCTTTGGTTTCTACTTTGGGAAACAAAGTTATGAATTCATCATTTATCAGCTTTGCTATCATTTCTATCCATATCAACATGATGACAAAGACAATTTATCCATCTATTGACCAAAGAAGCAATAATACATCATCATTTTCATCATCCAACATTTTGTCTAAATTTTCCTATATGTACTACTTTGTGGCCTAAAAGTGCTAAAACCCTAAATGCGCTGAAGTTTCCCCCATATGCTCTAAAATCCCAAATGTTCCATTTTGTGCCTTGAAAGCGTTGACCCAAATCCTATATGTGTTATTTCCCTATATGCGCTAAATGCCTAATCGAATGTGCCATTTCATCTACTAGATGTGCTAAATCCCTAAAGGTGCTTATCTGTTTCTCAAATGCGTTAATGTACGAAAGTCACTACATGCATCCTAAAAGCGTTATTTCACCTATCGCATGCACTAATCTGCCTAAACCCTCAAAGTGCTAAATTATTTCCTATATGCACTAAAAGAAACATTGTAAAAGTTATTTTATTTCCTAAATGCGCTAAAACGGACTATGACAATCTAAATTCACGTCAAAATACATCAAAACTTGACTAAAAATGAAAATTTTCAAAGCAAAAAAGATCGAATCAACTCAGCGGTGGTCCATACATAGTTGGTATCTGGTATTGTTTAGCCTACTTGAATGTATGCCTATGATAAGGAATCTCCATCTCACCAAGTCACTGTCAGAGCACAGTATCAGTAAGTCAAAAGGTGAAAATGACTTGCATTTTCTTACCCTTTTACCTTTTAAAGGGTCAAATAAGGTGGGTTTTTGGTGGTATTTTGTTATTTTCAATCTGGGGCATGTTTAATCAATTATCAGGAGCTAAATCATTGCATCCCTCTCACCATCTGAGTTTTCATCACCACTCAACATTTTTCTCATCATCAATGATTTACCTTCTGAGGGGGCATCATCAATATTAGCCACATTTCTCAATTAGAAACATATTAGGTTCATATTAGGGGCATATTAGTTAAAAATATATATATTTTTTTATTTTTTCCGATCAGGGGTAAAGTCAAACACAACAAATTTTAAAAGTAGGAATATTTTTCTTTGAAACAATGCATTTCACACATCACTCCAAATAGGGGAAAAATGTATATGCATAAAATTGGTCATGTCTAATTAATCTTGGCACTTAATTAAATATTTATTATTTAATTAATCTATCTAAACATCCTCTACATATGATTAAATTTAATTATATTGTTCATTCACTTTATTCTTCCACTTTATTTAATTATTTCACATTCATATGTCTACTTGATTAATTAAATAAATACTCTTTATTTATTTTAATTAATTGTCACCTTTTGAATTTAATTAAATTTAAATATTTCATTTCTCCTATTCAAAATCTTTCTTCTAGTTAATTAAATACTTTATTTAATTAATTTCATCTGCATGTTATTTCTAAAAATTTAATTAAATATCTTTATTTAATTAAATAACCTTCATATCTTTTCAAATCATAATTAAATATTTTATTTAATTACGAAATCTTCTATTTTCTTCAAATCTTAATTAAATATTTTATTTAATTAAGAAATTCTTCCATGTCACCAATAAATGAATAATGAATTTGATAAATTCATTATTTATCTTAAAAATATTTCCAAAATTTCACAAAAAGATGATTTTTACAATTCATCTTTATCATCTCATCTTATCTCTTCCACAAAAAGGAATAAATCTTGCTTTCTAGTTTTCTTCTATTTTTCTCTCCAGTCTTATCCATCTTTGACCATTCGATCTACTAGGAATTTTCATAGCTATTGATCACATTAGCCAATCAGAATCTTTCAAAAAATCTATAAATACCCCTGTAAATCCAAGAATTGGTTACCTATAGATATACACGCATTATAGCTTAATTTCCTTCTAGAATTCTAGCATTCTAGCATTTTCATTATCAACTTTAGTATTTATAACATTTTGTAATCTTATGTTCTATCAATCATGCATGTTAATCATATCATAGCATAGAATAAAATCATCCTTCAAATCTCATTCTCTAGGAAGACTATTTGTTGAGCCTAGCATAAGAATATGAGAGCACGCTGGAATCGTAAAAACACTAGAGATAGAGGACAATGGAACGTCTTCGAAGCATAAACAGAGTTTTCTTTTCCTTTACCTTATTTTGTGCTTTGATTTAAAGTTTCATTGGTGTGTTTGATTTATTTTGAATTTACATTATTACACACATAAAAAAATTGATCACACAGGCCTTCTTTCGGTAGCAAATAATGCCTCCACTTCTTGAGTGTTTGGACAATCACATATAAGAACTCTCGATCATACACTGAATATTTTATTTTTGCTTCATTCAAGTTCTCACTGAAGTATGCTATTGGTCTTCCTTATTGACTAAGAACTCCTCCAATTGTTATTCCACTTGCATCACAATCCACTTGGAGAATCTTTCCAAAGTTTGGTAACACCAACACTAGTTGTTCTTTCACCTTTCTTTCCAACATCTGAAAACTCTTCTCTGCTACAATTGTCCATTGGAACTCTTTTCTTGTTCCCTTCATTGTCTTTGTGATGGGAGCACATATCCCATTGAAATTTCTTATGAAATTCCTATAGAAGTTCATAAACCAATGAAAAATATAGTCTTAAAAAGTACTCATTGGTGATGGCCACTCAACAATAGCCTTAACCTTTTCAGGATCCATTTTTAATCCTTCCTCAAAAAATAAAAATCCCAAGTACACTAACTCCTCCTTCATGAAAGTAAACTTTTCAGGTTCACCATTAACTTTTCTTCTTTCAATCTTTGAAAAATAGTTCTAACATGTTCTAAATGTTCTTTTGCTTTACTGAAAATTAAAATATCAAAAAGATAAAATATGAAAAACTTACCAAGATAGGGCTTCAACACCTATTTAATCAATATCATGAATGTACTGAGTGCATTTTTCAATCCAAATGGCATGACCAGCCACTCATACAATCTGAAATTAAATCATCCATTTTGAGCAATGGGAATCTATATTTAATAGTAATCTTATTAATGTCATGAGAGTATGTACACATCCTCCATTCACCTCCCTTCTTAGGTGCTAATACAATAGTTACAATGCATTGAATGAGACTTTCCCTAATCAAACCCTTGTCAAACAACTCCTGGACTTGTCCATTTATTTCTTCATTCTCTTATGGAAGCATCCTATAAGGTACCTTTTTTGGAAAACTTGCACCTAGAATCAAATCCATGCAGTGACTGATTTCCCTCACTGGTGGTAATCCATCTGGTAACTCCATCATTATGCCATCATACTCATCCATTAATTCTTGAATTTCTACCAAACAATTTTCTTCCCTTTCTATTGTCATGTTTTGAGGTGGTCATGTTACCACTGCATAACAAAAATAATCCTTCTTTAGATCCTTTAGGAACTGCTTTCCCATGAAAAAAACACACCATGGAAGTACCTTCTATGTATTTATCCTTATCCTTCATGGGATGTAAATTAAATTTCTAATCATCCTTCTTAATGGTATATGTATTATTCTTACCATCATGAAAAAATTGATAGTCAAATTACCATGGTCTTTCCATAAAAATATGACATGCATCCACTAACATTACATCACAAAGTACTTCATCCTTGTATTTACCAATATGAAAATTAACCACACATTGTTCTCTTACCACTAATTGATGCTCCTTCTACAACCACAAAACCTTGTATGGACTGGGATGCTTCATTCTTTTTAGCTTCAAACTCCTCACCATTTCATTAGACACAATATTGTTTGTGCTGCCCCAAACTACAATTACTTTATAGCACTTACCAGCTGACTTGCATTTGGTTATGAACAAATTCCTTCTCTCTATTGGTTATGCCTCTACCTTCTCAGGACTTAAAAAAATCTTCCTTATCGTCAAGGATTCTCCGTTTGATGGATCTTCCCCATTCTTTGAATTTTCCACCATTTCCTCTTCCACTTTGGCCACATGCACTCTAGCCTCTTTTCCTTTACCTCCACCTTGAACTTGTGGGAACTCAAAATACTTGTTCTTGATCTCTCCACATTTTTAGCATGTAACAATGAACCCTTTACCTCTTCCTCAGGATGACTCTCCTTTTCTTTGAAAATCTCCTTTGTCTGCTGTGTCTTGATAGGTACCCTCTTCATTATGTTTGGTAGAATTTCATCTTCCACCACTACTTTGTCTTCAACCACAGGCATTTCTACCTCTACCCCTATTATTGCTCTATTGTTTTTTGTTTAATTTATCTTTAGATTTCAAGGCACATTGATAAGAATCTTCCATGTTATGCAACTTGAGAAAACTTATTTCATCTTGAATGGACACTCGCAAACCATTGAGGTATCTTGTAACTTGCTCAGCCTCATCTTTAGTGTGGTCTACTTCAATACTCAATCAATATAACTCTTCAAAATACTCCTTGACACTAGACTCTCTCTGCTTCAAATTCTATAGATTCCTAAATAGAATTATCTGATAGTCCATGGGAATGAAATTTTCTTTCAGTTTGTTCAACATGCGGTCCCATGATCTTATCTTCTAATTACCTCTTCTTTTTCTATCAGTCTACAAATGATCCCAACATAGGGATGCATTCTCCTTCAACTTTGTGCAAGAATATTTCACCTTCTTATCATCTTCAGTGCCTTGAAATTTGAAGTACTTCTCCATCTCAGTAATCCAATCTAACAATTCATTAGAATTCAAGTTCTCTTTATACTCAGGAGGGTCAAAATAGGGTATGGTATTTATTCTAGTTAGGGCTCAAATGAACCTCTTTTCTCCTTGATCAAGTTTTTTTTGTTCTCCTTCAACTTCAACATGTTCTTCTTCTTCATCACTCACATTATTGACACATGATGACCTCTTCACTGTGCATTCTCAACAAGCTCTAGTCTAGTCGTAATCCCTCTTAACATATCCATCAAGACATGATTTTTTTCTCTTCACACCCCTCATCCTCTATGTCATCCTCTTTGTGCCATCTTACACAAGTCCTCTACAGCTTTAGGTTTCCTTCTCTCTTACTTACCCACAAAAAATTCTCTATAGAAATTTGTAATTGCTTGACACTATCCCAGGAGAAAAAATTACTTTGAGACCACTTGATGTAGTTGAGACAAGAGGACCTTATAAAGCCATAACAATATTGTAGCCAACACGAATTATAACACACACAGGAAGATCAACCGAATGCACAAGAGAACAATATTTTCTCTTTATTCAATAATAGAGATACATGCATGAAAATTCTCAGTTACAGAGAAATTATATGCTTCAGAGAATACTACTTCCTATTCTCCATGCTCCACCCTCCTTACCAACCCACCTTTTCTCTATCTCTCACTATCTCTTTATACTGTATTCCTCCCTCCATGTCAGTGGAAGGAAAACAGAGGTTCAAAAACAACTTTCCTAATGTCAAAAGCATAGGGGAGTAAGCAGACAATACTTTTAATTTTCTAACTATAGTCCAATTAAGACACACATGAAGGAATAATAGAAATAGAGAAAACACACAAAGACAACTCAAACAATAGATTTTATGTGGGAAACCCTTTCGGGAAAAAACCCACCACACCAAGCTATATCTCTTTGTATTACAGTAAAAAAATTACGTACAATCAGAAAGAAATCTTTCTGGTGTTAGTCACAGTGGCTTATTCTCACTATTCAACTAGTTATAGAAATGTTCACACCCTACAAATTGATTCACTCACTCTGTTCTTGATCATAATCATTTTTCCTTTATTTAACACATTCTAATTTTTCCTACTGTACATCCTTATCCGCCATTGCCAACCATAGATAGTTTCCATTCGAGCCTTGATTTTTCTCTGCATGTTTTTCCTAGCATTACAACTGTTACAAAAAACAATCGACATTAGCTTGAAAACTGCTTCCTCTAATTGGTCTAGCAGGATGCTACACAGGATGATCACATGGTCAACGACATTCAACTTTGTTGGCATATCGGTGAGACACTAATAGTGTCTCCCCGATGCCACAAAGTTTCTCTATCGGTATTTCTATAGCTTCCACAAGTTGGCTAGATGCTATAATGACTGTTACATGTCATAACAAAACCATCGATGTCCAATTCGATCCTCTCAGCAAAATGTTCCCTTATCGGAGAGACAAATATCGAATGTATAAGTCAGAGTGATCAGACATTCCATCAGCAAGACACTACGTCTTCGCCAAGACCTTCTACCAACAACCTTGTGCTACTCCGAAGCCTTTCACCTATCGGCAAGACTCCCACGACTTCGGTGAGACGTCATACCAAAACAAGACTTCCACCAAAAGTCACACTGTCACCAAGACTCGTGTCTATCACCGTGACCTTTCTCCAAGCTACCTAAGTCTCACCGAAGAATAACTATCGGCAAGACTCAATACGTTCACCATGATGTTTCATCGAGCTCCACCATGTCTTACCGAGTCTGCAAGACTTAAACCCTTCGCCAAGACATTTATCTGAGCACCCAAAGTTAACCCGAAGACTTCTGTCAGCATGACTTATGACTTTCACTAAGACATCCCAGCGAAGTCTTTTGTCACTACAAAGACTATGTGACATCTCCTATCAGAGTAACCTTTCATACTCATGGAGACATCTTATCAAAACCCTTTTGTTTCACCAATAGAGTAATACTATCGGTGAGACATTCCACATTGGTGGGACCACATACCAAAAATAGAATTCTTCGGCCAAGTCTCCCCGACGCCCGATAAGAACACACTGTCACCTGAAGGTTTTTGTCATTTGTTGAAAGGTCAAGCCGAATTCTGAAAGTCACAACAATAGTCTTGTTGGAAAGACATTAACCATGTCATGTTGATATGATCATTTTAGAACTTTAGAATAGTTAGTCGGCCAGACATCCATGATGTCACATCGACTTTTCCTTCAAGGAGTTTCTTTTCAGTAAGAATTGAGGCACATATTCCAACAAGCTCCAACTTGACGAAGATCTTACTGACACCTCCAGAGCAACATAGAACTACTGAGATTCATGGGCCAAGAGGCCCATCAAACTGGCACACCAACTGAACTTGTTTGTGCTCACAGGCTTCGTCAATGCATCTACAACATTCTCCAAAGAGACCTTCCCATCCTCCACCATATCTCGTACAAATTGATACTGTACATCTATATGTTTCGTCTTGGCATGGAAAGTAGGATTCTTTGCCAAACATATAGCACTCTGGCTATCACAATATATAGTAATCTTTTCTACATCAAAGCCAATGTTAGAACAAAACCGTTTTAACTAGATTGCTTCTTTATAGGCATGTGTGGCTGCCATGTATTTTTCCTCTATAGTAGACAAAGTGACTATAGCCTATCGCTTGCTCATCCGACTCATTGCACCACCATTCATTGTGAAAATTTATCCACTGGTGGATCTTCTACTATCAATGTCCCCTGCCCAATTAGAATCCACATAACCTTGAATGCTGAGAGTCTTCTGTGATTCAACCAAGTTACCATGGTAACACAAAGCATAGTCTGAAGTGCCCTTCAAATATCTGAACACTCTCTTCAAAGCATCCCAATGTGTTCTTCTAGGATTTTCCATAAAATGACTAAGAACTCCCACTACTTGGGCAATGTCTGGCCTTGTACAGACCATAGCATACATGAAACTGCCAACTGCACTTGCATAAGGCACAGTGGTCATGTCCTCCACCTCAAAAGAAGATTTTGGACAATCCTCAACAAATAACTTTGTTCCCTGTGTAACTGGAACAACTAGCTTCTTGCATTCAGTCATACAAAATCTCTCTAGAATATTCATGACATATTTACTCTAACTGAGCCAGAGCTTTATGTTCTTTCCATCCCTGGTTATTTCCATTCCCAGAATGTACCCTGCTGCACCAAGATCTTTCATCTTGAACTTTGCAGACAACTAAGACTTAAGATCAGAAATCATTAACTTACTATTGCCTATGAACAACATATCATCAACATAGAGAGCAATAATAAGTATTTGATCACTTCTAGCTTTGTAATACACACAATGGTCACATTTTGATCTTACAAATCCCAATGACAAAACAAACATGTCAAACTTTTGGTACCACATTCTAGGAGATTGCTTTAAACCATACAGAGATTTCTTCAACTTGCAAGCTAGTAGTTCTTTACCTTTTTCCACAAAATGCTCCGGTTGGGACATATAAATTTCTTGTTCAAGATCACCATGAAGAAACGTTGTTTTCACATCCATCTGTTCAATCTCTAAATCATATGCTGATGCAAGTGATGAAAGAAATCTAATAGATGTCAACTTAGCTATAGGAGAAAAGATTTCTCCATAGTCAATTCCCTCTACCTGGGAATAACCTTTTGCAACTAGCCTTTCTTTATATTTTTCTACACTACCATTCAGACCAATTTTCTTTTTGAATATCCATTTGCAACCTACAGATTTTCTTCCTTTAGGCAATGGAGCCAAACTCCAGGTGTCATTTTTTTCTAATGATGCCATTTCTTCATTCATAGCTTCCAACCAAGAGTTTGAATCAAACATTTTAAATGCCTCTTTCATAGTCCCAGGTACATCAGTGCTAGAAATTAAAGCATAGGCACAAGTAGACTCAATTAAAGAAAACCCATACCTTTCAGGTTGCTTTCTTTCATGAGTTGACCTCCTCATAGGTTGAGGCTGAGGTGGCTCTTCTTCATCTTCAGAACTTTCAGAACTACTTGAGCTCTCCTCAGTATCAGGTACATTTTGATTTTTCAATTCCTCCTTATCTAGTTTCTGTGGAATTGCTACTACATCCTTTTCATTTTTTGATTTCTTCTCTGACTACAGATCCAAAGAAGAAGGTATCAGCTCACAAAAGATAACACTTATGTTGTGCAAAACCTTCTCAATCTCAAGATTCAAAAGCTTGTATCCTTTTATGCCAGCACTATAGCCTATAAATATACACTTTACAACTTTGTTTTCCAAAATGGATCTTTTTTCAAATGGCACATATGCATATGCCTCATAGCCAAAGACACGAATATGTCTAAGAGAGGGCTTCTTTCCAGACCATGCTTCCAAAGGTGTCTTTTCAACAAGAGTAGAGTTAGGAGAGTGATTTACCAAGTAACATGTTGTAGAGACTGCTTCGGCCTAGAATTTCTCCTCCAAGCTAGGACTGCTCAGCATACTTCGTGCTCTTTCCATTATTGTCCTGTTGAACCTTTCAACAACTCCATTTTGTTGTGGAGTTTAAGGTGTAGTATTGTGTCTTTTGATCCCATGATCTTTACAGTGCCTTTCAAATTCATCTAAACATAACTCACCACCATTTTCAGTCCTTAAACATTTTATTTTTCTACCAGTCTAATTTTCTACAAGGTTTTTAAATTCCTTAAACTGACTGTACACTTCTGATTTACTTTTCAAAAAATATACAAATGCTCTTCTTGAATAATCATCAATAAATGACACATAGTATCTTGATTTAGACAGAGAAGGAACATTTACAAGACCAAACACATTAGAATGTATATAATCAAGTAAACTAGAATTTTTGTGAGGACTGGAATAAAATGAAACACATTACTGCTTTCCATATATGCAATGTTCACAGAAATCAAATTCAAGGTTACAATCTTCAAGCCCTTCTACCAGGTTTTTATTTTTCAAGGTTTTTAAACCTTTTTCACCAATGTGGCCTAGCCTATGATGCCAAAGCATAGTCTTCTCTACTGGAAGTTTAATCTCCATGGAGTTTACACCATTAGGAATGTTTTCCTTATTTTCTTCATGAGCAACCTTAAGTGACTTTGCAGAGACACTATTACATTGAATAGCTTGTGCATCCAGCTTGTACAAAGTACCAATTCGAGCACCCCTAGCTAGCACCATAGAGCCTCTAGTCATCTTGCAGCCATTTCTAGAGAATGTGACCTACACTCTGATACCATTCAGCTTACTTACAGAAAGTAGATTTTGAGCCAGACCTGGTATATGCATCACATCATTGATTCCCTTCACTCTTCCATCAGGGAATTGAATTCTGACTCTTCCATGACCAACAATTTCCAAAGATGAATCACTTTCCAAGTACACCTTTGCACCATTGTATTCTTCATACTTCATGAACCATTCTCTATGAGATGTCATGTGGAAAGATGCTCTAGAATCAATCATCCAGACATCATCTGATGCCTGTGTAGCCAAAGCTGCAATGAAGGCATCTTCATCACTATGAGAAGAATCATTTCTAGAAGAGTTCTTCTTCTTCTTTTTCTCATCTTTGCAATCCTTTCAGACATGACTAGGTTGCCCATAGTTCCAACACTTCACCTTTGACTTCTTGCTAGGAGAATTTGATCTCCCTTCTAATTTTGATCTGGACTTCTTGTTCTTCTTCTTACCTTTCTCCTTTCGTCTACCTCTAATAGCCAGAGCCTCCTTTGCCATCTCAGAAGATTTTCTTCTCATTTCTTCTGATAATAAAGAAGCAACAACATCTTCCATTTTGAATGTGGATGTTGTACTCCCTATAGCCATCGCCAAATGATCCCAAGAATCAGGCAGAGAACACAACAACAACATGCAATGATCTTCATCTTTAATATTTACACCAACATATGTCAACTAAGCAATCAGCATGTTGAAAGAATTTAAGTGATCAACAACAAACCCTCCTTCCTGCATCCTCAAAGAGTATAACTGCTTCCTCAAGAACAACTTGTTCACCAAGGACTTGCCCTGATAAATGGATGCCTGTCTTTTCCACAAGGAAGAGGCAGTATTTTCTTCATGCACGTCCAGAAGAATAGAGTCTAGCAAACAAAGCCTTATCAACCCCCTATAATTTCTATCTACCAGGTCCCAATCCTCTTGCTTCATGCCTTGAGGCATTGTTCCAAACACAATAGTCCAAAGATCTCGATCAACTAACATATCTTCCATTTTGAGTTTCCACAGCTCAAAATTGCTTCCATTGAATTTATCTATTTCTAGCCTTCAGGATGTGCTCGCAATCTCAATCTACAATTAAATTAAAAGACCTCTACCAGACTCCCACTGAAAAGGATTTAACACAAAAAACCCAACCCACTCACAAGGACAACACAACTGGCTAGGCTCTGATACCACTTGTAAGGAAAGTAGAGGTGCAGAAACAACTTTCCTAACGTCAAAACCATAAGGGAGTAAGTAGACAGTACTTTTAAGTTTCTAACTACAGTCTAGTTAAGACATACATGAAGGAATAACATAAATAGAGCAAATACACAAAGACAACTCAAACAAAAAAATTTACGTGGGAAACCCTTTCAGGAAAAAACCCACCACACCAAGCTGTATTTCTTTGTATTACAGTAACAACATTACATACAATCAGAAAGACATCTTTCTGGTGTTAGTCACAGTGGCTTATTCTCACTGTTCAACTAGTTACAAAAATGTTCACACCCTACAAATTGATTCACTCGCTCTATTCTTGATCATAATTGTTTTCCCTTTATTTAACACATTCTGATTTTTCCTACTCTACATCCTTATCCACCATTGCCAACCATAGACAATTTCCATTCGAGCCTTGATTTTTCCTTGCATGCTATTTTCTCCAGTGTTGCAACTGTTACAAAAAAAAATCAACATCAGTTTGAAAATCGCTTCCTCTGATTGGTCCAGCAAGATGCCACACAAGATGATCACACGGTCAATGGCGTTCAACTTTGTTGGCATATCGGTGAGACACTCACAGTGTCTCCGTGATGCCACAAAGTTTCTCTATCGGTATCGCTATAACTTCCACAAGTCGGTCAGATGCTATAATGACTATTACATGTCATAACGAAACCATCAATGTCCAATTCGATCCTATTGGAAAAAGGTTCCCTTATCGGCGAGACACATATCAAATGTATAAGTCATAGTGATCAGACATTCCATCAGCAAGACACTACATGTTCACCAAGATCGTCTGTCGACAACCTTGTGCTACTCCGAAGCCTTTCACCTATTGAAAAGACTCCCACAGCTTCAGTGAGATGTCGTACCAAAACATGACTTCCACCAAAAGTCACACTATCACCAAGACTCATGTCTATCACCATGACCTTTCTCTGAGCTACCTAAGTCTTACCAAAGACTTACTATGGGCAAGACTCAATACTTTCGCCATGATGTTTCATCGAGCTCCACCATGTCTTACCGAGTCCGCAAGACTTAAAACCTTCACCAAGATGTTTCTCTGAGCACACAAAGTTAACCTGAAGACTTATATCGGTGTAACTTATGACTTTCACTAAGATATCCCAGTGAAGTCTTTTGTCACCGCGAAGAATATGTGACATTGGTGTAGGAGCACCAAGGCAACATCAGGTAGCACTAGGAAAATCTGGAAGCCTAGAATGAAATTTTGAAACTTTTATACTTCAAGGTCATGTTGACCATTTTATTTTGAGTTAGAGGTGTTAGAAGATGTTAGGATGAAGGTTGATCAGTAGCATATGGTAGATTGAATGAGTTGCACAATTTTTTTTCACTAGGAATCAGAATCACTAGAATTTGGGAAATAAAGCCAAAATGTTGCAATTATGCAATTTTGGCCTAATAGGGTGGTTATGTTCGACCAAGGAAGATGTAACCACTTATGAACCATTAAAAGAGGAACCTCGAACTAGATTTGAGGTTGGAAAAACTTTGTAACTTTTGGAAGTTTACTGATCATATGGAAAAGCAATGAGTTTCTTGAAATTTTCTAGTTTTTAGTGCTTATTTGTGTGTTAATGGAGTGTTCCAGGCATTGAGAAGTGTGTGGCACATGTGGTGTTTACTTTCAAAGCTTTGTGTGCTTAGTAGTTAGTTTTTCATATAATTTTCTAGCTTTGTTCTTTGTTAGTTTTGTTTCTTTCATTGCTGGTCAAACCGGTAAGCTATCAATCATGGAGTCTTAGACCTCTCTTTTCCACTATAACTTGTGTATAGTCTATGGGGGAATGAGGCTAAGGTCCATGCCTGTAAATATTTTAGGGTTAGAAGTCATAAGGTGTCCAAGAAGCATGGTGAAGATCTTTTCCTAGGCGAGCTTAATAGTGCCTGGTTAGGAAAGAGAGTTAAAATCAAGCCCTAACGTTGCAGGGGTGTCAATTCCCTAGCAACCCAAGGTGTGTGTTGGATGTAGGAGACCTTACAAAGGTTTGGAAAAAAACAAGAGGCTCCATCAATCCATTTGGTGGTTGAAAGAAGCAGGCAGATCACTATGTGGTCAAGAAATGGCCTAAAAAGCCCTAAATCTCACAAAATAAGGGTTAGCCTGTGTACGGATAGTGGAGGCCTAAAACCTAAAAAATCCTTGAGAGGTTGGAAAATGAACTAGGGTTTCAGAAGGAATTTTGTGAATTTCTTTAGAAGGTTTGGAGTTTGAGCCTATTTTCTTGGGTTAGGAGGCCTAATTGGGGCTCAAGGGCTAGTAGCCCTTCTTAAACCCTAGAATAGGGTTTGGAGTAAGCGATGGAGGATTGGAAATTCGAGGTTGATCAAGAACCCTTGTGAGATGGATTGAAAGCCATAGAAGTCATCACACACCCCTGCAACAAGTTAGTTAAGCTTGGAGGTTTAGTGGCGTTTAGGGAAGAATAAGCGTCAAAGGTGAGTTAGTGGCAAGGCACCAAGATTGGCTTGGTAGTATGAAAGAATAATGATAGTGGGGTTGACCAGTAGTACTAGGGGTTCCTATACCTGAGATAGGACCTAAAGGTTAAGGTGGAAGAGTCACCTAGGAGTTCTTGAGAACAAAGATTAGAGCATGGGACAGTGAGTGTCTCATCCAACCCTACCCTATCAGATTAGTATCAGAGCGAGTAAAAGATTGGGAATAGAATAATATATGTCAAAGGTTGAGTCAAGTGATACTACCATCATGGTGACAAATGCACAAATTGCCAAGATGGTTGAAGAGCAGGAGGAAGACAATAGGCTATTGAGGGAAAGAATAGCCCAACTTGAGCAAGTAGTGAGGAGCGTACAATTTGAAGGAAGGGTACCAAAGGAAGAAGAGGTTGCAAAGGAAGACAAGACCCCTAAGCCTAACCCTATCCTGAAAGAAGAGCCTTTCTTGAGGTCATTGAAGGCCTTGAGTGGAAAAGCACTTGAATGCATACCACTATTTAGTGGGAAAATGGAAGTTGGTCTAGTCATGGACTGGATAGAGGGAATGAAAAACCATTTTGAATGTGATGGAGTCACTAAAGAATAGAAGGTGAAGGTGGCCAAATCAATACTAAGAGGTTCTACCTTGACATGGTGGAAGTTCATTCAGACAAAGAGGGAAAAGGAAGGAAAGTAGCCTATAACTACTTGAAAGGGTATGGTTGCCAAAGTAAAAGAAGCATACATGCCAGATGACTATGAGATTTAGTTACACAAGAAGAGACAAAGCCTAAGGTAGAAAGACCAAGATGTAAACACTTACACTGAGGAGTTTCAAAAAAATTGCATGAGGTCTCAAAGTGGCTAGGTATCTTAATGGCTTGAAGTGGAACATTCAAGAGGAGATGTCTCTCTTAAGTCCTAAGACAGTACATCAATGTTACCAATTAGCTATCAAGATTGAGGAAAGAAACAAGAGGAAGCAAGACCAGGCTTCTAAGGGTAGAGGCAAAGGAAGAGATCAAAGAGATCAAAGAGGACAACGAGGTGGCTACCAAGGTAGAGGCAATGACCAGAGAAACCAAGGAGATTCTAAACTCACAGGGCATGGAGGAGAAACATCTTCTAGAGGAGGATATAAAAAAGGTAGATGACCTCAAGGAGGTTCAAATAGAGGAAGAGGAGCAGGTAGGAGCAATTCATACTCTACAAACATGAAATGCTACCATTGTAGTCAAATAGGCCATCCTGCTTATAGGTACCTAAAGAAAGCATCTTCATCAAGCAATGAGAAGAGAGTGGCTTATGCACAAGAGGACAACATGAGTCCTAAGTAATCTGAGGTCAGTCGTATTGAATCTGAGGTGGGAGAGAATGTGATGTTCAGTAGAGTTTTGATCAGACAACCTGTCAAGGAAGAACCAAAACAAAGGAGAGCACTATTTAGAGTAAGGTGCAAGATACTTGGTAAAGTATGCAAGGTCATAGTGGATTCAGGTTCAACAGACAATATTATCTTAGAGGAGGCAGTAAAGAAACTAAAATTGGAGAAAGTACCCCATACTAACCCTTACAAGGTCACATGGCTAAACAAAGGGAAAAGTGTTTTAGTGAATGAGCAAGTAACGGTGGAGTTTTCCATTGGAGGATACAAAGACTAGTTAGTTTGTGATGTGTTACCCATGGATGCATGCCATCTATTGTTGGGTAGACCATCAAAGTATGATAGAGGTTCCATACATGATGGGAAAGAGAACACCATCTCATTCAAGAAGGATGGGAAGACTTTCAAGTTGCAATCACTGTCAGAAGAAGAAGAGGGACAATCAAAGACACCAAACATCATGCTGAGTAGTGGGAAGGAGTTCCTTAACAACCTACATCAAGGGCGTGAAGGATTTGTGGTTGCATTACAACCTAAAGAAGAAGACAAGGCTGAAAAGATAGTCTTATTGGAAGCAGTCCAAAAGTTACTTGAAAAGTACAAGAGCATTGTCAGTGATGGTACACCTGCAACTCTACCACCAAAGAGAGCCATAAGTCATCAAATTGACTTCATACTTGGAGCTTCATTACCTAACAAAGCAGTATACAAGCTTACACCATATTCGAATCTAGAGGTAGCTAGACAAGTGCAAGAATTGTTGGATCAAGGATTGATTCAAAATAGCATCAGCCCATGTGCAGTACCAGTGGTCTTAGCAACAAAGAAAGGAGGTAAGTGGAGACTTTGCACTAACTCTAGAGCTATAAATAGAATTACAATTAGATATAGATTCCCTATGCCTAGGATTGAAGATTTAATGGATTGTCTTGGAGGAGCTCAGTATTTCACCAAGTTGGATCTCAAGAGTGGATACCATCAGATCAAAATCAAGGATGGAGATGAGTGGAAGATGGCTTTTAAGACAAATGATGGGTTATATGAATGGAGGGTTATGCCATTGGGCCTCTCTAATGCCCCTATCACATTCATGAGGCTCATGAATGAAGTTCTTAAAGACTTTACAGGGATATTTGTGGTAGTGTATCTTGATGACATCCTCATATACAACAAGACAACAAAAGAGCATTTAATACATGTGGAGTTGGTTCTTAGAAGGTTGCAAGAGGAGTTAGCAATCAATCTAGAGAAGTGTGAGTTCTTTAAGCAAGAGCTAGTCTATTTGTGTTTTGTAGTGTCCAAGGGATCATTGAAGATGGATCCAAGCAAGGTGGAAGCTATTCTCAACTGGCCTACACCAACCACAGGGACAGAGGTAAGAAATTTTCATGGATTAGCCCAATTTTATAGAAAATTCATAAGGAATTTTAGTGGTATATGTGCACCAGTCCTAGATACAATCAAGGGTGGTCTAAAAACTAAGTTTGTGTGGACTCAAGAAGCTTAGAAAGGGTTTGAGAAATTGAAATAAGAGGTGGAAATTCAACCTATTATTTTGTTACCTAGTTTTGACAAATTTTTCACTATTGAATGTGATGCAAGTGGAGTGGTAGTAGGAGGAGTGCTAGGTCAAGAGGGCAGGCCTATAGCCTTCTTTAGTGAGAAGCTCAATGAAGCAAAGAAGAAGTATTCAACTTATGACTTAGAACTTTATGCTTTGGTTCAGTCACTTTGAAAATGGAGGCATTATCTTCTACCCAAGGAGTTTGTAGTCTTTACTGACAATCAGGCACTAAGTTTTGTCAACACTCAAGAGAAGTTGAGTAATAGGCATTTGAAATGGATGGAATACATCCAAGCTTTTACTTTTACCATCGAGCACAAGAAGGGACAGTTGAATAAGGTGGCAGATGCATTGAGAAGAAGATTGTTGACAGTGCAAGAGATACAGATCAAGAGCATTGGCATAGAGAGTTTCAAGGATCTCTATGGGGAAGATGAAGACTTTTCAGAGGTCTATAAGGTATGTTCTAACTTTGAGAACCATTTTCATAGCCAATACTCTAAGTATACACTGCAAAGTGGGTTATTGCTTAAGGGAAATCAGTTATGTGTTCCAAGAGGTCAATGAGGGAAAATTTGATTCAAGAAAAGCATAATGGAAGTCTTAGTGGACATTTTGGTATCAAAAAGACTTTAGAACTAGTGCAAACATTCTATTACTGGCCTAAGTTGGCAAGAGATGTTAGAAAGTATGTGGAACAATGTGTTGTGTGTATGAAAGCTAAGGGAGGAGCTAGTAATGTTGGTTTATATCAACCCCTACCCATTCCTAATAGACCATGGGAGTGTGTGAGCATGGATTTTGTGGTAGGCCTTCCTAAGACCAAGACTAGTTTTGACAGTGTTTATGTAGTAGTGGACAGATTTAGCAAAATGAGTTATTTTATTACCTACAAAACTACACATGATGCAAGTTACATAGCTCATCTCTTTTTCAAGGAAGTTGTAAGGATCCATGGATTGCCTTTGAGCATTGTTTCAGACAGGGATGTGAAGTTCATGAGTCATTTTGGGAAGACTCTATGGAGTAGATTGGGTACAAATCTGTCATTTTGATCAGCTTACCATCCTTAGACCGATGGTCAAACAAAGGTGGTTAACAGGGTACTAGGTAATCTTCTAAGGTTCCTAACTAAGGAATATGGACAAACATGGGATATGGTTATCTCACAAGTTGAGTATGCATATAATGATAGTGTGAACCAGACCAAAGGGAAGAGTCCTTTTGAAGTTGTGTATGGGATGCACCCAAGAGGCATATGTGAGCTCGAAGATCTTGGAGCTATGGAACAAAGAAGTGGACATGCAAAAGACTTCAGTCAGACCATGAAGGAGATTCAGGAGCAGGTAAAGAGGACGGTCACTGAGGCTACACAAAAATTGAAGGAGAAGGTAGATATGTCAAGGAAGGATGTGCAATTTGTAGTAGGGGACTATGTCATGGTCCACCTTAACAAATCAAGGTTGTAGAAGGGAATGTAAACCAAGTTGTAGATGAAGAGAGTTGGTCCATGCAAGATATTGGGCAAGCATGGCAAGAATGCATACAAGGTGGAGTTACCTACCGATCTAGGAATCTCACTAGTGTTCAATGTAGCTGATTTGATCAAGTATAAGGGTATAGTCAACGATGTGGATCAGAACAATCAGGAGATCTTCAAGGACATTAGTAATGAATCCTTACCTAGTCAAGACAAGCCTCAGGTAGAGAAAATCTTGGAGTCAAGAGTAAAGAAGGCTACAAGAAACAAGGTGTACATGGAGCACCTTATCAAGTGGAAGAACAAGCATGAATCAAAAGCCACATGGGTACAAGAAGATCAGTTTAAGAAGTTGGGTATTTACCTGTCATTGCTCACTCCTTCCATTCCTTAGTGTTTGAGCCAAGAGAGGGAGAATGGTGCAGGAGCACCAAGGCAACATCAGGTAGCACTAGGAAAATTTGGAAGCCTAGCATGAAATTTTGAAACTTTTATACTTCAAGGTCATGTTGACCATTTGATTTTAAGTTAGAGATGTTAGAAGATGTTAGGATGAAGGTTTATTTGTAGCATATGGTAGATTGAATGATTTGCACAATTTTTTTCACTAGGAATCAGAATCACTAGAATTTGGGAAATAAAGCCAAAATGTTGCAATTATGCAATTTTGGCCTAATAGGGTGGTTATGTCTGACCAAGGAAGATGTAACCACTTATGAACCTTTAAAAGAGGAACCTCGAACTGGATTTGAGGTTGGAAAAACTTTGTAACTTTTGGAAGTTTACTGATCATATGGAAAAGCAATCAGTTTCTTGAAATTTTCTAGTTTTTAGTACTTATTTGTGTGTTAATGGAGTGTTCTAGGCATTGAGTAGTGTGTGGCATGTGTGGCATTTACTTTCCAAGCTTTTTGTGCTTAGTAGTTAGTTTTTCTTATTATTTTCTAGCTTTGTTCTTTGTTAGTTTTGTTTCTTTCATTGCTGGTCAAACCGGTAAGCTATCAATCATGGAGTCTTAGACCTCTCTTTTCCACTATACCTTGTGTATAGTATATGGGGGAATGAGGCTAAGGTCCATGCCTGTAAATATTTTAGGGTTAGAAGTCAGAAGGTGTCCAAGAAGCATGGTGAAGATCTTTTCCTAGGCGAGCTTAATAGTGCCTGGTTAGGAAAGAGAGTTAAAATCAAGCCCTAACGTTGCAGGGGTGTCAATTCCCTAGCAACCCAAGGTGTGTGTTGGATGTAGGAGACCTTACAAAGGTTTGGAAAAAAACAAGAGGCTCCATCAATCCATTTGGTGGTTGAAAGAAGCAGGCAGATCACTATGTGGTCAAGAAATGGCCTAAAAAGCCCTAAATCTCACAAAATAAGGGTTAGCCTGTGTACGGATAGTGGAGGCCTAAAACCTAAAAAATCCTTGAGAGGTTGGAAAATGAACCAGGGTTTCAGAAGGAATTTTGTGAATTTCTTTAGAAGGTTTGGAGTTTGAGCCTATTTTCTCGGGTTAGGAGGCCTAATTGGGGCTCAAGGGCTAGTAGCCCTTCTTAAACCCTAGAATAGGGTTTGGAGTAAGCGATGGAGGATTGGAAATTCGAGGTTGATCAAGAACCCTTGTGAGATGGATTGAAAGCCATAGAAGTCATCACACACCCCTGCAACAAGTTAGTGAAGCTTGGAGGTTTAGTGGCCTTTAGGGAAGAATAAGGGTCAAAGGTGAGTTAGTGGAAAGTCACCAAGATTGGCTTGGTAGTATGAAAGAATAATGATAGTGGGCTTGGCTAGTAGTACCAAGGGTTCCTATACCTGAGATAGGACCTAAAGGTTAAGGTGGAAGAGTCACCTAGGAGTTCTTGAGAACAAAGATCAAAGCATGGGACAGTGAGTGTCTCATCCAACCCTACCCTATCAAACATCTCCCGTTGGCGTAACATTTCATACTCACGGAGACATCTTATCAAAACCATTTTGTTTCACTAATAGAGTAATACTATCATTGAGACATTCCATGTTGATGAGACCACATACTGACAATAGACTTCTTCGACCAAGTCTCCCTGACGCTCGATAAGAACACACTATCGTCCGAAGGTTTTTTTCGTTCACCGAAAGGTCAGGCGAAATGCTGAAAGTCACAGTGATAGTCTTGTCAGTAATACATCAACCCTGTCACACTGATATGATCATTTTAGAACTTCAGAACAGTTAGTCAGCTAGACGTCCGTGATGTCACACTGACTTTGCCTTTAAGGAGTTTCTTGTCAGTAAGAATTGAGGCACAAATTCCAACAGTCAGACTGGTCACTCTTCTCTCCTTTTTGTTGTGGTACCTTTATGTTTTCTAACGGTCACTCAGATTTTGTTGGATTTTACATGGTTGTTTGGAAAGTCAATTCTGATTCATTCCTTAGTAAGACATTTTCCAATCATTTGTTGCATGCCCATAAATCCATTTGACCTAGTCGATTATAAAAAATCATGCAAATCAATGAATGCTATCATGCCATGTGTCACCACTAGGTTCATCTATTCTACCAACTCACTACTCATACAACCCTCTGTTGTTACCTCTGTATCATTTTTCAAACATCAATGATCTTCAACATTCAATCACCATCATTCCCTGCTAACCCCATGAGTCTTGATTGTGTCCCACAGAAAACTAAGTAGGGTGTGTGGGTTGTCTCCTTGTATATACTTTTGATGCCATCTCCCACTAACATTACATGTCACCTTTGTAGGTCCCAACAGGCATCAATAGTCATAATTCATTCTGCTAGCCTCTACATGATTTATCCAAAATTCATCAAAATCTCAGTGGAAGTGACAATCACCATCGGATCTCCTAAACCATAATTGTTGATTGCATACTTCACTCTTCATTTTTAAATGAGGATTTAGACATGTTCTCGAAAACACCCCCATCCTTTAAAGCAAAATCTTCATAAGTTCACCGAACTAGACAAAAAAGTGATAGCACTACAAGGTGAGGAGTTAGCGAGTTTATCAAAATAAGCAAAACATCACCTAAGTTATAGAAACTTACAAAAATGTCTCCCAAGATATGAATTAGCTGAATTCTTACATGCATTGGTCTTATTTGATCAAACAAAAAATAAAAATGATGGAAGATTGTTCTTGGCCCTAGATGCTCCGGCACCAACAATGGATGTGTCACTATCTTCTTGTAGTGTAGGAAGATGTATACCTTTTTCACACTAAATTTCAAAATAATTAATATTAAACTGATCCTAATGTTGCCTTGATTTGGTGTTGTAATGTGTTTTACACATTTATATTAGGTCTAGGGCCCTTTTAACCTAAATGAACCTAATTGTGGCTTAGTTAGTGTGTTGTAAAGTGTATCTTTACACTTTCATACTAATCTAGGGCTTCATTAATTAATTGGGCCTATTTATGCCTTATTCTATCCTAATTTACATCCATAAGCCTTATTAAATATACTTTTCTTGAGATATTCCTAAGACTTAGCAAATAGTAAGTCATAATTCAATGTTTTAGGTGATATCTTCAAGATCTAGAGATCTAGGACTCATATGCCACCATGGGTAGATGAGTCCCACCTAGGTCTTGGGACCTAATTTCAAGTTGCACTTTAAACAAGACACTCCTTGAAATTTGTGTTCAAAGTTTTGGCTACTGGGCCTAATATGCCACAACTAGCATATCATTCTAATTTTAACCAACAACTACTTTAAATAAAATTCTTTGTAGGATATTATTATGCTAGATCTGATATCAACTTGTAGTGTTGTAATTTTGGGAAATTTAGAATAAACAAGTATAAATACAAGGTTATTTAACATGGCTTCATCCTAGAACTTCATAAGCAATCAAGATAAATTTCACTAGTTTAAAAGAGAATTCTATTGGTTATTTTTAAGAACCAAACTTAGTCTCATCATATGCCTATGAATTTTCCATAATTTAATAATCACTAAGGGCAAGAATTGGCCAATGAACAAGTAAACGCTTGTTATGCTTCTACCTCTACAGTTCAGGCTCTATGGGACCTAGGACTATAATCCCTACAATGTTCAAATGATATTATTTTTCCATTTTATGATGGACATTGTGACAAATAGATTTCTTCCCATGAGCTATTAACTAGATAAAATCCTTAAAAGGTTTGGCTGACCCTTAAGCAAATTATAAGCTAAACAAAGGAATGACAAGTACTTCATAATACATTATTGCAATGAATAGTGTGTAAGTGATTTTTTATTTAGATTTGTGTCTTTTTCAGGTATATAGGTTGGCTCATTTTCATCTAGGATGAGAAAATTAATAGACAAATGTTTTATCCAAAGGTAACAAAGTCTTATTTGTAACAAACTATAATACATTAGCATTTAAAATAAAAATTTATAGGACATTGAGATATTGCTTTGAAATATGCAACTCATTGTGTCTGGAAACAAAAAGTACTTAGTAATCCTTGGATTCCATCTCAAAAACCCATGATTTCATTTAAGCATTTAATCAATTCTTGTAAGGAAAGCTTAGGTGCGGAACAAAATTTCATAATGCCAAAACCTTAGGGAAGAATGCAGATATGACTTTAAATTTTACAATTACAGTCCAATAAGATGCACATGAAAAGAATTAATAGAAAAGAGAAAATAACATACACAATTTGGACACCAGATTTATGTCAAAAAACCCTGATGGGAGAAAAACCCACCACACCAAGAAAAGCCTCTTCGTATTATAGTAAAAAAATTTACATACAGAGTACAAACTTCACTTTCTAATGTCAATTTACAACATCACATTTATTGATCAATCTTGTACAAAATAACTCTTTGAAACATCCAAAGAATTCACTCAGATCAATTTGAGTTCAATTGAGCAACATTTCATCATCTCACTCTCACTATTCTCTGTCATCCACCATTGCCAGAGCATAATCATTTTCCTCACAACCTGTTCATCTTCCACATAGGAATGGTCACAACAGTCCAACTATTAATGTTTCACATTTTTCTTCTCTGATTGGTCGAAAACAAACCACGTAGGATAGTCATTTGGTCAAGGTGTTCAAACTGTGTCTCATGTCGGTGAGACACTATGTCGTGTCTCCCCAATGCCACAATACCTAACTGTCCTTATTGGCAAGAGCTCATATCAAAATCATACCCATTGGCGAGAGGAAAACCATCGAAAAGTGTTCTCACTGAAGTTGTATACCCATCGACGAGACTATAACCATCGGGAGGAGAACATACTAAATGTACTAGCTTATCGGTTGTTCCTTGTGGTCCCTACCATGACACATGTTCACCACCTGTGCAATTCTAGAGAATCAATATGGAATCTACAATATTCCTAACGAGCCTCCCAAAATTCCAAGTGGTCCCCAAATTCATTGGCGAGATGAGAAATATCATTAAGACTTCATACCGATGTTCAACTCATGTAGCTCTATTGGCAAGACCATCGCTATCAGCGAGACATCATACTGAGTATAGAACAGTCGAAGAGAGAAACACTATCACCAAGAGGTCATATAAAATGCACCAGCCTATCGGTGAGACCACATCCTTCAGCAAGAGTTCTTACGAAATGCAAACTTGTCAGCCAAGAGTCTCCCCAATGAACACCATCACCAATGTGTGAAACCTCGGTGAGACATACTCTGTCAGAATGAGTGATTCTAAATGTTCATGCCTCTCCTTGATGACTTCTATCAACATGACATAACCAAAGTCTTGGTGATCTAAGCACTTCAGAAGTTTAGAACACTGTTGCTAGTTGGTAAGACATTTAGAGGGTCTCACCAACTTTTCTCTTTTAGGAGTTTCATGTCAGTAAACTTGAGGCACATTTTCCAGAAATCTCCCATTTGACAAAGATCTTACTGTCACCTCCAGAGCACAAAAAAACTACTAAAATTCATAGGAATTGAGGCCCATCGAACTGACACACCACCTGAACTTGTCTGTGCTCATTGGTTTTTTCAACGCATCTGCAACATTCTCTAGAGTATCCACTTTTTCTAAAGATACATTTCCATCCTCCACCATATCTCGTACAAAATGATACTACACATCTATATGTTTCATCCTAGCATGGAAAGTAGGATTTTTTTCCAAATAAATAGCACTCTAACTATCACAGTAAATTGTAATTTTCCATGCATCAAACCCAATGTTAGAACACAAAGGTTTTAACAAGATTGCTTCTTTACAGGCATGTGTTGCTACCATGTATTTTGCCTCTATAGTAGAAAAAGAGACTATAGCCTGCCACTTACTCATCAAACTAACTGCACCACCATTCATCATGAAAATATATCCACAGGTGGATCTTCTGATATCAATGTCCCATGCCCAATCAGAATCCACATAGCCTCGAATGTTGAGAGTCCTCTATGATTCAACCAAATTTCCATGGTAGCACAAAGCATATTTTGAAGTTCCCTTCAGATATCTAAACACTCTTTTCACAACATCCCAATGTGTCCCTCCAGGATTTTCCATAAAATGACTAAGAACTCCCACTGCTTGGACAATGTCTAGCCTTGTACAGACCATTACATACATTAAATTGCTAACTACATTAGCATAAGGCACTCTAGTCATGTCATCTATCTCAGTAGGATATTTTGGACAGTCTTCAATAGATAGCTTCCTTCCCTGCAAAACTAGAACAACTAGCTGCTTGCAATCAGTCATACAAAATCTCTCCAAAACAATATTATTATACTTACTCTGACTGAGCCAAATTTTTCTACTATTCCTATCCCTAGTTATTTCAATTCCCAGAATATACCTGGCTGCACCAAGATCTTTCATTTGGAACTTTGCAGACAACTGAGACTTTAGACCATAAATCATTAACTTACTATTGTCTATGAACAACATATTATCAACATAAAGAGTAATAATAAGAACACAATCATTTTAAACTTTGTAGTACACACAATGATCAGATTTCAATCTTACAAATCCCAATGGAAAAATAAACATGTCAAACTTCTGGTACCACATCCTAGGAGATTGCTTTAATCCATATAGAGATTTTTTCAACTTTCAAACCAATTTTTCTTTACCTTTTTCCACAAAGTGCTTAGGCTGGTACATATAAATCTCTTCTTCAAGGTCACCATGAAGAAATGTTATCTTCACATCCATCTATTCAACCTCTAAGCCATACACTACTACAAGTGACAAAATAAATTTGATAGATGTCAGCTTAGCTACAGGAGAAAATATTTCTCCATAATCAATTCCCTCTACCTGCGAATACCCCTTCGCAACTAGCCTTGCCTTATACTTTTCCACACTACCATCCAAACCTATTTTCTTTTTAAATACCCATTTGCAGCCAATAAATTTTCTACCTTCAAGAAAAGGCACCAAACTCCAAGTATCATTGTTTTCTAATGATACCATTTCTTCATTCATGGCTGAACCAAGAGTTTGAATTAGACATTCTAAATGCCTCTTTCATAGTCCTAGACTCATCAATGCTAGAAATTAAATCATAGGCACAAGCAGTATCTAAAAAAGAAAACCTATACCTATCAGGTTGCTTCCTTGCACGTGTTGACCTCCTCACTGGCTGAGGCTAAGGTTGTTGTTGTTCTTCAAAACTCTCATAACTACTTGAGCTCTCCTTAGCTTTAGGTACATTTTGAATTTTCAATTCCTCTTTATCTAGTATCAAAGGAATTTCAACTTCATCCTTTTTGTTTTCTAATTTTGTCTCTGACTTTAGATCCAAAGAAGGCTTCAGCTCATGAAAAATAACACTTCTACTATATAGAACCTTCTTCGTATTAGGATTCCAAAGCTTGTATCCTTTTATGCTAGCACTATAACCAATAAAAATACATTTAATAGCCCTGTTTTCTGATTTAGATCTTTTTCATTTGGCACATATGCATATGCCTCATAGCCAAAGACATGAATGTGTCTCAGAGAGGGCTTCTTTCCAGACCATGCTTCCAAAGGTTTTTTCTCAACAAAAGCAGAATTAGGAGAATGGTTTATCAAGTAACATGTTGTTGCAACTGCCTTAGCCCAGAACTTCTCCTCCAAGCTAGCATTGTTCAACATACTTTGTGCTCTTTCCATTACTATCTTGTTGAACCTTTCAACAACCCCATTTTGTTGTGGAGTGCAGGGTGTAGTTTTATGTCTTTTAATCCAATGATCTTTATAGTACCTCTCAAAATCATCAGAAAAAAACTCACCACCATTGTCAGTCCTTAAACACTTTATTTTTCTTCCAGTCTGATTTTCAACAAGGTTTTTAAATTCCTTAAAATGACTGAACACTTCTAATTTACTTTTCGAAAAATAAACAAATGCCCTTCTTGAATAATCATCAATGAATGATACATAATATTTTGATTTAGACAAAGAAGGAACATTTACTAGACCAAAAACATCAAAATGAATTTAGTCAAGTAAACCAGAAGATTTATGAGGATTGGAGTAAAATGAAACATGATGTTGTTTTCCGTATATACAATGTTCACAAAAATTGAATTCAAGGTTACAATCATCAAGCCCTTCAACCAGGTTTTTATTTTTCAAGATTTTTAAACCTTTTCTCCAATGTGGCCTAGCCTATGATGCCACAACATAGTCTTTTCTACTGGAAGTTTAACTTCCATAGAGTTTTCACTATTAGGAACTTTTTCCTCCTTTTCTCTATGAGTAGCTTTCTATGACTTTGCAGAGACACTATTGCATTGCACAGCAAGTGCATACAGCATATACAAGGTACCAATACGAGCACCCCTTGCTAGAACCATTGAGCCTCTAGTTATTTTGTAGCCATTTCTAGAGAATGATACTTGCACTCCAACATTATTTAGCTTAATAATAGAAAGTAAATTTCAAGCTAGACCTAGTATATGCATTACATCATTGATTCCTTTTACTCTTCCATCAGGGAACTAAATTTTGACTCTTCCACGACCAAAAATTTCTAGAGATGAATCACTTGCCAAAAACACCCTTCCACCATCATAATTTTTATACTTAGTGAACCAGTCTCTATGAGATGTCATGTGGAAACATATTCCAGAATCAATCAACCAGACATCATCCGATGCCTGAGTAGCCAAGGTTGCAATGAAGTTGTCTACATAACTTTGAGAAGAATCATTATCATAATTCTTCTTCTTCTTCTTCTTCTTTTTCTCCTCTTTACAATCCTTTCAGACATGACTAGGTTGCCCACAATTCTAGCACTTCACCTTAGAATTTTTTCCAGGGGACTTTGATCTCCCTTCTAATTTTGATTTGGAATTCTTGTCCTTCCTTTTTCCTTTTTCTTTCAATATTCCTCTAACAACAAGAGCCTCCTTCACCATCTTAGAAGATTTTCTTCTCATCTCTTCTAATAACAAAGAAGCAACAATATCTTCCATCTTAAAAGTGGATGTCATACTCATAATAGCCATCACCAAGTGATCCCAAGAATCTAGCAAAGAACATAACAATAGCATACAACAATCATCTTCACCAATCTTCACACCCAAAAATGATAACTAAGCAATCAACATGTTGAAAGCATTCAAATGATCAATGACAGACCCTCCCTCTTGCATTTTCAAAGTGTACAACTCCTTCCTTAAGAACAACTTATTCACCAAGGACTTGCCCTGATAAATAGCTACCAATCTTTTTCACAAAGAAGATGTTGTCTTTTCTTCATGAACATTTAGAAGAATAGGGTCTACTAAACAAAGCCTTATCAACCCCTTTCATTTTTGATTTGAAATGTTCCAATCCTATTGCTTCATTCCTGTAGGATTCATTCCAGACATAGAAAGCCAGAGATCACGGTTAACTAATAGATCTTCCATTTTAAGTTTTGACAACTCAAAATTGTTGCCATTGAATTTCTTAATTTCAATCTTTCCTAACGTGCTTTCCATCTTAATCTATAATTTGAATTACCATACTTCTACGAGATTCCCACTAAACAAAATTGACAGAAAAAACACAATCTACCCACAGGGATAACACAATTGGCCATGCTCTGATACCAATTGTAAGGAAATATTAGGTGCAGAACAAACTCTCCTAATGGAAAAACCTCAGAGAAGAATGTAGATATGACTTTAAATTTTACAATTACAGTCCAATAAGATGCACATGAAAAGAATTAACAAAAAAGATAAAAGAACATACACAATTTGGACACTAGATTTATGTGGAAAAACCCTTATGGGAGAAAAACCCACCACACCAAGAAAAGCCTCCTTGTATTACTGTAAAAAATATTACATACAGAGTACATACTTCACTTTCTAATGTCAATTTACAACAACACATTTACTAATCAATCTTGTATAAAATAACTCTTTGAAACATCTAAAGAATTCACTCAAATCAATCTAAGTTCAATCGAGCAACATTTTGTTATCTCACTCTCACTATTCTCTGTCATCTACCATTGCTAGAGCATAATAGTTTTCCTCACAACCTCTTCATCTTCCACATAGGAACAAACACAATAGTCCATCTACTTAGGGTTCACATTTTGCTTCTCTGATTGGTCAAAAACAAAGTACATAGGATAGTCATTTGGTCAAGGCATTCAAATTGTGTCGCATGTCGGTGAGACACTAGGCTGTGTCTCCCTGATGCCACAATGCCCGACTGCTATTATTGGCAAGAGATCATATCGAAATCATATCCGTTGGTAAGAGGAAAACCATCGGCAAGAGCTCTCCCCGAAGTTGCATACCCATCGGTGAGACTACAACCATCGGAAAGAGATCATATTTAATGTACTAGCCTATCAGTCATTCCTTGTGGTCCCTACCATGAAAAATTTTCACCGCTTGTGCAATTCTAGAGAATCAAGATGGAATCTACAATATTCCCAACAAGCCTCCCAGAATTCCAAGTGGTCCCTAGATTCGTCGGCAAGACAAACAATATCATGAAGACTTCATACCGATGTTCAACTCATGTAGCTCTATCGACAAGACCATCGCTATTGGCGAGACATCATACCAAGCATAGAATAGTCAAAGAGAGAAATTTTATCTCTAAGAGGTCATATCGAATGTACCAGCCTATCAGCGAGACCACATTTGTCGACAAGAGTTCTTACTGAATGAAAACCTATCAGCTAAGAGTCTCCCCGATGAACACCATCACCAATGTGTGAAACCTTGGTGATACAAACTCTGTAGGAATGAGTCATTCTGAATGTTCATACCTCTCCCCAATGACTTATGTCGGCAAGATAGAACCAAAGTCTCAGAGATGTGAGTACTTTAGAAGTTTACAACACAGTTGCTAGTTGGTAAGACATTCAGAGGGTCTCACCGAATTTTCTCTTTTAGGAGTTTCATGTCAATAATCTTGAGGCACGTTTTCCAAAAATTCTTTAACCAAAGTAGAAATAAATCATTCAACCAAAACAATTGAAGACAAATAAAAGATGCTTGATCATTCTATTTATGATTTGGGAGACAAAATACATAGGAGAGAATTTTTTTCAAAATTTCCAATTCTCATTCATATGTTGTTGCTACTGTAAAATCATTAATCCTATTACAAACTATATTTGATTCCTAATACTCAGTACTATTCTATTCATCTATTCTTGATTTACAAAATTTTATATTATATGAGTATTAACTTTTTCCAACCAAATTCCCAACAAAAGACTACTTGAACCCTTGTACTTGGCCTTGAATTCCCATTTATAGAAACATGGGAACAACAAGCTTCAAGCAAAATTATAATTTTAGTCACATTTTCATTTGACTCACATTTCACTTTCAATTTCAAAATTCAATAGGAAGTTATATTTGCACTTCGCAAAAAGGGGGATAGGTAGATGCAAAAAAACTCCTTTTCCATCAGTTGAAGAGGACATTACCTACCTTCAAAAAGGCATCATTCATCATTGCAGCAAAACCAAAACTTTTCCTCCACAACAATCAAAAAAATTCCTTGTGTTAGCAACTAGGACAAAAAATCTAAACCAAGAATCTATTTTTACAATGGTTCATCATCTTCAGAATTAGAGTATGTAAATCACCCTTGTGATTTTGTTGAAACTAGAGAATTTTTCTTGCCATCATTAGAGCCTTTGAGACCTATAATTGTGAGAAGATATTGGGTGTATTGTAGGTCATCTTCTGTCTCATCTTCCATGGAAACATTAGGTTCCTCCATATAAGAATCATAAGCCTTGTGATCCTTATACATCTTCTTTTTCTTTATTGAATTGGTCAATTCCTCTTAGTTTCCTCCCTTCTTGCACTCTATTCTTTGAAGAACACACCACCAAGCTCACCCTAGTAACAAATGACAAATATACTTCTTAGTTTCACCCCCATGAATATGGAAAAATATTTCCTTACTATTTTTGGCTTTGTAGACTTCTTAGACATGTTTGGCTTAATTATTGGTGTGTTATCCTAGTTTTAGGCCTCTTCAAACCTGTCTGTTTAGGTTTCCTTTATGGCCTAATTCTTGACTCACCAAACTTACTCATTCTCAAAGAACAATAGGACTAGGGTTTCCAAGTTTTTAGTTGCAAAAAAAATTTCACTGGTTTGTACTCTCAGAGACAAACTTGTAGAACAAAAACACCCCAAAATCACACTCAATGCCCACTAGTCCGAGTGGAAAATTCAAACAACAAAACCTATAGGAAAAACCCACACATTTAAAGCTTACAAAACCCTTACAATTTCCCAAAAATAGCCAACATATGCAGAATTGATGTAGAAGAAAGTGGACAACTGCTTACCTAGGAAAATGTCCTCAATACCTTTGCAACAACTCGATTGAGATCCTCACGCCTTCTCCTCTTACCTTGGACCAATTCTTTAGCTCTCAACTATTACAATTATGAAATAAATATGGCTGACAAGCCCTCTTTATGGAAAATGTTTGAGGCTTGTCTACCATAAATGTTCAAAAGAAATCTTGCACGGGCAAGCCGACAATGAGCTACACAAGTTTGAACCTTGGTTGTCGATTCTTTTGATTTAAAAAATGATTAATGATCATCCTCATCTCTCGATCCCTACTTTTACAACTTGTGCATTAAAACAATGATGACACCTTAGATAACTACCACATAGCCATATACACATTAGTCATCATTTATCTGATAGCTATCATGCATCGCTACTTTAGTTTGTGCTCTTTCAAGTGAATCTACGATGCATTTAAGACCGAGAAATGTGGGGAATATTCTATCAGATATTCCATTTCTCATCATTGTTATATGTTTTCAAACTCCATTTGAAATTGTGATGGCCTTAGGCGGTGTGAATGGTGCAAGGAACAATAGTTCTATCACCCATTGCTAACTCATTCAGTAATAATCAAAACACATTAGTGATGGAGAACTTCTAGTAATAGGTTAGGATCACTCAACATGTCCATATGAAAAGATCAAGGGCTGAGAAAGCATCACTCTAAGTAACATTTCACATTTGTGTAACACCGGAAAAAGGAACTTCATTGTGCATTGATAATTCATTCCCAAGCAATTAGCGATAGCAAGAAAGGTTATTGATACAAAGGAAATCACTCATATAGCTCATTGCTAATTTGAAACTCAAAGATAAAACTCCATATGCAATGAGCGATACAAAGGGGATAAGTTCATTATGCATCACTAATTTGAGGCCAACAATCAAAATACTATCTGTGATATCTGATACAAGCCGATGAATGGGAACTTAAGTGAAACAATTATGCATTTTCTCACAAGGTCACAATAAAAG
Organism: Sequoia sempervirens; assembly: GCA_007258455.2. Taxonomy (NCBI): domain Eukaryota; kingdom Viridiplantae; phylum Streptophyta; class Pinopsida; order Cupressales; family Cupressaceae; genus Sequoia; species Sequoia sempervirens. The sequence continues at coordinate 223,076,144 of VDFB02000017.1, forward strand.
GGGGACTGCCTAGGACAACATAAGATGAGGCCATAAAAGGACTTAAACCATTTTATGCAAAGGATGTAAAAGCCAAACAAGTTTGATTAATAAACCTTATCAAATAAAATAATTTCTTGGACCTAGGCACATGAAATATTTAGCAACGAGTAATGCAAAGCCCTAACCACAAGGGGTCAACCACTTCATGAACTTCAATATGATTGAATTTTTTTTTAACATAATCAAAAAAATGCTACAATAAGTCAAAAAAGGAATAGGCCACAATACCAAGGGTTTAGAGGGTATGTGCAGGATCATCATGGAAAAAATAGGCCCTTAAGTGGCAAAAAATTTAGAAAAATCACAGTTAAGAAACATGACGTAAAAATTTGAATAAGTTATCTATATTATTTAAAAAATATGTAAGAATATAATCTGTAGCAAATTGAATGTAGTTTCTAAACTACTAGGTTTATTTTAAAAAGAAAAAATCTATTTGGTGAAAATTTGAAATTTCAATGCAATAGTACTTAAATTTCAGGAAAAAAATAAGTAGGTGTCTTTCTGACCACCCTAACCACAATAGAATGCTATTATTTTTTATACTACTTTAGATATAAGTAGAGGACTCATGTCTGGATGTGATGCATATATTTTTGTAATTTTTTCCAAGTAAATAATTAATTATGAAATTTTATTACAACTTTTAAAAAATATAAAAAATCATATGTCCGACCACCTTAACTTGGTCAAAAATTTATGAAATTTAATTTTCTTTTTTAATCCTATAGTACTCTAAGCATAGAATGTGATGTATGTTTGGGATGAAAAAATGTGATACCATTTGAAAGCTATAGATGTTTTCAATCAGCCTATCAATCGGGGCTTTAGTCATAATTCAAATAGAAAATGAATAATAATTATTTATTAAATTCAAAGTAAAGCATAATTTATATTGGTGGAAAGCTAAGAATCTCCTTTAAAATCCTTTTTCATTTCATCAATTTTAGGTTAAAAAATTCATCAACCACATACCCTACAAATACCCATCATATTGCCACTTTTTGGCCCATCATGATCATGCACATACCCTAGAAAAAGGATAAAATCTTCCAAGTAAAACCACTCCCCATATAAAACCCTAAACCCTAACACTTGACAAACCAAGAGGACACCAAAAAAATGCATTTTCAGATCAATGGAACATGAATTTTTTTTTAGGGTTCCACTAGTAGGTCCTATTGGGGATAGATGTCTCACACAAGCATGGAAAGATTTTAGATCTCAAGGTTGAAGCAGACCATGCATAGGGACACCAAAAGTGAAAGACTTTCCTAGATGAGGCAAGAGGACCATACCAAAGAAAACCACTTATATACAAAAATTTACAAGATTGTACAATGTTCCCCTTCAAATTTTCTCTTAGAATCCTTTTCTAATATACAAGATTTTAACTTGCATGTGCAACATAATAGGCTTCAACTTCACTTAGTGGCCCTAGGTCCCCCAAAAACCTAGTGCTAGTACTCACCTATGTCAAATACTTTAATTTTTGCTATTTGCACTGTGTCAAGTCTAAAAACATTGCCACTAAAAGGTTGAAAACTAACATCACCACTAGCATGTTTGAACATAGCACTATATTCAAGGCCACCACTAATTATGACAATTTGATACTAATAGTCAAGTACTAACTAAAACCCATAGTCCATATGAAACTTTGGAATATCGAATTCATACTTATGGTCCATTAAGTACCCATTTAATTGAATTGAGAAGTGAAAACACTCATAGTCCACTTGACCATTGACACCATAAGAGTTGACATTAAATTTAGTTTGCTTATCAAACATGAAACTTTCATAAACACTTTCATCAATAGTCCTATCCAAAAATATATATCCTAACCATTTGAAGTCAAGTTGTTGCTCCAAATATGAGAAATTAGAATGAAAAGAAAACTCATATAAATCCTTAGAGTCATCTACTAATTTATGTCCCATGCCAGACAAGCATTCATCTTGTGTGATGAACAAGAAATGTTCATACATAGGAATATTCTCAAACTGAAGTTCACATTCACGTGAGCATTTCAAATCCTCTATGCTATCACATGCCCCACCACTCTATATATATGGTGTATCAAAAACCATAGTCTTTTTTTGTTGGAGTTATGGACAGACACTGAGAGGGGGGGTGAATCAGTGTCTAAAATTTTTCAACTTCGACCAAGATTTTTTAATTCTGATTTCCTTTTCTTTCAACAATAGAGTAAAGTAATCTCTTTTGAAATCACAAAGATATGACAACATTAACTCATTCTATTAGAGAACTTATGAAAATATGATTTGAGTGAGTTATCTTGCATTTGCCAAAATATAGCTCAGATTTGATCTCAATATTACTCTTATTAATGCATTCATGAGTTGAATGTAATGATTCATAAACAGAATTGAGAAAAATACTAATCCCAATAGTAAATTGAACCAACAACAACACATAAAAGCAGTGAGCACACAAAAGAACAAAGAGACGAAAGATTTGCTGAGTGGAAAACCCTCCTGGGGTAGAAAAACCACTCCTAAACTTCCTTACTAGCTTAATCTTCAAAAACCACTGTTAACAATGCCTTATAGGCTAATTTTTGAGCACCAACTCAAGGAGCACCAACCCCTCATTTAGAGATATCTATTCAAGGAGCACCAACCCCTCATTTAGAGATATCTATCTCAAAGAGCACCAACCCCTCATTTTGAAACACCAATTTCAAGGAGCACCAACCCCTCAAATTATTTTTAGAACAATAATAATTTCTCAAAGGATCTCTCTATTTTTAGTTAAGCTCATAACTCACTGTTTGATACAACCAAAGAACAATATTGCAGAGTTACAAGTAGAGACCTATTATAGTTTTCAACACTGGTTTATTTATACATTTCAAGTATGTCTGTTATGAAGAAATCTTCAAAAAGCATTTTTCACAAGATTCTAAAACTCTCTTGGTAATTTTTGAATATGAAACTGAATAATGACAATCTGTAGATGATGGTAAAAATCAAGAGTAATGCTTATCCAGAGGGCTTTAATTTCTGCTTTGAATCAAGAGATTTCAAATTGTAACTGATTCATCAAAACTACTACAGCCCACTAACAAAAAATCATAACCTCTAAATCCTCAAAGAATATATTGCCAAAGATTTGATGCCAACCAAAGATGTCTACATTGAACTATACTTAGAAAATCACATGTCGGCCACAGTGTATGAGTCTTCGTTAATAATTTGCTGAGATAACAGTCACCACATTTTCTTTGTGATTCACTATGACCTTATGCAAGCTATGTTTCCTTTTCCTTATTTTGCTTTTTCCGTGACCCAGTGAAGTTAGAAACACCTCTCATAGACCACATTAAGTTTCACCGAAAGACTTTAACCCTTATAAGTCACTGTAACATAATGGTTCTCTCGCCAATGCATCCTTCTATCTTATGAGTGTCACTATAGAATACCATCATCGAGGAGACCTCTCGTAGAATGCTTGAGTCATACCGAAAGTCACCAACCATATTGTGTGTCGCTGTAACTTCAAACAATCAGGGAGACATCTTGTAGATTGTTTTATGTCATACGAAAACACCTCAAATTTGCATAGATCACAAAGAGAATTCAATACTCATACCGATAGAGACCATTTTTATTCCATCAGTGAGACCGAAGGTCACTCGTCGAGACCTCTTATTGAGAACCTTAACTCATATCGAAATAGCATCCCCTTATGTTGTTGGTCGGTGTGACAATGTGGATTTGTTATGACCTCACACTGAAAGCAGCATGTATGGACGAAGCGAACATTTGAGCACAAGTCGATAAGACACTACGGAGTCATTATAACATTTCACCGAAGTAGTAACCTTATGCTGATAAGACATTTAGTGCATCGATCGGTGAGACAATATGTCTTCACTAAGATATCATTCCAACAATATAACTTATGCTGATATGATCCTTTTCTGTCACCGAAACAAAAGAGAAGCATGCTGAAATGTTTCCCTTTTTTATGCATTGCCAAGACATATCAATGTCGGGGAGACCTCTTGGAGAGCACACTATGTCATACCAAAAATCTTTATCCACTCTGAGTCACTGAGACAATACCAACCTCTCGATGAAAGCCCCTCAAGACTTTAGTCACCAAGACTTGAGGGGTTCGCTAAGACATTACATTGATGCCACAACTCTTGCCGATATGATCTTTCTTGTGTCGGTCGCTAAGACACAAAGCGCTCAATGAAACAACATGCCAATAGGGATTTCTTACGCCGATGAACCACCTCATGTATTATTCGGTGAGACATAACAATTTCGCTTTGACCCTTCACCGAAGCCTTAAACTCATGCCAATATATCCTCTGTCACTGAAACCATGGAGAAGTCTTGTCAAAAGCTGCCTGTATGTAAAAAAAAAATCATTATGACATCAGAAAAATCTTGCCGATAGGCAACACAGACGTTTATCAAAACAAATGGATTGGGGAGACCCTAGCATTCTCATGCCGATATGTTCTTTTTCTGTCATCGAAATAATGTATAAATAAGATAACCTAAGACTGCACAAAGCTCAAACTAATCATTACCATAAGATATTAAAATTTTGAATGTGAACTGTCCACTAAATGTCAAGACAAGTAAACCATATGGACAAAACAGTACTAAGATAAAGCATGAGAAACCAAACTGAAACTATCAACAAGTAGAATCAACTGAAAGGTATTTTGTCATCAAGGAAAAACCATATGATCACAACTGAGATACATTAGTTTTCTCTCATTCATATCAATATTATCACAACAAACATCATTACTAACAATATCCCAAGCATCAAAAAATATTTCCATTTCAATATCAATAACATAATCCAATTGATCTTTCTAATCATCATTCAACTCAATGAAAAATGCTTCAAAGGACAACTCAAATAATTCAGAATTAATAGGGTTAACAACAAAGCAATCATGTGTATCATTAGTTGATAAGTAGGTAGACCCAATGTGAAATTTTCATTGTAATCTGAATTTTGTTCATCAACAACTAAACAAGTATCTCCATTCTCATTCACATCAATGCACTCCTTATTTGATAAAAACATGTCAACTTTGGTAAAGAAATAAGAATATTCCATCACATTAGTACTCTCATGAGTTAGTGGCTTCACATATAGATCTTAATCAACAATTTTTTTATGTTACAGACATCAATATGGTCCTCACACATTATATACATTTCTATCTCTGCATCACACAAAAAATCAAGAGCAACAAGGATGTGATCATGTTCATCAACTTGATAGTCAACATCATCAAGATTGCTATCATTTCTAGTACTATGGTTAGGATCCAAATATTGAACACATATGTTCTTATCTTCAAACTCATCATCATCCATAGAGTTAGAATTCTCTATTGATGATAAACCAAAATTAGATTCTAGGTACTCATCAAATGAATTTTTTCCATTCACTTGCACACAAGTGGCTCCATGAATATTCATGTCATTGCACCCTTCATGTGAATAAAATTCCTCGAGATCATTCTCACAAGAAGATTCATACTTCTTAGAAAAATGATTTGAAACCTCACTCCCATCATGACCCTTATCACAAGAAAATCCTTCACTACATAAACTATGCCTAGATTTTAAAAAGTTAAAGCCTAAATTTTCATCATCAATATCTTGACCACTAATTTGTCATGAGAAATCAACCGAACTTGCAAGTGTATCATTATCTTCATCACTAACATATGAATTTACATATATGGTGTTTGTGGGCTAATCACAATCATTACCTCTATTCATACAACAAGGCATGTTCATCTTCTGATATACCCTTTTCACTTGTTTGCATTGTCTCTTGATTATGCTCGATAGGAAAACCATTACTAACACTTTGAGGGGTCACATTTTGTGCATAATTATACTTGGTTCCTTCAATAATCTTTATCCAATCAATTATTTGATCAAAACCATGAGGTTTCAACCCTCTTGGCAAGGCACTCAACACTAGCTCAAAGATCTTTCAAAAAAATCAACACATGTTGAATCCTCAAGTCTGAAGCTCTCAGGGACTTCCAACATAGCATCCAAAAATCTTGAGAATAAATCACATGATGATTATACCTTATGCCATTTCATTTTATACAATTTTTGAACAAAATAAATTTGATCAGCAGTGCTCAAATTTTGTTGATATTCAACTTGGAGTTTACTGTGATTTGTATGATATGATCAAGGAGAAACCAAAATAGTAGAATCATTATCATCTTTACAATAATTTATATTTCTTGATTCATGAATTCCATTTTCATTAGGTGCACTAGGATAACCAACACTTGTAGCCATGTAACCCTTCATCATTGAAAATTTCAAATTGTTTTCAAAATCCATAACAATTTGATATGCACTATGGAGAGTTATAGGCTCTTTATCTCTTAAAAAATATCTCATTTCCTCATCAAATTCACCTAAGTATACAACCAAACACTCTAGATATTTGGGTCTTATATTCTCTAAAATATTCTTAAATCCCTTTAAAAACCTGAGATTGAAAGCTGCCCAGACTAAGTCATCTTCTTCTTTCTAGATGTTCATAATTTTTTTTTCTTACTAAAAATGCATCAATCCTCTCACCAAATTTTTCTATAAATACTTCCATGAAATCATTCCATGAAGAAACAAAACATACTAGAAAATATGAAAACCAATATCTAACATCCTTCTTCAAATTTTGCACAAAGGATCTCATGACAACATCTTTGTGGTTTATCTCATAATCTCCCATCAAATTAGAAAACATTTGTAGATACTTATATGCTAATTTAGAGCCTTTCCCTTTGTATTTTGGAAAATTTTCCCTAGCATCATTACGAATATGATTTGGAAGACACTAAATACCATTAAAATTTAATAGTCTATATCTTCCAATAGAAAATTTACCTTGATAGCATGATAGGGGCTGCATGTTCCTTATGCTTGCATTTGACACCCCACAGGGATGTACAAGTGAACGACACATTTTATTACACCCCTAAGTACAAAATTCAAACATCAATACTACAATTGATCATTGCCCTATTTCTTTCTCTTATCGTGGCCTTAAAATATTATAATGCATATCTCAAATGCATCCACATCTAATATCTCTCAAATGGGTAGATTTCAAGAACAAACATACTTCTTCAACACAATATAGAGGCTTCAAATTATAACTCATAACTATGTAAAATTACCACTACCATTCCCTTTCTTAGTTCTTAGTTTCACTTAATAGGGAATCAAATCTCTTATAAACTTTTACATGGGGTTTTAATGGCAAATTTATGCTTCTTGAAAACCAAAACATGGGAAATACCTGGATATATTGTAGTTGCTATAAATTATCCTTCTGACTGAAAATATTTATATATTTGGAACTGTCTTCACTATTTAATCGAGTTCTTTGCATAGAGTCACCACCTCTCTTCATAGAGGATTGAACTTCAACAATATGAAGTTCTTTCAAAGATTAATTTCATTTTGGATCCTCTTCAACAACAGAGTCACATATAAATCCATTTATATTCATTGCAACACAACCATTTCAAGGTCTAAAATATCTATACTAGATGTTCAAATTCACTCAATTCTTGACTTTTTCCAAACAGTATTGGAGCCTTCTAAAATCCTCATCCTAGCTTCTCATCAGGGTGTTTCATTGTATGAGCTTAGGTCTGCTTCATCTCTTCTTAGCATATTCTTCCTTCCTATACTTTCTTTATTTCCTCAGATAATGTAGATTAGTACAGAGATCTCAAAGTCACCACCCATGTTTATTGGGGATTTATGAAAATTTTCATGAAATTATGGTAGATCTTGATAGAATTTGAAAACTCATGGGACTTATAGAAAATACAATACATCAAACACAAGAATTGACTCAGTGACACCAAAGCTAGATTGAAGGAAAAACTTGTGTTTATAAAATATTTGACACTAACAATTATGATCTAGAACTAAAGACTTTGTGTAAATTTCCCCAATGGAGTCACCAATATATTGATTATTTTTTATGAACCAAACTTAGTCTCACTAGATTCCTATGAATTTTCCATAATTTAATGATCAGCAAGGGAAAGGATTATCCAAAATACATGTAAAGGCTTATTAGGAATCTACCTTTGCAAATCAAGCTTTGTGAGACCCAAAAGAGTAATCCCTACAATTCTTAGATAATATTATTGTGCCATTTTATTATGAACATTGTGGAAAATAGTTGCATTCCCATGAGTTGCTAACTAGATAAAATACTTCAATGTTTTGGTTGATCCTTAGGAAAATTATTACCTAAAGCAAGGAATGATTTGTACTTCATAATAATTTACTGCCATAAATGTTATGGAAGTGATTTCTCATTTATATTTGTGTCTTTTTCAAGTATAGGTTGGCTCATTTTCATCTAGGATGACCAAATTAATAGATCAATGTTTTATCCATGGGTGACACAGTCCTATTTGTAATAAATTGCAATACATTAGCATTTAAAATCAACATTTATAGGCCATTGACATATTGTTTTGTAGTATACAACTCATTGTATCTTGAAAAATAAAATACTTAGTAATCCTTGGATTCCATCTCAGAAACCTATGATTTCATTTAAACATTTAGTTAGTTCTTTGAACCAAAGTAGAAATAAAATCATACATTCAACCAAAACAACTGAAGACAAATAAAAGATGTTTGATCATTTTATTCATGATTTGGGAGAAGAAATACATAGGAGAGAAATTGTTCTAGAATTAGAAATTCTCATTCATATTTTGTTGCTACTGTAAAACCACTAATCCTATTACAAACTAGATTTGATACCTAAGACTTAGTACTATTCTATTCATATGTGCTCGATTTACAAAACTTTATATTATATGAGTATTAAATTTTTCTAATAAAAAACCCAATAGAAGACTACTCAAACCCCTATACTTGGCCTTGAATTCTAATTTATTGAAACATGGGAGCAACAACCTTTAGGAAAAATTACAATTTGATTCATATTTTCATTTGACACACATTTCACTTCAATTTCAAAATTTCCTAGGCAGTTATATTTGCAGTTCATAGAAAGGGGGAAAGGTACATGAGAAAAATATTGTTTTCCACTTATTGAAGAAGAAATTACCCACCTTTGAAAATGGATCACTCATCATTCCAAAAAAACCAAAGTCTTTCCTCCATGTCCATCAAAAAAGTTCCCCACATTAGCAACTAAGATGGAATTTTTTAACCAGGACTCTGTTTTTGCAATGGTTCATCTTTAGAATCAGAGTATGCAAATCACCCTTATGATTTTGTTGAAACTAGATAATTTTCTTAACCATAATCAAATTATTTTAGAACTTTAAGTGTGAGAAGATACTAGGCATATTCTAGGTCAGTTTTTGCCTCATCTTCCATGGCAACATCAGGTTCCTCCATATAAGAATCATAAGACTTGGAACTTGCAAATTTTTATGTTCCATCTCAAACCTTTGTCACATTTGAATGAAGGATTGATATATCTAAGGGTTTGTGATTCATTATTCATAAATTCTTATAATGTTATGTTTTGTTGTTGACTCCCTATTGTTCGCTACCTGTCATTTAAAAAATATTCTTGTATCTATCATTATTGTCTAGTAACCGGCTCCCTAATCCTAAGTCTGGGAATTTTTATTTTTATAAGGATAAGTTAAAGACTTGTTTGGCCTTTACATCCTTTGTATTTTATGGCTTAGGTGTCCTTAAGTCCTTTCTATCATATCATCCTAGAGAGCCCCCTCCATTAAAATAACTTATGAGCATGTACCTAAAGGTTTTGAAATAAGTTCAATTGGCCTTTTATCTTTATCGCTCATCATTGATCACTTTTGAAATTTATGTTTTAAATTAGTGATGAGCAATGAGGTGATATTTCTTTGATATTGATCATCGTGAATAGCTGTTGGAACTTCTAATTTAAATGCCCGATGAGCGAGGTTCTTAGGGATCACTTATTGCTAATGGTTTCTGACCCCTCAATATTGTAATAGCAATGAGAGATTCCCTCAGGCCTTCTGATGTTACTTACATTTCTTATCAGGGATATGTTATGAAATGATTTTTCAAATTAGCGATGAGTGAGGAAATGATTTTCCTTTGCATTGCATCTCATGGATTTGTTTTAAGCACTAGGTTATTGATTAGCAATGTGTAATTTGTAATGATACTATGATAATCTCTTATCACTAATTGCTTCAAAATATTATGAGGAGGATTAGCAATCAGCAATGGCTTGTTATTTTATCATTTATTGCTGATCCATTTCAAAACCTTAGTTTTGATTAGTGATGAGCAATGAAGTTTATTTTACAAAAAAAGGTTTCTTTTTCTAATCTCGGTACATCTTATCTATGACACCTTTTGTTCCATTGATTTTTCATGTAGGTGTACATGTTGAAATATGATTCTTTCACTATATATCCCGTCACTGATAGGAGCCAAGGTGCAATGTTGGATTAGCAAGGAGCGATGAAAATGAACATGATTAGGGAATGGGCCACAAATCCAAGGGATGATATTTTGATGCATAAAACGATTGCATTACTGATAAAGCTAGGCAAGGATGAAGTATATTAGTGATGAGTGACAACTACTACATGAAGAGGCAACATGGTGAAATCCTGAATACTTCGTTTAAGGAAAAGAGGAAGGTGGTGAGATGAACTAATGACCATTGATATAGTTTTAAAGCCAAATGATAAATGATCAGGCTTTAAAATTGAACGGCTAATTGTTAGTTCACTTGCTCAAAATTACTATGAATTATTAATGATGGCACGCTTCTCTCTTGGTTGTAATAGATTGTAGATACTTAGTTGATTGTGCACTCGAATTTATTGGCTCATGGAAAGGATACCAGAGGCTAAATAAGTTGTGGGGAAAGCTCTAGAAGCTACCAGTAACTAGAGTGGCATGATTTTCACTTGGGTAAACAAAGCTAATATTTCCTTCTAGCTGAGTTAGTGAAGTGAATTCCTTAGAGAGTTGAAAGGAAATTGAGGAAATTTTCTATTTGTTCAATATTGGTAATTTCAATTTAGAGATTGAGAATTGCATAAATTTTGAGGAAAAGTGTCATGTTCAATAGTAGTGCTTTATCCTATCACAATTATGAAGGGTTTGATTTAGTTGTAAGAAATTGTAAACCCTAGTTCCATTTGCATTACAAACATGAGTGACCTAGAGCCTAGTGAATATAGTGTTCTACCAAAAAGGAGACAAAAAAAGAAGAAGTTTAAAAGATTTAAAACTCAGGATGCTTCAACTAAAGTTAAGTCAAGGCCAACAACCCTTCACTAAGTACTCCTACAACATCCACTAGGTCCAAAAGTGCAAAGAAAGAAACAAACAAAATTTATGGAAGAGGACTCTAGAGGTGTCAAAGAAGGAGGGTCATGAATTGGTAAAAGGCCCATAGGTCAAGTTTCCAAGACCACTAGGTTGATTGATAGTGGTAGCAAAATTGGTGAAAAATGACAACCCTAGAGTGGATGGAAATTGTTTTGGTATGATTTCAATAGGGGAAATTCTTGCAAGCCTACATGTTATTGATGGGGGTTGAACCTATGAAAGTTGGTGGTCCTAAGTGTGTTTGTAGAAGTGGATTTATTGATTGAACTGGCAAGGCACTATAACCCTACTGACAGGAAAATCAGAAGTGAAAATAGTGATATAGTTCTAGAGGTAACAAAGGATAAGATGATAGATGTATTTTGGTTAAATTCCAATTATATTACAAAATTTAGATGTGCTGAATTGTATGCTGATTATGAGAAAAGAAAGTTTTGTATACAAAGAAGCACTGCTTGTGTGACACAAAAGGAGCAGAGATAGACTCATTGCTAAGGATGCTGAGCCTTTTGATTGTGAGGAGTTTTATGATTATTTCAAAAACACATTATTTATTAAATAAACTATTGGCTCAGGACTTTGAGGTTAGGATAGCTCCTGATTTATTGGTGATGGTGGTGGATATACAAAGTCATAATCAAAACCGTGCCATAGAAAAAAGTACCCTTTGCTTGACATGAGATTAAATAAAATTAATGATGCCATGATTTAGGTGTTGTGAGTCATTTTATGCACCAGTACTAATTCTTGTACCTTTGCAAATCAAATAAAATGCTTTTAACAATGTCTTGTGAAGGTGTTGTAAGACATTTCTACATTCTTCTAGACTCTATTTAGTACAATTCACATAAAAATCACCTTTTTACTCATAAAAAAGTCCCATTTTGAAGTGTTGTAAAGTCTTCTAATAATATTTCATGATTTTATAGGCACATCTTCACTATTTACACATTTCTCATGCTTTATTTGGTCTCTTTATGCCCTCATATGACTTAATCAAGTATATTTTTTAATGTTATCCCAACAAAACATTATATACAATTTTTTCCTCAAAACTTGTTTTTAGTTTGTATGTGGCACCCATTCTCCATGGGTGGAAAATGAGTCCCCCTTGGCACAAAATTCAAAATATTTCAAATTTCCTTTTAGGATTTTATGAAAAATCACGTCACGTTGCCCTGTGATGAGGTATGAATGAATACTAAAGCACAAGAATTTTATAAATAAGTGACTGTCACCTTATTTTGACATCTTTTTCTAATCTCTCAATTCACATCTCTATCTTCTTCATATCACATAATTTCATCTTCTCAAGCAAGCTAGAGCTTTCACATTGCAAGTCATTCATTGAGCTTCCTAAGACATTCAAGTGTTGATTATACATGTTATGTTGTAGACTTTCAATATCATTTATCATGGAAAGGTAATAAATTCCACTTTGCATATTTCATTACTTATTTTCATCATTTTGGTTTAATTACCTAAACAGGGTTTGACAAAGGAAAACCCCCATACCTTAACAATCAACATTTCTTCTTTTCTCCTTGTTTGTATGCAGATTTAGGTCCTTTGGAAGCATATAAATCATAAAAATATCATGTTGCAAGCTTGTTAAATCTCTATCTTCATCATTCAAGTCAAAGATTCAATGAAAAGTCATTTTTAGACCTAGATCTGGCAGTTTCAGAAGTAGAGACCTGTAGAAAGTAGAAGTGCAGATCTAGCTCCATAGAATCAACTTTTGAATTTATAGATTCTTGTAGGTAGACTACTTGGCCACCCATGCTGAGTGAGTCCCATATGTAGGTCTGAAAAGTGGTTTTCTCAAATTTTAGCTCCCGAGAGTCAGAAATAGATTTTTGGAATATTTCACCAAAAGCAGGACTAAATTTCCATGCATGGTGAATCAGTCCTAGTGGCCATTAACAAAAGTTTCTGATACATTATAGAATATTCCAATGACATCAATCTTCCTCAAAGTGCACTTTGTTCAGTCTCATCAATTTATGTTTTCATTTGCTTAAGTTTCTAGTTCATATTTGTAATTAACATTGTGTTTTCTAGCACCTTACATTAGAGTAGTTTGCATTCATTATTTTCATTTGTAAAAATTACAAACACATTTACACACACTTCACATTCATTTCCAATCCATTCATATGTTATTCTTGAATATAACAAAGTGCATTTTGGCTTCGCTAGCATTCTCACTCCTTTTAGGTGAAAAACCCTAGGAGGAGCTAAGAAAGAAAGTGGGTGCCAAAATCCTTCGTTTCATTTTTTTGAAACTGCTATTTGAATTCCCTATTTTCTAATTTTTGAGTCCATTATTTCTTCCTAGATTAGCTTACATTTCATTTTGCATTAGTATAAGGGTTTCATTTTTTCATGCGTACAAGTGCATAATAGGCTTTCTTTTTGCAGCTTTAATCATTGCAAATCTCTAAAATTCTGCATTTCTCATTTACACTTGCATCATAGCATAATGAAAACATACAAATTAGTCACAATGTTCTAAAAATCTTTAATAAAGTCCATACTATGACTTATTCACCACCCTAGGTGAATCAGTCCCTTTTGATATCTAAAACAACATTTTTCAGAAGTCAAAATCTATTTGTTGGACTTTAGTTTGGTGCCTTAACTTGGATATATCAATCAATTGCATTTATGTAGTATGTATTTCATAAAATTTAGGATTAATTAGATCATTTGATGCATTTTTTCATTCCACTTTTTGCACTCACCACATTTCATTTTTAGAATTATTGCATTGAGTCCACAATTCCTAAACTATAAATTGCATTCCATAGTCCTTTCTTTCATTTCAATATGTTTTCTTTCAATAGATGTGCTCTTGATTTTATCAAATATAGATTTTAAAAACATAATATCCCCTCTTATGAGTTTTCTTTTGACTACCACAATAAGAAACATCATGAATCTATTATTTCAATCTTTAATCCTAAAAATCCCACTGGTGACAATGGAAATGTAGACAATCATAACACACATAGTTGTTCTTCCAATACCTCTCCTATGAGAGACAAAGGTATTGAGCTACAAGAATTCACAAGGCTTGAAAGTCTTGATTTTCCATCTCCTTATTCCCCTTTGGATGAATTTACACACAAATAACATGATATCATAAACACATTCCTCACCATCACCTTACTAAGTCTTCATAGTCATGAAAATCAATCTTGTATATCTCCTAATATCCCTCCTCAATGTAAAGAGGATCAGCTAGTGTAAGAATATACTTCTCTTAAGAATCATGATAGCCTTGATCTTCCCTTCCCTAATGTACCTATCCTATGGGAAGATCTCTTTCACAACCATAGTGGTTACTCTCTTGATACCTCCTCCACTTGTGATGAAGCTACTTTACCAACCTTAAACTTGGATGCACATAGTACAAGCTTTCCTTGTAGGGTAGATAATATGGAACAAGATAATAATACCTTAATGACAATTAACATTCACCTACCATCCTCTAACAATCATATTTCCCCTCCTTCTACTCCCATCCTTGATTATTCCCCTATTGGAAATGAAATTATTGTAAGAGAACCAATCCTTACTTGTCAAACACATGTGGTTTGTTGTTATAAAATCTCTTCTCCTAGGGAGAATATCATGGTACTACAAGATGAAAACAATAGTCTTATATCTTACTTCAATCATCAAATGGTTCTTGATTGCTCTGGGGTATGTACAAGATCATCATGGAAAAAATAGGCCCTTAAGTGGCAAAAAATTCAAAAAAATTAGAGTTAGGCAACTTGTCATAAAAATTTGAATAAGTTATCTATATTATTTCCAAAATATGTAAGAATAGAATCTATAGAGAATTGAATGTAATTTCTAAACTACTAGGTTTTTAAAAAAAAAAAAATCTATTTGGTGAAAATTTGAAATTTCAATGCATTAGTACTTAAATTTCAGGGAAAAAATAAGAAGTAGGTGTTTGTCTGACTACTCTAACCACAATAAAATGATAATATTTTTTTATAATATTATAGACATAAGTAGAGGACTCATGCTCGAACGTGATGCATATTTTTTTGTAATTTTTTTCCAAGTAAATAATAAATTATGAAATTTTATTACAACTTTTAAAAAATATAAAAACTCGTATGTCTGACCACCTTAACTTGGTCAAAAATTCATGAAATTCATTTTTTTTTTTTAATCCTATAGTATGTGAAGCATAGAATGTGATGCGTGTTTTGGATTCCAAAAATGTGAAACCATTTGAAAGCTGTAGATTTTTTTCAATTAGCCTATCCATCAAGACTTTAGTCATAATTCAAATAGAAAATGAATAATAATAATTTATTAAATTCAAAGTAAATCATAATTGATATTGGTGGAAAGTTGAGAATCTCTTTTAAAAAACCTTTTCATTTCATGAATTTTGGGTAAAAAAAAAATTGTTAGCCACATACCATACAAATACCCATCATATTGCCACTTTTTGGCCCATCATGATCCTGCACATACCCTCTTACTTCGAGATACATCCAATTATGACTACTGAGTATATGCATGATCAATTGTTCATTTGATCCCCTTCAATTAATGAACCTCATACATATCCTATAGGACATCTTAACAACCCTTCCATCCTCTACCCATCTTCATTCAATCTCACACAACACCCTCCTCAATTACTCCTACCTAATGGCTTTGAACTTCATCCTTCTCACAACATTCAACCTGTCATCTCGCATCATGCTCCTAATTTGACTTTGTTAGATTTTGTACTCTCCTCTAATGAAGGGTACAACATCTCACAATCTAGAGACTCTTGCATAAGTATGACACCCACTACTCTACAACTTGAATCTTTAACACCCACAATAACACAACATTCTTCCCTTAATCAAGAAAGTATTTTGTCTTTCCTTCTCCATCATAATTTGATTACCCTTCCTCCTAGAAATCACAAGAAATATTATGACAAGACTTTCTTTTGTTCCTATCATAGAATTTATGGTCACTCCACTAATGAATGTAATGCTTTGATTCATAAAATACAACATTTTTAGGAGTTTGGTATGCTTCCCTCCATGGGGGAATCTAGTTCCTCTAATTGCTATTAATTTTCACTCTAGCATACATTTCATCAATCGTTTCAGCTCACTTTTGTCTCACACTAATGTTGGTGTAATTAACTATTTAATTACATCTTCATAAGTTTACTTAGGCTTTAATTTAAGTCCTAGGTTACATCCTTATCTAATTGAGCTAACTTGTAGCTCAAGTTAGGTTTAGGGCTGTGCATGCTTTCTTTTATAAGCAAGCCTCATCTTGTACATTTGTCTCAATTGAATCATCAATCAAACTTGGATTTGATATAGCAAGCATTCTCACCATTATCTCTCTCTTGTGGAAGCATTTTAGTCTAGCAACTGATTCATGGTTTCTAACATGGTATCAGAGCTTCTCAGGTTGCAGACTCCTTCCTAGATCTGAGGGTTTTATTTTTTGCTTGAAGATTTTTGTTGGGTACAGATTGGGGTTTTGATAACCTCACGGTTGAGATCAGAAGGTTCCATAGACAGATTTTGACTATAAATTCGTCCATTTTGGGTAAAGTTGTTTTTGAGGAATTTTTTTTTTTTGTTGGGACAACCTCCCAAGCAGTATGATCTCTTCATATTTTTCGCAGAAAAAAATATTTGGCAAATATTTTCTGCGGTATATTGTATTAAAATTTGGGGTAAATTTTTATTTATATGGGGCAATTGTAATGAAATATTTTTCAGAGTTATAAGATATTTTCTACATAGGCTTTTGTTTTGTTGCAGGCTCGTACAACTCTACAGTTTCCATTGGAGGACTCCCTATGTCATCGTCCAAAAAGTATTGGCTGGTGTGGCCCTGTACTCTACCATAGTCAACCCTGTATGCTGACCATTGTTCTTTTACTGTTGGTGTCCTTTTTTTTGTGCGGTGATCATGTGTTTTTATGGCATTCATATTTTGGTCTAGATCACATCGGTCTGAAAATCTCCATTGCACAGTACATTGGTACGTAGAGTTTATTGTTGTCGACATACATCAGATCTAATCCCTGTTAGTGTAGTCCATCCGGTCACATTGTGTACCTATTCCTTCGATGTCGAGCAAAATTCCCATTGTTGGGTATGCATTCACTACAAGCTCTATTCACATCGACTATCAAAGAATCCCTCTGTTAGCAGTCATAGCCAACATCCGGTTGTCACATAATTGGTTTGGTGTACACCATCAGGCATGACATTGTACTTGTCAGCGGTACTACCATCAATTGCAAGAACGGGAGATTTTTAGGAGTCATTTCAATAGCCAGGCCATGTGATATTCCATCTAGGTCTTCACTAGCTCTGACATACATCCTATTTAAAGTGGCGGGTACCTTCCATCTGTAGATTGTTCGATCCATCTCTGGGTACTATCTCCTGTCAGCGTACATTCCTCATGAGTTTTTGGCATATTCTCTTTTCAGGATTTTTTGCATGGCCATATTTTCCCTATTTTTGGTTAGTTTTTTCAAAAAGAGGGCAAGTTCTTTTTAAAAAGCTTTCTATTGATTTTTTGAAAAAGCCAACGAGTTTTGGAGATTTTTTTTTTGAAAATTCTATAAAACTTATTTATTTACAAATAAAGAGGGAGAATCTAACAACCATTTAGCCCCAAGATATTTTGCAGCGATTTTTCACCTCTGAAGCTGCGACAAAGGAGTTGTTTTCTGATTTTGTGTAGGAATTTGTTGTTTTTTCTCTCATCATGGATTTTTTGAAGGTTGTACTTCTAACTCCATTTAATTATCATGAGTGGAAATCTCAGATGGAGTTGCTATTGTTAAAGTCAAAGCTGCAACGAATCACTTTTGGTCAAGATCCAGAACCCCAAGGAGCAAAAGAGAAAAGAAAATAGTTTGATAGAAGGGATGAAGCTCTTGGTAATCTTCTCCTGTCCATTTCTCTAGATCTTCGATATCATGTTGCATCTTGCACACATCCTCATGAAGTTTGGACTACTTTGGAGAATCTCTTTGGTAAACTAGACAAGCTAAGGAAATTTAAGTTGGAAAATGAACTGATGGGCCTTAATCCTTCAGATTTTGACAATATCCAAGACTTTTTCTCTAAGCTCAACTCACTCAGATTGAAGTTATCACAATGTGGGGTTGTTAAAGAGGATGAACAGATGATACTTTCTATTCTTTCTAAGCTTGGTTCTTCATATTTTGTGTTTGTTTATACTTTCTATGCTACAATGGATGCTCTTGGCAATACATATAAAATTCCTTCTCTTGATGAATTTGTTGCACAGCTCACAAGGGAACAAGCAAAGTTGATGCACATGGGTACATTGAACTCTTCAAAATCTCAAGCTCTTATTGCGAATGATACAAAGGATTCAAGTGGAAAAGGAAAGAAGCACAAAAAGGAAACCAAGTCAAATGAGCAAGGTAAAGATTCTCCTTCACATGGCACTCTTGAGTCCTCATCCTCTTAAAAAGAGGAATCATCGAAAAAGAGGAAGTCCAAATGTGCATATTGCAAAAGGTTAGGACATGATGAGCATAAATGTTATAATAAGAAGATTGATGAACTCACATAGCTTCTTCAAAAGAATATCATTCAGCTGCCCTCATTAGTGTCTTCTACTTCTTCACCATCACAATCGGCAGCTCCATCATCATCATAGTCAGAGAACACAACATCTACTTCTGGGCTACATAATATGAAAGGGCATGCACTCTTGGCCTCTACAAGTCCTAATTCTCAAGGATGGCTTCTTGATTCAAGGGCATCTCATCATATGGAATATTCAAAGGAAATGTTCTCTTCTTTTGAGCCTTGTAATTCACCTCACATTCTGATGGGTAACAATACATTCATGAAGGTGAGTGGGAAGGGTTCTATTGGTATTGGGGAAGGCACTTTCAATGATGTTCTTTGTGTTCCTTCTTTGATCACTAATCTCCCTTTTATTTATCAAATTACTCATGGGGGTCAAGGAAAAACAGTTGAGTTCACTCCTGATAGGGTGTATATAAGGGACTTGGAGACTAGGGATATTTTTGCAATTAGGATGGTTGATCATTCATCTCGAGTATATTATTTTTCACATTTTTCTTCAGAAGCTGATAATGTTCCTTTGAATGCATCACAAACTCCCTTGAGTGTGACCCATATTACTGAGGAGAAGTTTGGTCATCTACACCTTGGTATTTTAGAGACCTGTGTTGAGCTTCCTACACCTCCACCTCCTACTTCTTCAACCATTGTTGCTTCTATTCAATAGGATAATCATAGTTTTTCAGATCTTGCTTTGTGGGATGATTATTTGACAGGGATTTCTAACTTGTTCCTAGAGTCTCATACTGCAGATTTAGAGGACACACTTGAGGGGATTTCTCTCCTCTTTGATGACAGTTTCAGGAAAATTGTTACACCACCTTCTTTGTATTTGGAGATTGATATTTACGAGTCTCCTCCATCACTTTATTTTTCATGGTTCTTGGTTGAGTTTGACCATGATTATGTTGTGGCTCATTCAAGCTTGGAGGCTCCTACTCAGTTTTCAGAGGCATACATGTTGAGCGTTCATTCTTCCTCCTTTTAGTTGGATATGGAGTGGCTTCTTCATCAACTTATGGATTTGTTTCTTCCTAAGGGGAGATGTGTTGCTTGCATACATTGGGTCAAATTTTGTTTTCAGGCATTCTTCATTGGCTCTGGAACTTCTTCAGCATGCAGGGGATATCTTATCTCAATACTTCCCTCTTATGGGGGGTCATTTATTGTATATTCATGATGGATGTAGTCCTTAGGGGGTATCATTGAGTCCTCCATACATCATGTTTACATTCGTCATGCTTGTTTTCTTTTTTTTTTCTCTCTTTTGGAGAGGGGTTTTCTTCCCACTGGGTTTTCCCTTTTTCTCTGCTTTATGAGAGATTGCATTTCATTTGCATCTGTAAATGGGTGCCTAACATGGCCTAGTTGTTAGGACCCATAGTAGTTTGCATTATAATCTTCTCCCTAAGTTGAACTTATGGGGGGGTGTTGGTGTAATTAACTATTTAATTACATCTTCATAAGTTTACTTAGGCTTTCATTTAAGTCCTAGGTTGCATCCTTATCTAATTGAGCTAACTTGTAGCTCAAGTTAGGTTTAGGGTTCTGCATGCTTGCTTTTATAAGCAAGCCTCATCTTGTACATTTGTATCAATTGAATCATCAATCAATCTTGCATTTGATATAGCAAGCATTCTCACCATTATCTCTCTCTTGTGGAAGCATTTTAGTCTAGCAGCTGATTCTTGGTTTCTAACAACTAAGTGGGGGCAAGGGTTTTGATAGCCTTTTCCTCGTATGTCACTTGTGGATGTCTCCTTTTTGCTATTTGTTAACTTTTCATGAATACACAAGAGCAAGATTGGGATGTGGATGACATGCCTTTAGTTGGATTGCATATGACATACTTCTCTCTATCATGATGTAGCTTTTCAAAAATATATGACTTGGAATAGGGATTTTTGAATAAACTCTCATGTCTTCTTCTCTCTTCTTCTACTTTAAAGAAATTGTTCATAGTATGGGTACTTGCAACTTCTTTTAAGTGGGGGCATGCATCACCACTCACATTTCACTGTGTTATTTTTCTCACGATGTGCTCTCTTGGATGCATTATGTACAATGTTGTTCAAGATGAGACCCTGCACTTATCCTCTCTTAGAAACTAGATGATATCATTTTTCACTTATCCTCTCTTGGAGAAATTGAACATGATGTTCCCTAAGGTGAGACATTGCATGAATAAAATTCCTTCAAATTGTCTTTACATTACTTTATTTATTTTTAATTAAAAATAGGTTTCAAATCATTTCATTTCCTTTTCTTTGTGGCACCTTGTTAAAGTTATCAAGTGGTATAACTTTAACATGGTTGAGTAGGAAGCCCAACTAGTGGAATGAATTTTACCCATAACCACCTTTGTGTTTGTGAGTGCATACCAACTAGCGTATGTATCTTACCTTTTTGGATTTCTCACCCTATGGACAACTAGTTCTATGGCCCTAGAGTGAGTACAACATTGGCCTTTCTCACCCAATAGAAAACTAAGAAGTTTCATTGGCCCAAAGTGAGTAATTATTTTTCCACCTTGCCTTTCTTTTTATCTTGCCTTTGCATGATTTTGTTTCTTGGGGGCTTGACATACAAATGCATCTCTCTTGAGTGGCTAATTTAGTGTGATTTTGAAGTATGTTCATCCTCTCACTAAAGTGGGGGCTAAATGTGCCATAGAAAAAATCACCCTTTTCCTGAAATGAGATTAGATGGACTTAATGAGGCCATCGTTTAGGTGTTGTGAGGCATTTTATGCATCCATACTAAGTATTGGACCTTTGTGAATCAAATAAAATGCTTTTAATGACATCTTGTGAAGGTGTGAAGTGTTGTAAGACATTTCTACATTCTTTTAGACTCTAATTAATACAATTCACGTAAAAATCACCATTTTACTCATCAACAAGTCTTATTTTGAAGTGTTGCAAATTCTTGAAATAAGTTTTCATAATTTTCTAGGCACATCTACACTATTTACACCTTTGTCATGCTTTACTTGGTTTCTTTATGCCCTCATATGACTTAATTAAGTGTATTTTTGAATGTTATCTCGACAAATAACATTAAATAAAACATTTTTTATGATATGTGTTTTCTACGTGCTAGGTGGGACCCATTCACCATGGGTGGAAAATGAGTCCCCCTCGGCCCCAAATTCAAAATATTTCAATTTCCTTTTAGGATTTTATTCAAAATCTCTTCATGTCGGCCTGTGATGAGGTATGAATGGATTCTAAGGCACAAGAATTGTATAAATAAGGGATTGTCACCTCATTTTGACTTATTTTTCTAATCTCTTAATTCACATCTCCATCTTCTTCATATCACATAACTTCATCTTCTCAGACAAGGTAGAGCTTTCACATTTCAAGTCATTCATTGAGCTTCCTAAGAAATTAAAGGGCTGATTCTACATGTTATGTTGCAAACTTTCAAGATCATTCATCATGGCAAGGTAATCAATTCCACTTGCATAATTCATTACTTATTTTCATCATTTTGGTTTAATTACCTAAACAGGGTTTGACCAAGGAATACCCCCATGCCTTAACAATCAAAATTTCTTCTTGTCATCTTATTTTTATGCAAATTTAGGTCCTTTGGAAGCATATAAATCATCAAAAGATCATTTTTCAAGCTTGTTAAAGCTCTCTCTTCATCATTCAAGTCAAAGATTCAACAAAAATTCATTTTCAAACCTAGATCTAAGAGTTTCAGAAGTGGACACCTATAGAGAGTAGAAGTGCAGATCTAGCTCCACAAAATCAACTTTTGAATTTGCAAATTCTTGTAGGTGGACTAATTCACCACCCATGGTGAGTGAGTCCCATTTGTAGGTATAAAAAGTGGATTTCTCAAATTTTAGCTCCATGTAGTTAGAAACAGGTTTCTAGAAGATTTCACTAGAAGCTAGACAAATTCAACATGCATGGTGAATCAGTTCCAATGGACATTAAATTTTTTTTATGATATATTCCATAATATTCTAGTGACATCAATATACCTCCAGGAGCACTCTATTCACTCTCATCAGTTTATGTTTCCATTTGCTTAAGTTTCTAGTTCATATTTGCAATCAACATTGTGTTTTCCAACACCTTGCATTAGAGTAGTTTGCATTCATTCATTTGAATTTTAAAGCTTTCCAAACAAATTTACACACACTTCACATTCATTTCCCATCCATTCATACATTAATTTTGAATAGAATGAAGTGCATTTTGGCATCACTACCATTCTCTCTCCTTCTAGGTAAAAAACCCTAGGAGGAGCTAAGAAATATAGTGGGTGCCAAAATCATTTGTTTTAGAAACTCTTGTTTTGATTAGGCTAAATTTTTTTCTAAATGGATGCATGAATATTTTCTCAATTTAAAAAATGGGATGCTCCCTTTGTGTTTTCTCCATTACTCTTTGTTGATGCATATGCTCTTATGGAAGGGTGATTATGAATAGAAAAGAAAACTAAATCTGAAGCTTAAGGACAATGAGAATGATGTTCTACTTGTACAGTTGTGGAAATATAGAGGGGATCATGACTGCTCCAATTCAAATTACATCTTTTTTTATAATGTTGTAAGATAGGGTATCTTAGAGTGATTGGGTGTAGCACCTATTCACATAATTTCTCCAAAGATTAGAAATCATATGTTCCCAAAAGATTTACCAAGATCTAAGGCCACACATAATTGGGAAGATTGGCTTCTACATTATAAATATACTTTGATCAAGGCCTATGGAGCTAAGGTGGCACCTCATTCTCTACCTTTTTATGTTTTTGATAGATTGGCTTTCATGGAGCTCATGTGGCAAATTGATGTCATAGATTATGAAATGTTTAGAAAGGGCAGAAAAGACACTATGGTAAATTCCCAATGTGCCTTTTCTTACTTCATGGTCACTACCCTTGAGGTGTATGCGAATTTTGACATCATGATAAATAATATCATAATGCATGTTGATGAGATTATAGTTCTTGATCTAGAGGGGTTTGTGGCAGGAAGAAGAAAAAAAAATCTTAGGCATCATACATCATGAATTTTTGTATAGAGATGATGTACTAAGAAATATGAAAAGTAATGAGGTTGTCATGACTATTAAAAGAAAATGGATAGCTATAATAAATATTGAGGAAAAAATCATGAAAATAAATTCTTTCTACATAAGTCCATAAAGTTTATTTCAACAAACCCCTTGGAAAGAGCCTTCACTTTGTTAAGAGATTGTCAGTCTGGTGAGTTTAAGGTAAAGGTAAAGGAGGCTATTGAGAAAGCACAAGTTCTCATAGAACAACAACAACATCAATAGGCTATGGATATCCCAAAGCAACTTGTAGATGTTCAAGAAGTTAGGGAGGAACAAATGGGAGAACATGTGCTAGGAAATAAGGAAGTGGAGAAAAAATTCCCCCCTTCTCATATTGATGAAATTCATAGTTCAAATGTTCCCTCTGATAGAATCATCAAATGGAAATATTATAGAGAAAGTGATGATGACTCCAGGGTTAGGGAGTGTGATGAATTTTTGGTTGATAATAAAATTGTGCAGACCAAGGAATTTCAAGAGTTTATGGATCAATAGCAGAGTAAGGAGATAAAGTAGAGACTTGAATTAGCTTGAGATAATGTTGAACTTTCTCATCAGGAGGAAACTAAAAAAGAAAAGGAAGAGAAAATCAAGTCTAAAATTGTAGCTATTACTCCCACTGAAGCTCAAAATATTGTCAAGAATAGTGGAATCATGTTGTTACCAGAATGTACTATCGCTGTTGTCATAGCATAGCAATTAGGAGAGATCCTCAAGATTTGATATTTGAAAACCAATTTTAGGATAATGTATTTGGTTCTATATATAGTCCAAAGTTGCAAAATCTTTCAATTTGGTATATGGTACCTAATACTAGTAAATATGAGGTTGCTAGGCCTATTGAAGAAGTTATTGGTTCACTAGTGGTCAAAAGAGCTACTGAAATAACTCCTCTCCAAGCAACTGAGTTAAGTGCACATACTACAATGCTTAGTGTGGATATTGCACATATTTCTTATAATAATTATGAATCTTTGGTTAAATAATATAATAAATCCTTGAATGAGCTAAATAAAATGAGGGAAACTATTCAAGCTACTCAGAAGACAATAACTCAACCATCTTGTTCTTCTTCATTTGATATGTCTACACAAGATATGGAGACTTTGGCCTTGAGAATTGATGATTTGAAAGGTAAATTGATTGTTGAGTAGGAAAATGTCAAGCAGAAAAAACCTGAAATAGTCAAGGTGGAAAATGAAATTTTTGAGGATGTATTGAAGCATAGGATGACTAAGTTGACCCACAAGGCCAATGATGTTTGGTCCACATATAAAAAATATTCATGATACAAATACAAAAGTATCTACAAGTATAAGAGGCCTTCGGGAATGAATGGAATAATTGGATTACTAGGGTAAATAATTTGAGAGAAATGATGTCAAAAATGAATGAGGAGCTCGAGGAACCTACCAATATTCCTGACATCTTGCAAACCATTGACTCAATAAATGAGATAACTACTTTCCATGGAAAGTTAGGTATACAACTCCAAAGTAAGTTGAAGGCATTCAAAGAGATGGAGGAAAGTGGTATGCCTAAGATATTGAGTCTAAAAGATGAATTGCATTCATTTGACTCCTGGAATAAAAATTTGGGAGGAATGCTTGGAGCAGCTATGATGGCTTTGTTAGTCACTGACTACATATTACTCAATTCAAATATTGACACAATGGTGGAAATTGAATCAAAGATGGACATATTCGTTAAAGATTCTCGAATTTTAATTGATGCCAAGTATTCTCAGTACATTACTAAGGTGTGAGATTTATTGAATTTAAAATGGCCTATTGAGGAGAAATATAACACTTGGTTGGAGAAATACACATAATGAATCTGTGTAGGGATTAGTGAATGAGTTAAATAATGGACAAGAGAAATAATAATACATAGCTTGAATACAGTACAAATTAGGCTTAGGATATAAGATGGAAAATATTATTCTTTTCTTAATTTGAAATGGGTAGCACATGGTGATAATATGGATTAATGAATTTTGACCTTTTATCTACTTTCCTTGTCTTACTCTATAAGTTTTGTAATTTTGGCTTTCCCACGGTTGGAATTTTGAGTGCATGCGGAATATCTTGAGACTTTTGTAACAAAATAGTGATGTATTTTGATTGGGGACATATTTTCTACATAGAGTTGAGGTGAATTTTGCCTCATATTTATTTGCTCCACCTGAAGACTCAAGTGTAATTGAAAATGGAATATTGTTACAAGTGGTCCAATGAAATCATGACGTGTGTGATATCTAGCTTGAAGCTTGTTTGCTCCTTCATCTCTATAAAAAGCAATTCAGTGCCAAAAGCACAGGAGTTAGAACTTTTTTGAGTTAATACTATCAAGCTTTCAACACAATACAAAATAGTTTGAGTTTTTTCCTAAGTTTCTTTAGGTGTTCATACTTATGCATGTAGATTCTATAATAGTATAGAATTTTATAATATAGAGTAATATCAGTTTCATGGCTATTGTCTCTCCTTGTGTGTGTATTATGAGTTATGAGTGAAAGTAATCTAGGATTTCTTTCATTTTTCTCTATCATTGCTTGATAGATTTTTAGTTTCATGCTTGCTTGTTAATTCAATGAATTTATGTCAATGCTTGGGTGAGATTAATAACTTATAAGAATTGGGTGCTAGGATGAATGTAAGTAGTAATAATCATGAATATCAGAAAGAAATATTGTAATGCAATATTTCTTGGAGTCATAAGTACTATTATTTAAATTGTTATCAAGTCACATAGAATGACATTGAGTTTGTGCTTGGAATAAAGGCACTAGATCATGCATAATATTGTGGTTCAATTCCAGTATTGAATCATTAGCTTCTCAATCTTTAAATCATAAAACTTTAAAGGGATACTATTTTTGTTGTTCCATTTTCACATGCTTAGTATACATGGCACTAATAAATAAGTTTCCAACTTATTTGATGCATATTATTGAATGGTTCTATGAGAGATATCTAATATTGGCAATGTATTTGGTCATAAGTGTGTAAGGTGTTTAAGTATACATTGTGGGATCGCCCTCCTAGGTTTCAGAGAGCCTAAAGAGTAGGAAAAGAAGGTTTGTACCTTCTATTTGTTTATTGGACAATCCCTTTAGAAGTATTGATAATTGGAAATGGAAAAATCCATAGGTATTTCTAGAGATCAGTTTGGTTCTTAAAAATAACCAACAAATTGGAAACTCTGCTTGGGACTAGCTAAGTCCAAATTCTCTTGGTTCAGATTAGGTATAGTTAGAGTTAGTTGTTAGTTGTGATGTTCTTTACTATTTGAGAGTTATTGGTTTTAATTTTTTTGCATTGGTCCCATCATACTAAGTCTTATGCATCAGGTTTTATTTCATTCTGCCACCTTCTGTCAGGTAATGTTTAAATTATTTTTTGAAGTAATAAGTACAAAATCAAAGTGCAATCACTTTTTGTTTCACAATGTTTTGGGTGGCAAGTCTGAGTTCTCTAGTACCGGTGTGAAGATTATTTCTCAAAAGGAAGATAAGAAGAAAGATTTTGTGGTACTCAATATTATGAGGAAGACAAGAAGTTATGTGAAGAAGCACCCTGACCAAAAGGAAAAATATGAATCTACAAAAGAAAGGAAACCTAAATGGGTTAGTAAACACTTTGAATCAAGTAAGTCTATGAATTCCCATCCTAATGTGTCTCCTAATTTAAATATTGATATAATTAGTGCTAGTATCTATGAAGGAAATGAAGTTCAAGGGTCTAACATAGACCACAAAACTTTTTCAGTTGAATGAGTGTTTGATAGTGAGTTGAATATTTCAAGAGAGGAAGATAGGTGGGAGATTTGGGAAAGGAATAAGAATTTATCTAAGCCTTTCACTCCTAGACTTGGCTTAGTTTTTAATGGAAAAAAATTTAAACCCCATGGTAAATCTCTTGATGAGCCAGTCCACTTTTCTCTTGAGGAAGACCCTACTGATCAATCTTAATTTACTCCTACCCCAAGTGAGCATGGGGATATTCTAGAGAATTAGGAAGACATAGATAATTACATGAAAGCTATCGAAGAGGAAGAGCTAAGGTTGTAAGAACATGAAGAAAAAAGAATGAAGTAATTATAATAAAAGGAAGATAGGATTAGAGCTAAGCAACTTGAGAGAGATGCTAGAAGGAAAAAATTGGAGAAAATGGGAGAGGATGCTGCAAGGTGCAAGACATTTGAGGAAAATCTTTCTAAATTTACCTCTAAGATGACTAATGGTGTTCCTGAAACAAAAATATCAATGGTAGCCTCAACCACTGATACCTACACAAAATATGTCTCAACAACTAGAGCCTTAGACCCTCTTGTTAATACTAAGAAAAAGTCATTTATAGACCATGGGAAGAGACCTATTGAACAACCTGTTAGCTCTCAAAAATGCAGGCGGAAAACCTCAAGAGGATGCCAATCTTTTGGTATGTTTTAGGGTAATAGACAAGGTCAAAATAATGAAACCTTCTACTCTTCAGGTGCTGCTAAACCTAGGTGGGTGTACCTTTTTGAATGAAACATACTTGACTTATAAATATCCTTCTTGCAATGATTTGTCCACAATGGCAAATGGAAGTGAAAAAATGAATTCAAACTTGGTGTAACTAGCAATAGCAATCTTTTCATTTAAATCCTAAAATGTTCAATTAACAGATGTCAAGAAACTGAATGAATCAAATGATGGAATGTAGAGACTAGTGCCTTATTGGGTATGTTGAGTCAAATGAACCAAAAGTGGGTAACTTATTCTAGCATAAACTCAAATTGTCGGCATATGTTCTATTTATAACTTGTATAAACATGCAATACTGTGACTACTAAGCTCTACTTTAATAATCTAGATGAATCTCCCTGATTATTGTGGTCAACCAAAAGAACTTAATCTCAACTTGAAAGAACCAATGAATTAATCACACAGATACAACAAATGTGCACTGATAAACTAAAAATAATCTTGTTATATCAATTTAAACAACTAGAAAGAATCAACTTGGAGACAACTTAGCAATAGTTTTCAATAAACTCAATAGACAATTGACACCAGAAATAAACTACCACACCAACTGATTTTCATTGAAATCGCCATTTGAAAACATGCACCATAGTCTTTGTTCTGAGAATTTTGTTCTACCGAATCTATTTCTAACCTACCTATTGTAATCTAATATGATAATTTCTAATGATCTCATTCACAATAGGGAATGCATATTTATACATCTGTATCTAAACAAAGACAACACTTCACATTCCATGTCAGCGAGCAATTGTATCGATCCTTTTGTTAATACTCACCAAATATTCGTCGTGACATTCAGTAAGTATGTCCAAGGCAAATGTATCACCAAAAGTTATCCTATGCAGTCCTGTGTATTGTTGTAACATTTCATCATTGGGGGTGGTTTCATAGAGCACCATGTGTCTTATCGAGATGTGTCTTTTATCTCATTCATTTCCCTATGACCATTTTTTATTGAGGAGATGTCTCACAAATCATCCTTTGTCTTACCGAAAGTCTCCTATGGTATATTCTTATTGCCGAGACATATGGGCTTTCTCGCTGATAAGAGAACATATCGGCATGACATAAGAGTCGGCGAGACTGTATAACTTCACACTAAAAACCCTTGATACAACTGTTCTGCACATTGTCGGCGAGACCAGAGGTACTCGCCAAGACCATACTCTGATACACTTTAGTCTTACTGAAATGTATATCCATATCTGTGGTTGGAAAGACACATAAAATTTTCCAAGACCTCACCATGAATACCTTTTGTCATATCGATATATTTGCTTAGTCGGCAAGACACTACAAATTCTTTGAGACCTTATATCAAAAACCTTTAGTCTAACTGAAATGTTTGCTTGGACCCCGATAGTCAGTGAGAATAATAATTTGTGATGACATTACATCGATGAAAAGATGCTTCGCCGAAATGTTCCTTCTGTTGTTAGTCAGTGAGACAATATGCGATCGGTAAGACCTCACCCCGAAGTCTTTGTCTGGCCGATAAACCTTTTGTCGTTGAGACAATGAAAATGTCCTGCCAAATGGTGCCTGTATATAAATTTTGATCGATGTGACATCAAAGACATCTTTCTGATAGGAAACACAGAGGTATTTTATCTTGAATGCATTATGGATTGGGGAAACCTTGACTTCCTCATGCCAATATAGATCACAAAGTGAAATACTTAGACCTAGATGGATTTTAAGGGATAAAATTGGGCAGAATGTGAGAAAAATGTTATGAATAAATTCCTTGAGCATATGGTGAGGACTCAATTAGAAAATTAGGGACATGAAAATCTTGTAAAATTATTCAAAAAATTTTTAGTTCTAATAGTGGCCCTCCGTCTAGGGATGAATCATAGTGAGATCATTGAAAGGATCCAGATTTTTGGGTGAGCAGACTTGACACAAAATGATGAGCAGTGAGAAAAATGGGAATGGAAAGAATGCAAAATGGAGATGAAGAAAACCCTAAACTACTATGCATGGAAAAGAATTTTAAAGAGGATAAGAAAGAATTGTCCATGCACTGGCAACCCTTAATCCTTTGTCTTTCAATTTCACCTATTCTGAGCTGTTACGATATGAAACTCAGACCATGCTTTCCCCTGTCAAATACCTGGTTTTGTCTTGAGTTCATCAGATTCTTCTTGAAGACATTCATGCAACCTGTTCTGTCACTATTATTGAAAGTTCTTAGAGGACCATCATGCTTGGTTTGGCCCAAAATCCCAACACCATCCTACAGTTCAAATTCTTCATCATCATGGGACAGACCCCAATTATTTTCAACATACAAAATGCATGCATATTCAATACAAAATTTTATATTACCTCTCTCACTGTTATGAATTGTGAAACATTATCCTAGCTGTATTGAAAATGCACCATCAAAGTACTTCTCTTGAGAATAAAAAAATCCTATCATATCAATGATGTCTGAAACAAACAAATCTACAACCTTTTGAACCTCTTTGACACTACCAATTGGATACAACACTGGATTATGACTCATATCTTCAATATTAAGCATATATGAACCAACCAAATCTGGACCACTATCATCCTTGGTATGCAGATAAAATTCTTCTCCACATGAGTTAAACATTTCAAAATCACATACCTCATCTTGAGTAGACACAAAATTTTGATCAACTTCAAAGGTTTCACCATCAACTCAAGAAATGCAATGAGAGTCATAAGAATCATCACACAAAGATATTTCACTGTCAAAACAAACGTAAGCTGGACATAGAACTTCAAGATCACCTTCATGTGCACATTTATGGTATTCAAGAGTTAGCAAATCTGAAATTTGCTCACTACTAAGTGAACATGTTTCTACATTTTCATCACTACATTTATATTCTTCACTTTTGTCATCATCAAAAGGAGGTCCAAGATCATCAAAGAATGAGAAATCAGAAATATTACCAGCACAATCATTTATTCCATCACTTTGTTTGTCTGAAATTATCTCCTCTTTATCATAAAGTGGGTTTGAAAAAGATTGGAAACCATTTTCAGATGTACAAATCTCTTCTTCATTAAATATGTCTTGATGGCTTTCAACTACATCTAGAGATATTATTTGTTCATTTTCAAATGGACTCACATTGTCCATTGCCTCTTTCTCTCGATCACCATAAGAACTACAAGAATCACCATGCTATAGATCAAAATCCATAGGTGCATCTTCACAATCTGAATATTCACTAGATCCCTCATAACACACAATTCTCTCCCTGTCACTATCTGTTATGCAAGAGAGATCTCTTGTATCTTCATCTTCATCATGTAGGCTATCATATGAGTCATTCTGACTTGCACCTATATCTTTTATTGGCTGCATTGTTTGATCAATTTCTCTATACTCATCCTTGATATCACCATTGTCTTCATACCTTTTCTTCTACATGTTATCAATAAATTTATTCACCAAATCAAAGGCACGCTGCTTTTCTGGCCAATAAACTGATTCAGTCTCCCATGCTCTTACAAACTGTTCAACAAACATGGCCCTTGTAGGGCTGCAATGAGAAGGTATTTGCATACAATTTTTTGCCATTTTGTTGTGTAGAGGAATTATATCTTCTCCTTC
The DNA here is from genome assembly GCA_007258455.2 of Sequoia sempervirens. NCBI lineage: Eukaryota > Viridiplantae > Streptophyta > Pinopsida > Cupressales > Cupressaceae > Sequoia > Sequoia sempervirens. Next base: position 223,108,435 of record VDFB02000017.1, read on the forward strand.
GTATTTCCTTATGTCAAGAAATGCAACCAAGGGGGAAATTTTGCATCCTAATTCTATGATGGAGACCTAGCTTCGAGTATATACATTCTCATCCTTTTCTTCTTCAAATTGTTGATCATGGCACACATATTGTTGCAAGTTCTGATCAATGTCTCTTTCTTCATCAATGATGTCACAATTATCTTCATATATTTTCCTGTCTACAAGGTCTTTCGATTCATCTAGTTGATCTAAATAAATAGGTATGCATGATTTAGGCCAAAATACTGGGTTTGGCTCATACACTTTCATGAACTGTCGAATGATCTCAAACCTACTAGGTGGGAATGTAATAGGTATTTTCTTGCAAATATTTGTCATTCTATGGAGCAAAGAGCGGCCATATTCTCCTCTATATCTCCTTATGTCAAGAAAAGCATCCAATTTTTTTTTGAAATATTCATCATATCTAGATTGTTGGCTCCAGTATGTACCTTGTTGCAAATTCTGACTGATGTGTCCAAGTGGGGTGGAGTTGTGTTGCACTTGACATTGATCACATTGACATTGCACTTGACATTGATCACATTGACCACATTGACATTGCACTTGACATTGATCACATTCACAGTCTTGATAACTTTCCAATCCTTGTCCAGAAGGAACTAGACAAGCATTTACTTCCTTTAATGGCTATGATGAATAAATGTTTTGTTGTGCATGATGTATATCACCTCCATTGTAAAAATTTCCAATTGTATTATTAGGCACTTGAGGGGCCCAATAACTTCCTGCATTTGTGTATTCATTCTTGTCCAATTGCAGATTTTTCAATTCTTCAATTTCTCTTATTAACTGCTACTTTTTAAAATACTTTTTTATTCCATATACAAATTCCATTCTTCATCAAATTTTTCCAGAGTCACCACCTACTTTCTCAAAAGTAAGAAAATGATTCTTTTTTATCTTCTACCCAGCGGAATCACCTTTTCTGAAACTTCTCAAATTACAAATTTTCTTCAATGACTCTATATGATGGTATTCAACCAGATTTTCTGAAATACTCCCTAGTAGAGTCACCAATTTGTTAGCTCTCAAAAATGCAGGCGAAAAACCTCAACAGGTTGCCAATCTCTTGGTATGTTTTAGGGTAACAGACAAGGTCAAAAGAATTAAACCCTCTACTCTTCAGGTGCTACTAAACCTAGGCAGGTGTACCTACCTGAATGAAGCAAACTTGACTTATAATTATCCTTCTTGCAGTGATTTGTCCACAATGGTAGATGGAAGTGAACAAATGAATTCAAACTTGGTGTAACGAGCAATAGCAATCTTTTAATCTAAATCCTAAAATGTTTAATTCACATGTGTAAAGAAACTGAATGAATCAAATGATGAAATGTAGAGACCAATTCCTTATGGGTATGCAGAGTCAAATGAAACAAAAGTGGGCAACTTATTTTGGAAGAAACTCAAATTGTCAGCATATGTTCTATTTATAACTTGTATAAACATGCAAGACTGTGACTACTAAGCTCTACCTTAATAATCTAGATGAATCTCCCTGATTACTATGATCAACCAAAAGGATTTAATATCAACTTGAAAGAACCAATGAATTAATCACACAGATACAACAAATGTGGATTGATAAACTGAAAATAATCTTGTTATATCAATTTAAACAACCAAAAAGAATCAACTTGGAGACAACTTAGCAATAGTTTTCAATAAACTCAACAGACAATTGACACAAGAAATGTACTACCACACCAACTGATTTTCATTGAAATCACAATTTGAAAACATGCACCATAGTCTCTGTTATGAGAATTTAATTCTATCGAATCCATTTCTAACCTACCTATTGTAATCTAATATGATAATTTCTAATGATCTCATTCACAATCAGGAACACATATTTATACATCTGTATCTAAATAGACACAATGCTTTGAATTCCATGACAACAAGCAATTCTATTGAGCCTTTTATTAATACTTGCCAAATATTCGCCATGAAATTCAGTAATTATGTCGAAGGAAAATGTATCACCAAAAGTTATCCTTCACAGTCCTGTGTATCGCTATAACATTTCATCATCGGGGGGAGGTTTCATAGAGCACCTTGTGTCTTATTGAGATGTGTCTTTTGTCTCATTCATTTCCATGTGACCATTTGTTATTGGGGAGATGTCTCACAAATCATACTTTGTCTTACCAAAAGTTTCCTGTTGTATATTCTTATCGCTGAGACATATGGGCTTTCTCACCAATAAGACAACATATCGGCATGACATAAGAGTCGGTGAGACTGTATAACTTCACACCAAAAACCCTCAATAGAACTGTCCTATACATTGTCGGTGAGACCGGAGGTACTCGCCAAGACCATACTCCGATACACTTTAGTCTTGCCAAAATGTATATCCATATCAGCGGTTGGCAAGACACATCAAATTCGCCAAGACCTCACCATGTATACCTTTTGTCATATGGATATATTTGCTTAGTCGGCAAGACACTACAAATTCTTTGAGACCCTATATCGAAAACATTTAGTTTGACTGAAATGTTTTCTTGGACCTCGATAGTCGGTGAGACAATAATAATTTTCCATGACATTACATCGATGAAAAGATCCTTCGCCGAAATGTTCCTTCTACTACTGGTCGGTGAGACAATACGCGATCAGTATGACCTCACCCCGAAGTCTTTGTCTGGCCTATAAACCTTCTATCACCGAGACAATGAAAATGTCCTACTGAATGGTGCCTATATATGAATTTTGATCAACGTGACATCAAAGATGACTTGCCGATAGGCAAGGTAGATGTATTTTAACCAGAATGCATTATGGATCGGGGAGACCCTGACTTTCTCATGCCGATATAAATCACAAAGTGAAATACTTAGACCTAGATGGATTTTAAGGGATAAAAATGGGAAGAATGTGAGAAAAATGTTGTGAAGAAAGGCCTTGAGCATATGGTGAGGGCTTGATTAGAAACTTAGGGACATGAAAAGCTTGTAAAATTATTCAAAATTTTATAGTTCTAACACAACCCAAGAAAACTACATTCAAAACCAATGACAATAAAAATACTTCATCTACCAAAATCCCCACACATAAGTCCAAAGTTGATCCAACCCCATCTATTGTACCTCCAGATCATGAGATATTAAGGTTGTGATTGGAAAGTGAAAAGTTGTGAGAAGATTTGAAGAAAGCTGAAATAATAGCTTCTAATGTAGAAATGGATAGGAAAATTGCATCCCTTAAAATTTACACCCATATCCCAAAAGCTTCAAGCTCTAGACATAATGATAGTGAGTTGTACAAGAAGAAATATAATGAACATACCCCTCACAAAGGTTGTGGTGGAGGTAAAAATAAGAATGATAATTCTTATTTTGAAGATGATGAGGGATGTAATTGAGGGGGAGGTGATGGTGAAAGTGGAAAGAGTAAATATAGTAGACAATCTAATAATAGAAAAGATGATGAGCATAGAGATGATCATAGGGATTGATGTACTAGGAGGCCACTCCAAGTAGATAGATATCGACAATGGTGTTTCATTGGAATACTTGGCTACCTTAACCCATTCCCTAAATATTTCAAGCATGTTCTAGTCAAATTCTCTGGAAATAATGCCTTGAGTGGTGAAGACCATATCAAAGTATTCACTAGTGTTATGGATGATTTTGAGGTGGAGGTAGAAGGTGTCATGATGAATTTGTTAATGCATTCTATCATTGAAGATGCATGAGAATGGTATAGGAGTTTACCTGCTAAAAGTATTGGCTCTTAGGAAGAATCCAAGAGGGTTTTTAGAGGACGATATGGTGACAAGACTAATTCAAAATTTATGTTGAATCAATTTAATAATATTGTTAAAGGATCTAATAAATCTATTGTTGAGTTCAACACAAGGTTCAAAAAGCCTAGGAAAAGGTTTCCTCCTCATCTACAATGAAATGACCATGTCTATTTGGTAAATTATTGTAATTATTTTGATACAAAAATGAGTTACCGCTTGCTAGATAAGCATCCTCGGTCATTAAGGGAAGCTTTTAAAATGGTAGAGCATATTGAAAATATCAGTAGAGAAACTAGTAAAATTGGTAGAAGAGATGATCCAAAACTTTTCAAAAGATCAAAAAAGGAAGACAAGAGTTTAGGTGCTAAAGGGGGAGCAATTTAGGACAAGCTTGATAGTTTTATGTTGACTATAAATGATAAAATTGTAAGGCAGGGGAAGGTTAAACCTAAAATTTATCAAAGGAATGATAGACCCCCTAGATTTCAAGACCACCCATACAATAACAATTGATATAATGGGAAGCTTATCTTAAATAATTAGAGAAACAACCAAAATATAGTCCCTTCAGACCCTTTGTAGAAGAATTGAGGAAATTTTGTTGAGGATACATCTTGGTGTATGAATTTCCAAATGCCACATTCTTCACAAAAATGTGCATTAGCATAGATGGTGGAAGTGGAGGATGACATACTCAAAGACTATGATCAACAAGATCAAGAGGATGTTGATGTACTTGTGATTATGGGTGATTCTGATGTTGCCTACAACGAATGTTCTTTTGATGAAGGTTCTTATGAAGTGGATGTAAATAATCAAATAAAAATTACTAATGCACATCATCAACAAGTTCTTTCTGATGAGGATGCCAATAGTGATGTTGAATTTTTCAATTTGGAGGCAATTGAAGATGGTGTTTCATTAAGAAGACCCTCTAAAGAGGAGATTACAAAGTATACTATAGTCTTAGCTACCTAGGTTAGACATTCCTATCATTGAGGAATAGAAACATTGGAGGTGAACAAGGTAGTCCTAATGGTATATTCATCAAGGAGAAGAATGCTAAGGGAAAATGACATGAACCTGCTCAAAAAGTAGAAGCATTCAAACCTAAAGAAGGTAGGGGAGATAAAATTTGGGCCAAGAGAGAATAAAAGCCAAAAGTTATTCAAGGACACAAATCCTCTAGTGATAAATAAAAGACACAAAAGAAAACCCTTGAAGCCACCAGGAAGGATGATAAACACAAGGATAAAGCAACCAAAAGTTAAGAGAAAGACAATAGAAATGGACAAGGTATGTTGCCAATTGAACTTCCCAAGTATACTCCTATTGGTATGTTTCAATTACTTAGCCAAGTTAAATTATTTGTGCCTTTTCTTGAAATGATGAGGATATAGGAACATAAAAAAAAGGCAATGGCCATTATCAATGGAGTTGTTGTAGCTTGTAATGATTTAGTGGTGCTCACTCCACCCAAATTGACTGAGAAGGACAAGAAAGGTAAGGAAGTTGATAGAGTAATTATTGAGATTCCCCATATTTTCCTAGGAAATTCTATAAATACTTGTCTTGACAAGATAGATCCATTTTTCCTTACCTTGGTGGTTGGGGAAAATTTAATAAAGAATTGTATCATTGACTCTGGCATATCCAACAATATCATGCCAGTTAAAATCATGGATGCACTAGGATTAAGGGTTGATAGCATCCTTGGAAACTATTATGCCATGGATTCCAAAGAGGTCCCTATGATAGGTGTGATAAATGAACTTCCTTATAGATTGGTAGCTTACCCTAACAAAGAGTTAAAAATGAGTGTGGTAGTGGTAGATATCCCACCTAACTATGGAATGTAATTATCACAAAAAATGGAGTGCATCTATGGGAGGCAGTATGCAGTGTGACATATCTTATGTTACATTTCCCATTGATGGTAAGAATGTCCAAGTAATGAGAGAACCTAGGGTTCCACATATGTTGGAGCATGTTCCTGAGGATGTCACATTTTTTTTGTAGATACTGATATTGGCGAGTTCAAAGTAGAAGTACCAAGAGATATTGAGAAATGTCCTACACCTACAGAAAATGAAGTTTCCAGAGTATCTGATAATGAAGGACTGTGGAAAATGTACTTTGATGGTGTAAACTCCAAAGAAGGAGCTGGTGCAGGAATTTTATTACTATCACCTATTAAAATACTTATAAATTATATTTTACATTATCTTTTGTTTATACAAATAATGTGGCAGAGTATGAAGCCGTATTATTGGGATTGAGACTCATTGAAAAGCACGGAATATGAAAGTTAATGGTAATTAGTGATTATGAGCTTGTGATAGCCAAAGTGAGAGCTAAGTATGCTTGCAAGAATAACAAATTAAAGAAATACAGGAATGTTGGATGGGATTCCATTGATCAATTTGATGCTTTTGGAATTGATTGGGTGTAAAGAGGACATAATAGAATAGTTGATTTACTTACTAATATTGTATTAAGAACCAATGATATAACTTCCATAGGAATATCTAGGGTTGAGATACAAACTAGGCCATCCATCCCTAACAATGTGTACAATTGGAAGATCTTTAATGATGATGAGGATATTCTCAAATTCCTAAATTGTGCGAACAAACATGAAGGTTAGGAGATTGAATTTAGTGGTTTTGTTGAGAATATTGATGGAAAGGACACTTTGTTTGGAAAGGAGGTCATCCAATTGAAAATAAATAAGATCATCAAAGGCCTTGTAGCTCTTGAAAGGGTCTTTGATAGTTAAGATACAAGAAAAGATAAAACAACTACCGCTCACCTAGAGGACCTAGAGGAGGTGAGTTTGGGGACTGAGAATTCCCCAAAGAAGATCTATGTAGGAAAAAGATGAAGCCAAAGTTTAAGGAAATGTTAGTTTCCTTACTCAAAAAATACAGACATGTTTTTGCTTGGTCATACAATGACTTGAAAACTTATAGAGAGGAATTGTTTCAGCATGAAATTCCTTTAAAGGATGATGTAAAACCTTTCAGGAAAAAAAAAAGACCAATTAATCCTACTTTGGCTCTCAATATGCAAGAGGAGCTGGTCAAGTTGAGGGATGTTGGTATTATAAAACCCATTAGACACTCTTCATAGGTGTCTAATTTAGTACCAATAAGAAAAAATAATGGTGACATAAGATTATGAGCTGATTTTAGGAACTTAAATGTATCTTCATTAAAGGAAAATTATCCATTACCAAACATGGAAACTATGTTATAGAAGGTAATTGGCTATGAGTTACTGTCAATGATGGAAAGGTTTTTAGGTTATAATGAGGTAAAAGTAAAGGGTTCTAAGTAGTATAAGATTGCATTTACTACTCTTTGGGGTACCTACATTTATGTTAGGATGCCTTTTGTCTTAACAAATGCAGGTGCCACTTTTCAGAGAGCTATGGATGTAGCTTTCTTAGATTTTATTGATTTATTTATGGTTGTATATCAAGATGAATTGACCAATTATTCCAAGAAAGAGGAAGATCACTGCATGCATTTCAAATAGGTATTTTTTAGGTCATTAGAATAAGGGATATCTTTGAATCCAAAGTGTACCTTTGGGGTCACTAAGGGAAATTTTCTAGGGCACATTGTGTCCAAGGAGGAAGAACAAACCCTAAAAGAGTGGAAACCATTGAAAAGATCCCTCAACCAAAAAATGTCAAGGGTATTTAGTTATTTTTTGGGAAAATAATTTTTTTTGAAAATATTTGTAACAAAATTTGTAGAAATCACAAGACCTATTTCCAAAATGTTGAATAAAGGTGAAAAGGTTCTTTGGAGTGAAGAGCTAAGTTTGGATTTCATGAAAATAAAATAAGCTATTAAAGAGGCTCTAGTTTTAAAATCTCCTATTTTTTCTAAAACAATGCACATTTTCTCTTTTGCCTCATTTCATACCATTGTTGTTTTCTTAGTATAGAAAAATGATCAAGGTTTTGAGCAACCTATTGTATTTTTTAGAAAATATTTACAAGCTACATAGTTTAAATATGACACTACCAAGAAACAGGCATATGCTTTGGTAAAGGTTGTGAAGAATTTTAGAACTTACCTACAAGGGGCTATAGTTATAGCTTTTGTACCAAGCGTTGTTATGAAGGATATTTTTACTCATCAAGAAACAACAAGCAGAAGGTGTAGATGGATCAACAAGATCCAAGAATTTAATATTGACATTCAGATTACCAAATTTGTAAGAGGATAGGGCCTAGCCAAGTTAATGGAAGAGGATAATTTGGAAGATAATTAGATTAATCATACTAAAATAATTGATGTTGCACTTCTCTATGATATGCAAACATGTAGATGGTATAGAAGAATTGTCTAGTATTTACAAACCTTGTACTTCCTTGCTGATATGGTTGATAATGAAAAAAGAAGATTGAAATTGCATGCCATCAATATTTGATTATTGATAATGAGTTACGACGGAGAAGCTTGGATGGTGTACTTATCAAGTGTGTAGATGGAAAGCAAGCATTAAAACTTCTACAGGAAATGCACAATGGGGTATGTGGTGGTCATTACATGGAAAGAAACACTGCACACAATATTTTGAGAGCTGGATTTTGTTGGCCTGCCATTTTTAAGGATGCTCAAAAATTTGTTAAAATTGTGATGCTTGTTAATGGTTCTAAAGAAAGTTGAAGTTCTCAAGAAATTTACCACTTAGGCCTATCATAGGTGAAGCCCTCTTTCAACAACGTGGAATTGATTTCATTAGGGAAATACCTAAGAAATCTAGTAGAGGCCACTCATGGATTCTTGTTGCCACTGACTATTTTACAAATTGGGTGGAAGAAATACCCACAAAGAAGGCAACAAGCAAGGAGGTAGTTTATTTTCTATTTAAAAATAATATTCTCATTCGATGTGGAGTCCCTGAGAGGATTATCTTAGATAATGCTATGTGCTTTAGATCAAATGAATTCAAGGACTTTTGTGAGAGACATGCATACAAGTCTCTTGATCTTCACCTTACCATCCTCAAGGAAATGATCAAGCTGAGTCTAGTAATAAGAGATTGATGAAGATAATCAAGAGAATTATGGAAAATAAAATAAAAGCTTAGGACTAAAAGTTAAAATTGGAACTCTAGGTAGATAGAGTGAATATGAAAAAGGCTACTAGTTATTCACCATATGGCTTAGTATATGGTCTAGATGCTAGATTGTCATAAAATAACCTACTCAAAATGTATAAATTTGTGCAGGAATATGATGAAGAAATCTATGATGATATGCAACACAAAATAAATAATTTGGTATAGTTAGATTAGACTAGAAGGGAAGCTCAATTTAAAAACATGAAGATGTAGTTACAAGTTAAGCATCTATATGACAATAGAGCTTCTCCCAAAATGTTTGAAGTAAACAGTATGGTTTTAGCCTAGAATGCAAGAGCTTAGGATAAGGGTGAGCATGAGAAATTTGAAGCATTATGGACTAGCCCTTATTTGATAGTCATCACTCATGTGGAAAATTCTTATTTCCTATAAATCTTAATAGGTGAAGTTTTTGAACTACCAGTACATGGACAATTCTTAAAGACATACTTCTCCTAAGTATTATTTTCCCCATGTACATTTTGGTTTTGTATATTGTGTATATAGGTGTGATTTCTTTGGTTGAATTTTCTTTGGTCTTGCTACTTCATCTGGGTAGTTCCCTAGTTTGGATCTTTCTAGTTTTAATCCACATTTTGGTCTACTTCAACCTGAGATTCTTGGGATCTTGCCATTCTTGCAAGAGGCATGCATCCTTAATCAGAGCCATTGATGGAACTTGCAAATCTGAATGTTCCATATCAAACCTTTTCCACATTTGAAGGAAGGACTGATATATTTAAGGGTTTGTGATTAATTATTCATTAACGCTTGTAATGTTTTATTTTTTTATTAACTCCCTATTGCCCATTGTCGATCATTTTAAAAATGATGCAAGAGCATCCAGTGGTGTGAAGAAAATATTACATCACCCAAAAATATGCTTTCCATTTATGTTCCTTTTGTTAGGTTTTTGTAGATGTCTTTGCATTTTAGGATACGCTTTTCATCATAATGTAAATTCCCACTTTCAGTTTTGCTTTTCTACTTTTATCTAGTCAATTGCTATTTTTAGGAGGTATTGGAATTTGAAGGTGTTTGAGGACAAAAATTATATGGGTGGATTTAGAATGGAAAAATAAGAATATTGGAAAAAGAATCAGGCTGAGAGCATTCCCAGTTTGAAAGATATTACAATTTCAGTCTCCCAAAAAAGCACTTGAAAACCTTATAGATCAGGTTTGAGGCACTAAATGGCCTTGAAATGGCCTAAAAACTTGTTGAAATTGGCATGGCATATTTTGAGCATGTCCTTGACTTCGATACCTTTCCGATGGTTCAAACGGTTCAAAAAATGGACCTCCGAATAAAAAGTTATGGCTCCGAGAAGTTGGTACACTTTTAAAATGTGCTAATTTTCAAATGATGTTTTAAATTTTTAACTTCAAATCATAATTTGTGGCACCAAACTGCCAAACATGATAATTCAAATGTTGTTTGGCTCCAAAATGGAAAAGTATCTCTTTATGGGGGGGATTTTCTAGTTTTTATAGCTTTTTGGGGGAAAGGGATTCACATGCTGTGAAAGGGGATTTTGGAGTTTTTTGAAATTTCTGTAGATTGCTTGTATTGTAGAGCTTGAGGATCTATGATCCTCTACATGTAATAAGTTCCATTATAAATAATAATAAAAATTCTCTAATTGTTTGCATCATTTTTTGTGTCTCAGGTTTTCTCCCTCGTCAAAAAATCTTCTCATTTCTATCATTCTTGTCTAGTAACCTACTACCTAAGCCTAAGTCCAAGAATTTTAATTTTTATAAGGATAAGTTAAAGACCTGTTTGGCATTTACATCCTTTGTTTGATTATGGATTAGGTTTCCTTAATTCCTTTCTATCATATCATCCTAGAGAGTCCCCTCCATTAAAACAATTTATGAGCATGTTCCCAATGATTTCCACTTAAGTTCAATCAACCTTTTATCTTTATCACTCATTGTTGATCACTTTTGAAATGTATGTTTTAAATCAATGATGAGCAATGAGGCAATATTTCTTCAATATCACTCATCATGAATATCTGCTAGAAATTCTAATTTAAATGTGAGATGAGTTTGGTTCTTAGGGATCACTTATCGCTAATTGTTTATGACCCCTCAATATTGTAATAGCGATAAGTGATCTGCCCTGGCCTTATGATTATGTTGGTGTGGAGCTTGATTAGTCTCCATGTGGGAGATTCTTTGTATGTGGTGACTAATCATGCTATACTGTACACTTTTCATGTATCCTGACTAGGGTCTAGGCCCAAGTCAGGCCTAGGGCTAGGGTTCGGGGGTGGCAACTCCCAAAAAGTGGGAGTACAGAGGCGGTAGCCCCCGAGAAATTTTTTTTTCCATTATTTTTCATGTCATTAGCAAAAGAAGAAAAATCACTGAAAAAAGAAAAAAAAATGACTTTGTAAAACCTAATTTTGGAAGCTTCTAAAAGGCTTGTTATAAGGGGTTGGGGTGAGTGTTACAATATGTAGAAAAATTTGATTATCCACAAGTTTGTAATAATTTTTTCATTGGATAATAAAATCATTCGATGGTTGTGGATTTTTTGATGTAGCCTGGATTGGGTGAACCGCGTTAAATTCTCTTTGTTGTCTTGTTTTTGCTATATTTTTTTTGTGTTTTATTTCTCTATTTCATTTATCAAATCTGCATTTAATTGTTAGATATCTACCTACTAACCCTAACAATTGGTATCAGAGTGGGTTGTGTTTGATTATCATTTGTAGGAAGGTCTCACGGTTGAGTGGGAGTCTCACGATTAAGTGGGAGCAATGGTAGAAGAGGATAAATTGAAGGTAGATAAATTCAATGGGAAAAACTATCAATTATGGAAGATGCAAATGGATGATTATCTCTATTAGAAGGATTTATGGATGCCATTGGAAGGAACAAACTAGCAGGAATGAGTGATGAGAAATGAAATCTTCTGAACAGAAAAGAACTAGAATCCATTTGTTTATGTCTCGCATAATCAATGGTATTCAATATTACAACAACAAAGACAACTCAAGAGTTGATGGAAAACCTATCAAAGTTATATGAAAAGAATCCCACTTAAAATAAGGTATTTCTCATGAACCGTTTATTTAATATAAAAATGGTAGAAGGTGGGTAAGTTGTTGATCATTTAAATGAGTTTAATATGGTTACCGAAAAATTAACTTCTATAAATGTAAACTTTGATGAAGAAGTTAGGGTTCTTTTGATTTTGTGTTCTTTTCTAGAAAGCTAGAATAGCTTTGTAATGGTTGTTAGCAATTCTATTTCTAGTTCAAATACATTGAAATTTGATGAATTTGTTGGTGTTACTATGAGCAAGGAAATTCATAGGAAAAGTTCAAGTGGAACATCCACATTAGGTAGTGATTTGAATGTAGAAAGTAGGGGTAGATCAAAGGAGAGAGAAAACAATTCTGGAAGTTGTGGGAAGTCACAAGAAAAATATAAGGAAATAAGGTCCTAATCTAGAGACAAGAGAGATTACTAGTACAATAGTAAGTCGGGCCATTTAAACAAAGATTGTTGGTCTCAGAAAAATAAAGGAGACATAAAGGAAGGCAATAAAGAGGAAAATGTACTAAGTAATAAATTTGACGAGGATGCTTTGATTTTTTCCCTTGATAATATTGATGATTCTTAGGTGTTAGATTTAGGGGCTTCATTTCATGCTATGCCCCATAGAAGTTATTTTCTTGATTATGTCCAAGGGGATTTTGGGCTGGTTTATTTGGGAGATAACGAACCCTATCAGATTGTTGGAAAGGGAAGAATCAAGATTAAGTTGTAGAATGAGAATCATTGGCTACTACATGAGGTAAGGCACATTCCAAAGTTAAAAATAAATTTAATTTCAATAGGGAAACTAGATGATAAAGGTTGTGTTGTTACATTTAGTGATAAAAATTGGAAGGTTATAAAAGGTGCCTTAGTTGTAGCGAAAGGTGTGAAAGTAGGCACCTTATATCTTTGTATAGGTCATATTATTCCTTCTACTTTAGCTATTGTAGATAAAAAAAATGTTCAAGAACATTTGATGTAGTTCAGAAGGAAAAAACTTAGATAGTTTTTTTGTGGATTTTGAATCAGCACTATGGGTATGTGCAGTACTATGATAGGCCAAAAAGTGGCAATATGATGGGAATTTGTAGGGTATGTGGATGACAAATTTTTTTTACCCAAAATTGATGAAATGAAAAGGGTTTTTAAAGGAGATTCTTAGCTTTCCACCAATATAAATTATGCTTTATTTTGAATTTAATAAATAATTATTATTTATTTTCTATTTGAATTACGACTAAAGTGTTGATTGATAAGCTTATTGAAAAAATCCTATAGCTTTCAACTGATATCACATTTTTTGAATCCAAAACATGCATCAGATTCTATGATTTGTATACTATAGGATTAAAAAAAGAAAAATTGAATTTCATGAAGTTTTGACCAAGTTAAGGTGGTCAGACATACGAGTTTTTATATTTTTTACAAATTGTAATAAAAAAATCATAATTAATTATTTACTTGGAAAAAAATTATAAAAAAATATGCATCACATCCAAACATGAGTCTTCTACACATGTCTAAAATATTATAAAAAACTAATATCATTTTATTGTGGTTAGGGTGGTCAAACAAACACCCACTTCTTTTTTTTTTCCCTAAAATTTAAGTACTACTACATTGAAATTTCAAATTTTTACCAAATAGATTTTTTTTTTTTTAAATAAACCTAGTAGTTTATAAACTACATTCAATTTTCTATAGATTATATTCTTACATATTTTTGAAATAATATAGATAACTTATTCAAATTTTTATGTCAAGTTTCCTAACTCTGATTCTTCTGAATTTTTTGCCACTTAAGGGCCTATTTTTTCTATGATGATCCTGCACATACCCCTATGGAATAATAGACTTGGGAATATAAGTGCAAAAGGTATGAAAGTACTTCTTTCAAAGAATGTTCTACTAGGTCTAAAATGTGTTAATAAGGATTTATGTGAAAGTTGCGTGTATGGAAAACAAAAGAGAGTTAGTTTTCTCAAGGATGAGAAGAAAAAGAATGATGATAAATTGGAGCTTGTGCATATGGATGTATGGGGACTGCCTCAAGTATCTTATCTCAGTGGATCTTGGTACTATGTCACTTTTATTGATGATGCAATAAAGAAGGTGTGGATTTATTTCCTTAGGAAGAAATTTGATGTATTTGAAACCTTTAAGAAATGGAGAAGCTTGGTTGAGAATGAGATAGGTAAAAAGTTAAAATGTCTCAGATCTAATAATGATGGTGAGTATTGCATCAAATAATTTTCCATTTTTTTTGGTGTCATCAACAAAAAAGGAAAAATCACCAAAAAAAGAAAAAAAACTTACTTTGTAAAACCCTAATTTTGGAAGCTTCTAAAAGGCTTGTTATAAGGGGTTGGGATGGGTGTTACAGTATGTAAAAAAATGTGATTATTCACAAGGTTGTAATAAGTTTTGCATTGGATAATAAAATCATTAGATGGCTACAGTTTTGTGGATGTATCCCAAATTGGGTGAACCATGTTAAATTATATGTGTGGTCTTGTTTCTGCTATACTTTTTGTGTTTTATTTCTCTATTTTATTGATCAAATCTACATTTAATAGTAAGATATTTGCCTACTATCCCTAGCAATGATCTTACTTTCATCACTTATCATGGATATGTTATGGAATTATTTTTCAAATTAGCAATGGGAAAAGAAATGGTTTTCCTTTGTATTGCATCTCATAGATTTGTTTTAAGTGCTAAGCTCTTGATTAGTGATGTGCAATGTGTAATGATACTATGATATTCTCTTATCTTTAATTTCTTTCAAATCTTATGAGGAGGATTAGCGATGAGCGATAGGCCAATATTTAATCATTTATTTCTTATCCATTTCAAAGCCTTAGTTTTTATTAGTGATGAGAAATGAAGTTATTTATTTTACAAAAGGTTTCTTTCACTAATCTAGGTAAATATTATTTGTGATACCTTTTGTGCCATTGATTTTTCATGCAAGTGTAAATGTCAAATTTTGATTCTTTCACTATATCTCCCATCATTGATAGGACCCAAGGTGCAAAGGTGGATTAATGAGGAGCGATGAAAATGAACATGATTAGGGAACGATCCATAGATCCAATGACTGAAATTTCATCGCATAAAATGTTTGCATCATTGATGAAGTTGGGAAAGGATGAAGTATATCAGCGATGAGTGACAACTACTACATGATGAGGCAATGTGGATGAATATTGAAGACTTCATATAAGGAAAAGAGGAAGGTGGTGAGATGAACTGATGACCATTGATATAGTTTTAAAGCCGAATGATCAACGATTAAAGTTTAAAAATAAATAGCTAATTTTCAGTCTGATCGTGCAAACTTACTATCAAGTATTAATCATGGCACACCTCTCTCTTTTCCATAACAAAAGTTTGATACTTTGTTGATTGGGAACTTGAATTTATTGGCTCACAAAAAGGATACCAGAGGATGAAGAATTTGTGGAGAAAGCTCCAAAAGTTACCAGTAACCAGAGTGGCATGATTTTCACCTAAGAAAAGTTGATATTTCCTTCTAGCAGAGGTAGTGAAGTGAATTCCTTAGAGAGATGATAGGAAATTTAGGAAATTTTCTATTTGTTCAATACTAGTAATTTCAATTTAGTGATTGAGCATTGTATATATTTTGAGGAAAAGTGCCATGTTCAATAGTATTGCTTTGTCCTATCACAATTGTGAAGGGTTTCATTTGGTTGTAAGAAATTGTAAACCCTAGTTCCATTTGCATTACAAACATGAGTGACCCAGAGCCTAGTGAATCTAGTGTTAGACAAGAAATGAGGCCAAAATAGAAGAGGATTAAAAGAATTAAAACTCAGGATGCTTTAGTTGAAGTTAAGTCTAAGCCAGTGGTAGTGTCTAACCCTTCACCAAGTACTACTACAACATCCACTAGGTCCAAAAGTGCCAAAAAAAAAAGGAAAAATTTGTGCAAGAGGCCTCTGGAGTTGTCAAAGAAGGAGGGTCATAAATTGGTAAAAGGCCCACAAGTCAAGTTGAAATGACCACTAGGTTGATTGATAGTGGTAGCAAATTTTTTGAAAAACCCCAACCCTAGAGTGGATAGCAATTGTTTTGCTATGCTTTCAATAGGTGGCATTATAGCAATTCCACATGTTATTTATGGGGGTTGAACCTTTGAAAGTTGGCAGTGCTAAATGCATTTGTAAAGTGGATTTAAGGATGGAACTGGTAAGGAATTATAACCCTACTGACAGGACAATCACAAATGAAAATGGTGATATAGTTCTAGAGGTAACAAAGGATAAGATGATAGATGTATTTGGGTTAAATCCCAATTATACTACAAAATTCAGACTTATTGAATTGTATGGTAAGTATGCAAAGAGAAAATTTGCATACAAAGAAGCACTACTTGTATGACACAAAAGGAGTAGGGAGAGATTCACTACTAAGGATGTTGAAACTTTTGAGTGTGAGGAGTTTGAAGATTATTTTAGAAACACTTATTATTGATTAAATCAAGTATTGGCTTGGAACTTTGAGGTTAGGATAGCTCCTTATTTATTGGTGATGGTGGTGGATATAAAAAGTCATAATAAAAATAATAGTTTTGATTATGCTAATTTTTTTATTGAACAAATACATAAGGATTTTCTTAATTTAAAAAATGGGGTGCTCCCTTTGTGTTTTCCCCATTACTCTTTGTTTATGAATATGATCTTATGGAAGGGTGATTATGAATAGAAAAGGAAACTAAATCTGAAGCCTAAGGATAGTGATAATAATGTTCTACGTATACAAATGTGGTAATATATCTGTGATCAAGATTGCTCCAATTCCAATTACATCTTGTTTGCTAATGTTGTAAGATATGGTATCTTAGAGTCATTGGGTGTAGCACCTATTCACATACTTTCTCCAAAGATCAGAAATATTATGTGCCCAAAAGTTGTACCAGGATCTAAGGCCACACATAATTGGGAAGACTGGTTTGTCTATTCTGAATATACTTTGATCAAGGCCTATAGAGCTAAGGTGGCACCTCATTCTCTACTGTTGTATGTTTTTGATAGATTGGATTTCATGGAGCTCATGTGGAAAATTGATGTCATGGATTATGAAATGTTTAGAAAGGGTAGAAAAGGCACTTTGTTACATCCCCAATGTTCTTTTGCTAACTTCATGGTCACTGCCCCTAAGGGATATGAGAAGTTTGAAATTGTGATAAATAATATCAGAAGTCCTATTGATGAGACTAGAGTTTTTGATCTAGAGGGGTTTGTGGCATGAAGAAGAACATGAAAAATCCTAGGCATCATACATCATGAATTTTTATATAGAGATGATGTACTAAGAAATCTGACAAGTGATGAGGTTGTCATGAATAGGAAAAGAGAATGGAAAACTATAATGAAAATCAAGGAAAAAATCATGAAATGGAATGCCTTATACATAAGTCCATATAGTGTAATTGCAAACCCCTTGGAAAGAGCCTTCACTATGTTAATGGTTTTTCAATTTGGTGAGTTTAAGGTAAAGTTAAAGATGTTTTTTAGAAAGCACAAGTTCTCCTAGAACAACAACAAAAATCTATAGATATCCCAGAGCATCCTATAGATGCTCATGAAGTTAGGTAGGAACAAATGGAATAACATGTGCTAGGAAATGAGGAGGTGGAGTAGAAATTTTCCCCTACTCATATTGATGAAACTCATAGTTTAGATGTTTCCCCTGACAAAATTGTCAAATGGCAATATGATAGAGAAAGTGATGATGATCCTAGGGTCAGGGAGTGCAATGAATTTATGGCTAATGATAAATTTGTGTAGACAAAGGAATTTTATGAGTTTGTCATTCAATAAACTCTTATTAGCTCGAACTAATGTTCAACTTTCTCATTAGGAGGAAGATGAAAAAGCAGACGAAGAGAAAATTAGCGCTAAAATTGCATCTATTACTCCCACTGAAACTCAAAAGATTGTCAAGGATATTGGAATCATGTTGTTACCATGATGTACTATTTCTGATGCCATACCATATGATGTAGTTAGGAGAGATCCTCAAGCTTTGATATTTGAAGACCAATTTGGGGATAAATTATTTGGTTCTGGATATAGTCCAAAGTTGCATACTTGTGCAATTTGGTATATGGAACCTAATACTAGTAAACATGAGGTTGCTAGGCCTATTGAAGAAGTTATTGGTTCACTAGTGGTCAAAAGGGCTACTAACATAACGCTTATCTAAGTAGCTAAGTTAATTGCACATGTTTCTATGCTTAGTGTGGATACTACACATATTTCTCAAAAGAAATATGAATCTTTGTTTAAAAAATATAATAAATCATTGAATGAGTTGAATAAAATGAGTGCCACTATTTAGGCTAGTCAAAAGAAAATAACTCAACCATATTCTTCTTCATTTGATATCTCTACATAGGATAGGGGGACCTTGGCCTTGAGAATTGATGATTTGAAAGGTAAGTTGATTGTTGGGTAGGAAAATGTCAAGCAGGCCAAACTTGAAATAGTCAAGGTGGCAAATAATTTTTTTGAGGATGTGTTGAAGCATAAGGTGAATAAGTTGTCCCATAAGGCCAATGATGTTTGGGCCACATAAAAATATTCATGAGTCAAATAAAAAGTATCTACAAGTACAAGAGGCCTTCAAGAATGAATCAAATAATTAGATTACTAGGGTAAATTCTTTGAGCGAAATGATGTCAAAAATGATTGAGGACCTCAAGGCACCTACCAATATTCCTAAAATCTTGCAAACCATTGAATTAATAAATGAGATAACTACTTTCTGTGGAAATTTTGATATACAACTCCAAAGTAAGTTGAAGATATTAAAAGTGATGGAGATTTCAATAGGAGACACGACACATGTAATATGGTGTTGACATTGATGGCAACCCTAGTTAGTGATTTGATTTGGATGTTTGTATTTGTTCATACCAAAAGTCAGATTGAAGTTTTGTGATTAACTATCAAGCTCGAATAGAGCATCCAATAGAATTGTGTTCATCAATTCATGGGTATGTGCAGGATCGTGATGGGCCAAAAAGTGGCAATATGATGGGTATGTGGCTGATGAATTTTTTTACCCAAAATTCATGAAATGAAAAGGGTTTTTAAAGGAGATTCTTAGCTTTCCACCAATATAAATTATGATTTAATTTGAATTTAATAAGTAATTATTATTCATTTTCTATTCAAATTATGACTAAAGTCCTAATTGATGGACTGATTGAAAAAAAATCTATAACTTTCAAATGGTATCACATTTTTTTAATCCAAAACATGTGTCACATTCTATGCTTCAGATACTATAGGATTAAAAAAATAAAAATTGAATTTCATGAAGTTTTGATCAAGTTAAGGTGGTCAGACATACGAGTATTTAATATTTTTTAAAACTTGTAATAAAAATTCATAATTAATTATTTACTTGGAAAAAAATTACAAAAAATATGCATCACATCGGGACATGATTCCTCTACTTATATCTAAAATCTTAAAAACATATATTCTCATTTTATTGTGGTTAGGGTAGTCAGACCGACACCTACTTCTTATTTTTTCCCTAAAATTTCAGTATTATTGCATTGAAATTTCAAATTTTCACCAAATAGATTTCTTTTTTTAAAAACAAACCTAGTAGTTTAGAAACTACATTCAATTTGCTACAGATTCTATTTTTACATATTTTTGAAATAATATAGATAACTTATTCAAATTTTTACGTCAAGTTGCTTAACTCTGATTTTTCTAATTTTTTTTGCTACTTAAGGGCCTATTTTTTCCATGATGATCCTACACATACCCTCATATGTAAATTTTTGTTATCATTTTGAGTTTTGGATCTTAGGGAAGTTACTTCGATGTATGATCTATTTTATCCTTGAATCTTAGAGCCTCATATTGATTTTTGTGCAAGTTAGAAGATCAAGTTGATTGATTTTCTATTTAACAGTGCAAGAATGCTGACTAAGTTAAGGTGTGTTGAAGATGTTCAAAGTGAAAAATTTTAAGTTATTTTCATGTTCGAGGATGTTATTTTGGGTCCTCACTATGTTGTGGCTGACTTTGGTTGTTGTGTGTTGAAAATTATTTGTAGATTGAGCCGATAGTTTATAAATATTTTATGTTTTGTTGAAGCCAACATATGGCTGATTAAATCTTTAGTTGTGGATATATATAAGTGATCATTTATATCATTTTGATGTGTGTACAAAGTGTGTTGATGTTTCTTGTGAAAGTTAGAAGGATTTTAGAGAAATTATGCATAGTTTCGCTTGTGCCAAAAATTATTTGTGATCTAAATTAAGGCAGACGGAGCAAAAGAGAAGAATAAGATAGAAGGTCAAGAATGGGACTGATGTGCTTAGGCATTGATACTATTCTCTCAGTTCAAATTTTCTATATGTAATCCAAATTCTTTTGTAAGATAGTGAGTCTTCTTTTGTATCTTAACAGTGAGCCTAAATGAATGTGCATTCTCCTTTTGTAATCACTTATATTTGAGTATACTCATATTGTAGATTGACCGCCACCATGGTTTTTCCCCTAAAAGGGTTTCCACATAAAAAAATACTTGTGTTATGGTGTTTTGGTTGATTTCTTTGTGTTTCTACATCTTTCTTTTGATTCGATGTTCTAAGTGGTTTAGAGATAAGGTTAATAAATTTAAATTTTACAAAACATTGATCCACCACCCCTCTCAATGTTCCTTGATTCCAATAGGAGGACAATGGTATTCCTAAGATATTGAGTCCAAAATGTGAATTTTATCCATTTTATACCTAGAAGTATTTTGGAGGAATGCTCAGAGCAACTATGTTGGCCTTTTTAGTCACTGACTACATCTTGCTCAATTCAAATATTGACACAATGGTTGAAATTGAATCAAAGATGGACATATTTGTTAAAGAGGGAAGGATTTTAATTGATGCCTTTTTTTTAGTACATTACTAAGGTGTGGGATTTATTGAATATAAAATGGCCTACTGAGGAGGAATATAATACTTGGTTGGAGAAATACACAAAATGAATATGTGTAGGGATTAGTGAATGAGGTAAATAATGGACAAGATAAAGAATAATACATAGCTTGAATATAATACAGATTAGGCTTTTGATATATCATGGAAAATATTATTCTTCTCATAATTTGAAATGGGTAGCACATGGTACTAATGTGGATTAATGAATTTTTACCTTTTTTCTACTTTTATTTTCTTGCTTTGTAAGTTTTGTTATTTTTGGCTTTCCCGCGGTTGTCATTTTGAGTGCACGGGGAATATCTTGAGACTGTTGTAACAAAATAATGATGCCTTTTGAGGTGGGACCTATTTTCTACATAAATTTGAGGTCAATTTTGACTCATGTTTATTTGCTCCACCTGAAGACTCAAGTGTAACTAAAAATGGAATATTGTTACAAGCGGTCCAATGAAATCATGACGTGTGTGCTATTTGGTTTGGAGCTTGTTTGCTCCTTCATCTTTATAAGAAGGAATTCAAGGATAGAAGCATGGGAGTTAGAAAAAATTTGAGTTAATACTGTCAAGCTGTCAATACAATACAAAGCAAGTTTTAGAGTTTTTTCCAAAAGTTTCTTTGGGTGTTCATACTTATGAATATAGATTTGATAATAAAATACCATTTTATAATACAAAGTAATATTAGTTTCATGACTATTGTGTCTCCTTGTGTGCATATTATTATTTATGAGTGAAAGAAATATAGGATTTCTTTCATTTGTCTATGTCATTTCCTGGTAGATGTTTAGTTTCATGCTTGCTTGTTAATTCAATGAATTGATGTAAATGCTTGGGTGATATTAATAACTTATAAGAACTAGGTGCTAGGATGAATGTAAGAAGTAATAATCATGAATGTCACAGATAAATGTTGTAATGCAAGATTTCTTGGAGCTATAACTACTATTGTTTAAATTGTTAACATATCACATAGAATGATATTGACTCCATGCTTGGGATAAAGGCACTAGATTATGCAGAGTATTTGTGGTTCATTTTTTAGTATTGAGTCATTAGCTACTCAATCTTTAAATCATAAAATTTCAAAGGGTTAATATTTTTTTTGTTCCATTTTCTCATGCTCAATATATATGACATTGATAAATAAGTTGCCAACTTATTTGATGCATATTATTGAATGGTTTTATGAGAGATATATGTTATTGGAAATGTATTTGGTTGTAATTGTGTATGGAATTTAAGTATACATTGTAGGATCACCCTCACGGGTTTCATTGAGCTCAAAGAGTAGGAAAAGAATTTTTATAGCTTCTATTCGTTCAATGGCCAATCCCTTTAGAATTATTGATAATTGGAAATAGAAAAATCCATAGGTATTCCTGGAGATCAGTTTGGTTCTTAAAAAATAAACAAAATGATTCTTATCCATCTTCTTTTTCACTGTAGACTTGGTCAATTCCTTTGACTTATTTTCCTCCTTTCTTTCACTCTATTCTTTCAGGAACACACCACTAGGTTCACCCTAGTTACAAATGACAACTCTAATTTTTAGTTTGTAAGTTTTCTTAGTTACGCCCCCCATGAATATATCAAAATATTTCCTTACTATTTCTATCTTCATAGACTTCTTAGACATGTCTAGCATAATTATGGTTATGTTATCTTGTGTTTTAGGCCTTTGGACACCTTTTTTTTTAGGTTTCCTTTATGTCCTAATGCTTGAATCATCAGGTTTACTCATTCTCAAAGAATAATAGGACTGCAGTTTGTAGGTTTTTAATTCAAAAAAAGCTTCACTAGTTTATACTCTAAGAGAAAAACTTGCAACACAAAACCCCCTAGACCACACTCAATTCCCAACATCCCAAGTGGAAATTGCAGACAACCAAACCTCTAGGAAAACCCCACACATTGAAAGCTTACAACACCCTTACAATTTCCTAAAATCTACTAGAATAGGCACAATTGATGTAGAAGAAAGTGGATATCTGCTTACCTAAGAAAATATCCTTAATACCTCTACAACATCTCACTTGAGATCCTAACGCATTCTCCTCTAGCCCTAGACTAATTCTTCAACACTTAGCTATTGGAATTGTGAAATAATTATGGCTGACAGTCCCTCTTTATGGAGAATTCCTAAGTCATGTTCACCATTAATATTCATGAGAAATCTCTCGCAGGTGAGCTAACAACCAACCACACAATTTTGAATCTTGTTCATCGATTATTTTGATATAAAACATGATCAATGATCATCCTTGACCCTCACTCCCTACTTTTACAACTTGTGCATTACAAAAATTATGACACCTTAGATAACTACCACGTAGCCATCTACACATTAGTCATCATTTATCTGACAACATATCACACATCTCTACTTTTGTTCATGCTCCTTGAAGTGAATTTGCAATGCATTTAAGACCCTATGATGAGGGGAATATTCCATTAGATATTCCATCACTCATCATTTTTATATGTTTTAAAACTCCATTTGAAATCACAATGGCCTTAGGAGGAGCATTGGGCGCAAAGTCATAGTAGTTTTATTACCCATCGTTGATTCATTCGACAATAATCATAACACATTAGCAATGGATAACTATTAGCAATAGGTAAGGATCATTCCATGTGTCCATATGACAAGATCAAGGATCAATAAAGAATCACCCTAAGTAACCTTTCACATCTATGAAGTACCACTAGAATAAGAAACTTCATCGTGCATCGCTAATTCATTCTTGAGCAATTAATGAAAGAAAGAAAGGTTAGTGGCACAAAGGAAATTGCTCATATTGCTCATTGTTGATATGAAACTCAAATATAAAAATACATCCATGATGAGTGATATAAAGGGGATAATTTCATCATGCATCACTAATTTGAGGCCAATGGTCAAAGAATAATTTGTGATGAGTGATACAAGGCAATGAATAGGAACTTAAGTGAACCAATTATGGACATGATCATAAGGTTGCTTTAAAAGGGGGACCACCTATGAAAACATGACCTGAGGCCATTAAAGGAATTAAATCATTTTATGCTAAGGATGTAAAGGCCTAACAAGGATAATTAATAAAACTTGTAAAATAAAGGAATTTCTTGGACCTAGGCATGGGAAAACATTTAGTGATGGGTAAAGGGAAACCCTAACCACAAGGGGTTGGTTACTTCATGGAATTCAATGACTCAAGTTGGTTTTAACATTACCAAAAATGGGCTGCAACAAGTCAATAAAGGAATAGACCAAAAGACTAAGGGTTTAGAAAATGGAGAAAATATTCCAAGTAAAACAACTCCCCATATAAAACCCTAAACCCTAACCCTTGATAGACCAAGAGGACACCAAAGAAAATACATTTTCAGACCAATGGTTCACATGAAATTTTTTAGGGTTCCATGACATTCAAGAGTATTTTAAGAGAATTCAATGGTATATTTGAAGAAGATTATTGTAGCAATTCTAGATCCATTATCATGTCAACTACTTGATGGACCATGCATGTGGTTTTGAGCTAATGTTTTGATGTATGCATCATGATGAATTCAATTATTCAAATGTATTTTATTTCATCAAGAATCATGATCAAAATCTACATCCATTAAGTCCACTTCATTTTTGTTCATAGATCATCAAGGTTTCAAACAAGGTTCTACTGTTTCATCTTATGCTTCATGTTTAATTTCATTCATGTTCATTTCTCATTAAGGTTTGATTACCAAAATAGGGTTTGACCAAGGAAAACTCCTATCTACTAACAAAACTACAATTGTTCCTCTCTTTGATGTGTGATTGTAGATCTAGGTGGTTTAGAGATTTGAGATCCTTTGAAGAAAAAGTTACAAGATTGAAGAATGTTTTTAGGGTTGACACAAGGTTGTCATCTTCACAAAAAGTTAACTACAATCCTGAATTCCAGCTTTTAGACTCAGAGATATGGTAGGAGAGAAGCTACAACAGATCACTGGAGGATACCAAATTTTTAGCAAAACCCTAATACTAGGACTAAATCACCACCTTGGGTGTATTAATCCCAATAAAACATTCTTCCTATTTTTAGGAGATCTATATTAGTCACTAGGAGATTCTAGTTTCTACACAAAAACCCTAGTCTAGGACTAAATCACCCAATCTAGTATATGAGTCCCAGTGAGCATCAAAAGTCATAAGTTCAAGGTTTTGGAGCTTGTTTTGACCACATCATTCTTCTAGATACCCCTCTATTCATTCTCAATTCACTGTTTTGATTTTTAGTTTCATATCTTAGGTTGCATAGTTAGGTTTGCATATGATTTGCATCTTCTTCTTTCCAAGCCTTAAAAAGTTCCATTTTAAGGATTCCAATTGAAGAGGGTTTGATCAAATCACCTTAGATCAAACCCCCTTGGATAGATACATCTCAAAAAGCTTCCTCCATAGTTTTTGTGTATAGGTCTCCTCAAGGACATTGATTAAAATAGATTATACCAAGCAGAATCTAATTAGATCCTTGGCTTTATGCTCCATAACATTCTCAAGGGTTTGTAGCTTGAGTAGGATTTGTAGACCTTGAAACATTCTCATCAAGAGTATCCCACATATCTTGATCTATCAATAAATGCTCCATCTTTATATTCCACATCTCAAAATTATTTCCAAAAAATTTATCCACCTCTATTCTCCCTAATGAACTTGCCACCTAAAAATTCCTTCATCAAGACCCCAAAGTGTCTTCTGCACAAAATCCAACTCAAATATGGATTAGTTTAAAATACCAAACAACCCACAACTGAAACCAAAGGTGATTAGGTTATGATACCACTTGTAAGGAAGATAAGGTAGAAGAATGACTGCCTACACTAATATTGAGAGGAGAAAAATGTAAAACTTTACAAATCTTTAATAGTTACAAAAATTTAAATAGAAGTAATATACTCACAAAATAATATTTTCACATGAGTATCACCACCAAAGATCAAGAGACAACACAACCATTATAAGACTTTAAGAATACACCACTATCTACAATAATATTACAATACCCTCATAAAATAGGGTTACCTTCTATGGAAAGATAGGCCAACAAAATATCTACCATTAGATATAAAACCTAATAAAAAACGACCCAAATTTATAATATATCACTATTTAATGTATTTCAACCATTTTAGGAGATTTTTGATAAGGTAAAACACTCTCACATTTCACTCTTCCAAACCACCCTGTGCTCCCATTGTATATTACACCTACCACTGTACCTAGGAAATATATATATGCACATATATATCTAGACACATGGAAATAGTGTTCCACCTTTAGGAGATGGAACTAAGAGACCTATTTCACTCTAGCTCATTAAAGGAAACCGAGATCCCTCAACTAATTATATTGATTGAGGAATGGACTAGTGTTAGGATGGTTTCCTTAGGTGAAATTAAAGATAAGAGGGGTTTCACCACTAGACAAAGGCTTGGAAAGAAATAAATTTGAATCATATGCAAATCTAACAATGTAACCTAGAACATGAAACTTCAAATCAAAATAATAAACTAAGAATGAATAAAGGTGCACTTGGAAAAATGAAGAACAATTAAACAAGGCCTGTAATCCTAAAATTATGACTTTTGAAGCACACTAGGAGTCATACACTAGTTAGGGAAATTTAGTCCTAGTTTCAATTTTTAGGCTGAATCCAAAATCTGCAACTGGTAAACTAGGATCTACAAAAAAATTCTAAAAAGGGGTATACTAGTATGCATATGCCCAAGGTGGTGATTTAGTCTTAGTATCAAGGTTGATCTAAAACTCTGATATCCTCTAGTAATCTTTTGTAGCTTCTCCCCCTTCTGATCCTCAAGTCCGAAACTTTGAATTCTGACCTATAGGTAACTTTTAGTAATCTTGCAAGAAAGGTGATAACTTTGAAAAAATTTCAACTTTAACAACTTTGTCCAATCTTTCAATTCAATGGATCTTCAACCTAAATCTTCAAATCACACATGAAAGAGAGGGAAATTTTTGTTTTGCTAGTGGATAGGGGTTTTCCTAGGTGAAACTCCATTTTCATAATCAAACAATGAAATGAATAGAAATGGAATGGAATGATGAATGAAAAAATGAGCTATGTTGTAGCTTACCAAACCCTTGGAAAAAAGGTTGCAATATTGTATGAAATGGATAGCATTAAATATTGATCTTGACTTGAATGCTTTCTTGAATAATGAAAACCTACATCACAAATGTTAACTCAAAAACAAACATTATGCATGATGACTTTGACATTATGCTTGATTCTTGAATATAGCTCCAAAATAATTTATAATCAACACTCAATTCTATTGAATGGTCTTGATCTCATAGCATTTCTAGGATACTTTCTCATAAAATTTTCTCGATGACTTGTAACTTGCTAGTGGAAGGAAAGAAAAGGTGCGGAAGCAACTTTCCTAACATCAAAACCACAGGGAAGTAAGTAGACGGTACTTTTAATTTTCTAATTATAGTCCAATTAAGACACACATGAAATATTTACAGAAACAGAGAAGATACTCAAAGACAATGAACAATAGATTTACATGGGAAAACCATTTTGGGAAAAAACCCACCACACCAAGTTGAATCTCTTTGTATTTTAGTAATCAACAAATTACATACAATGCAGAGACAACTCTCTAGTATTAGTTCACAATAGCTTCATTCATTGTTCATCTAGTTATAGAAAATGTTCTCAAGAATTTGATTCATCTCACTTGCTTTCATTCTCAAAAATTATCTGCTTTTATCTTAACACATTCTAATTTTTATCCTCTGTGCATCCTTATCTGCCATTTCCCTATCGTAGAAAGTTTCCTCATGAGGGTTGATTTTTCTCTATATATAGTTCAACTCCAGTGTCACAGCTAATGCAAAAATCAAACTGCCAACTATTTGAAAATCACTTCCTCTGATTGGTCCACGAGGCTCCACATAGGATGGTCAGACGGTCAAAGGTGTTCAACTTTGTTGGCATATCAGTGAGACACTAATAATGTCTCCCCGATGCCACAAAGTCTCTATATCAATATTAGCGCAAGTCTCATACCGAATTCTTCAAGTCATGCTGACATGAGTTTTCCATTTAGCAAGACTATTGATCTCACCAAGACCTCACTCTGAGTCTTCTCAAGTTTCACCGAAGCATCCACCAGTCAGTGAGACTCATCACTTTTGCGAGGACTTCTCTCCAAGCACAACTAAGTCTTACCGAGTTGGCAAGACTTATGACCTTTTCAAAGACCATTCACGAAGCAAATATGTCATACTAAAACCATCCCTATCGGTGAGACCAAGCACCCATTGCCAAGACTTCATACCAAAGTCTTAATGTCACCGTGAAGACCCCAAGCTATCGGTGAGACCTTCATCAATTGGTAGGACATCTTACTAAGACCTTGTGTGTTAGCCCGATGACCACATGCTGTTGATGAGACATCCTTCAATCATTGAGAGTTCTCCCTGAGCCCTTTTGTGTTACTCCGATGACCCAGTCACTAGGAGTCTCCCCAACATCCGCTACACACCTGATAAGAACATTCTATCAGCTAGAAGTTTCCACTTCGATGAAAGGGCACAACAAATACATCTAGGTTATAGCGATAGACTTCATTCGGCAAGACATCACCTCTATCTTAGTGACATGAACATTTCAAGCAGATTTAGAATAGTTAGTCGTCCAAGCATGAATAATGTCACAGTGATTTTTCCTTCCAAGAGTTACATGTTAGTATGGATTGAGGAAAATATTCCAACAATCTCCCA
Organism: Sequoia sempervirens; assembly: GCA_007258455.2. NCBI lineage: Eukaryota > Viridiplantae > Streptophyta > Pinopsida > Cupressales > Cupressaceae > Sequoia > Sequoia sempervirens. Next base: position 223,137,206 of record VDFB02000017.1, read on the forward strand.
CTTGAAGAAAACCTTACTAAAAACTCCATAAGATAATAAAACTATTGAAATTCATGGGCCAAGAGGCCCATCAAACTGGCACACCACTTGTATTTTTTTGTGCTCACAGGCTTTATCAATGCATTTGCAACATTCTCCAGAGTATCCACTTTCTCCAAAGAGACCTTCCCATCCTCTACCATATCTTGTACAAAGTGATATTGTACATCTATATGTTTCATCTTGGCATGGAAAGTAGGATTTTTTGCCAAACATATAGCACTCTGACTGTCACAGTAGATAGTAATTTTTCCTGCATCAAAACCAATGTTAGAATACAAATGTTTTATCCAGATTGCTTCTTTACAAGCATGTGTAGCTGCCATGTATTATGCCTCTGTAGTGGACAAAGTGACTATAGCTTGCCGCTTGCTCATCCAACTCACTGCACCACCATTCATCATGAAAACATATCTACTGGTGGATCTTCTACTGTCAATGTCCCCTAACCAATCAGAATCCACATAACCTTGATTGTTGAGAGTCTTCTGTGATTCAACCAAGTTTCCATGGTAATAGAAAGCATAGTCTAAAGTTCCCTTCAGATATCTAAACACTCTCTTCACAACATCCCAATGTGTCCTTCCAAGATTAGCCATAAAATGACTAAGAACTCCCACTGCTTGGGCAATGTATGGCCTTGTACATACCATTGCATACATATGATTGCCAACTATACTAGCATAAGGTACATTGGTCATGTCTTCCATCTTAGTAGGATATTTTTGACAATCCTCAATAGATAGCTTCGTTCCCTACATAACTAGAACAACTAGCTGCTTGCAATTAGTCATACAAAATCTCTCTAGAACAGTCATGATATACTTACTCTGACTGCGCAAAAGTTTTCTATTTTTGCTATCCCTGGTTATTTCCATTCCCAGAATGTACCTTGCTGCACCAAGATCTTTCATTTCAAACTTTTCAGACAAATGAGACTTAAGATCAGAAATCATTAGCTTACTATTTCCTATGAACAACATATCATCAACATAGAGAGCAATAATAAGGACTTGATCACTTTCAGCTTTCTAATATACACAATGATCACATTTTGATCTTACAAATCCCAATGAGAAAGAAAAAGTGTCAAATTTTTGGTACCACATTCTAGGAGACTGTTTTAAGCCATATAGAGATTTCTTCAACTTGCAAACATGTCTCTCTTTACCTTTTTCCACAAAGTGCTACGACTGGGACATATAAATTTATTCTTTGAGATCACCATGAAGAAATGTTGTCTTCACATCCATCTATTCAATTTCTAAGTCATACGCTGCTGCAAGTGACAAAAGAAATCTAATAGATGTCAGCTTAGCTACAGGAGAAAAGATTTCTCCATAATCAATTCCCTCTACCTAGGAATAACCTTTTGCAACCAACCTTGCTTTATATTTTTCTACACTGCCATCCAAACCAATTTTCCTTTTAAACACCCATTTGCAACCCACAACTTTTCTGCCTTTAGGCAATGGCACCAAACTCCAAGTATCATTCTTTTCTAATGATGTCATTTCTTCATGCATGGCTTCCAACCAAGAGTTTGAATCAGACATTTTAAATGCCTCTTTCACAGTCCTAGGTTCATCAGTGCTAGAAATTAAAGCATAGGAACAAGTAGACTCAATCAAAGGAAACCCATACCTATCAAGTTGCTTTCTTTCACGAGTTGACCTCCTCACAAGTTGAGGCTAAGGTGATTCTTCATCTTCTTTAGAACTTTTAAAACTACTTGAGCTCTCCTTAGTATTAGGTACATTTTGATTTTTCAATTCCTCTTTATCTGGTGTTGAAGGAATTTCTAATACATCCTTTTCATTTTTTGATTTCTTCTATGACTGCAAATCCAATATAGAAGACTTCAGCTCACGAAAGATAATGAATCTACTATACAAAACCTTCTCAGAACAAGGGTTCCAAAGTTTGTGTCCTTTTATGCCAGCACTATAGCCAATAAAAATACACTTTATAGCTTTGTTTTCCAACTTGGATCTTTTTTCAAATGGAACATATGCATATGCCTCACAGCCAAAGACATGAATATGTCTTAGAGAGGGCTTCTTTCCAGACCATGCTTCCAAAGGCGTCTTCTCAACAAGAGCAGAGTTAGTAGAATGATTTACCAAGTAACATGTTGTAGAGATTGCTTCAGCCCATAACTTCTCCTCCAAGCCAGCACTGCTCAACATACTTCATGCTCTTTCCATTACTGTCCTATTGAACCTTTCAAAAACTCCATTTTGTTAGAAACCAAGATCATATTTGCAAACAAGAATAATCCTTCTATAGAAGAGAAAAACAAAAAAGTAAGAGATTTGCAAGAAGATGTGCAAATATTATTATTCAAGAGTTCAATAAATTACAAGATATGATTTTCTTTATAAAAGCAAAGATACAAACCCTAATCTTATCTTGAGCAACAAGATAGCTCAGAAGATAAATATAAGAACCTAAAAATTAGGAATTAAATAAAGCCTAAGTAAACTTATGCAAAGTGTAATTAAATATTAATTACACCAACACCCCCCATAAGTGCAACTTAGGAAGAAGCAAAGTTATTATGCAAAGATGAGTCCCGACAACAAGGCTTGATCAGGTACTCATTTACAAATGCAAAGATGAGGTAGAAAAGGAAAAACTAGTGGGACAAAACCCCCCTATAATGAAATGACTGCTGCAAAGAAGCACTAGAAGAACACTGTGGAGTAACACTGGAACCTGATTCTGGCAAGCAAGGAAATATACTTTTTTTTACTATTGAAACTAGATGAGAGTCACTGATTGACTCAAGGAATCATGATAAAGAAACAACAGACCCGATGCCATAGAACACTGGAAAACTCACAAGCTGGAACAACCCTGGAATCTGTGAAGCAATAGGAGATGAGATAATGACATAATCTGGAAGCCATGTATCTCAATGTCGATGCCAAACTATGAATAAAACTCTTCGATGGGAAGGAGTACCATGAAGAATCTAGAAAATTAACCATAAAAACATAGCCCTCAAATTGAGATGGATCCAATGTGGATCATTAACCATAGGCTATCAATCTAAAGTGTGAACCGGATGTGAATCTGATATGTGTCAAGCAAGAGCAAGAATGTGGCCAAAAGAACAAGGAGACTAGATAACCCATCCAATTTTCCAAAAAATAAAAATGAAATATGGAGATCAAAGTGCATGCACACTCTAATCAGATTTATTATGCAAGAAACCCCCCTGAATGGAACTTTATCATAGTTCATTTATTACAATAACCTGATGATTATAAAAGGAGAGCATACAAACATGCATAAAAAAATAATATAAATTGATGTTAGATTTGTGTAGAGGATAGAATCAACTTTCTAATGCCGCAAGAATGACAAAAAAAGGATCACTAAGTCAAAAGATATGCCCTCCGAAGCGAAATATGAACATCTAACTTCAACTGGAAAAATATCCCATCAAATAGAAAAATCTCTAGAAACAGATGGGACCATCAAAAAATTGGGCTCGCCACCTTTCCGGTGATATCTCGTTTCAAAAAAATTGCCTCCGGGATCAAAAGTTATGCCAAAATGAAAAAAATAGTTGTAGAAGGGCACTTCAAGGTTTTCACAGGCTAAATGGGTGTAATTTTTCAGTTCCTTTTGCTCTGGCCGGCGGTTCTCCATATGACCACACCCCACACAGTTGCAAAAAATAAAAGTCCACCACTGGTAGGGGTAGAGAGGGAGAGTAGCAGCGGGGTGGAGCGGCCGGAGGCATGAGCGGTGGTGCCGCTCTACGAGGCTCCACTGTAACGATAGCTCCCGGACACCCAGAGACCACAGGGCCGAAGGAGGAACAATCGGCGGGCGCAGAAGACACTGTTGGTGGTGAACAAAGCTGGTGGGAGCCTTTGAGATAAGGGGAGCTGGGAGGAAATTAAGTTGGCGGTCTATTGGGCGGGAAAAATGATGTGACCGATCGACATACAAAGGGTCGACAGAGGGTACGATAGTACCAATAATGAAGATTCCGCAGGTTTTTTTTTTTTAAATCAAACCCCAATAATATTTAAGCCACCATTTTAATAAAAACCCACAAAAATATTTTTCCCACAATAAATATTTAAATAGCCCGATATATAAATTTTTTTGTCGAACATAATAATTTTTTTTCTGCAAAAAAAATATCGTACCCTGTACTTGGCGGGTCGTACGACCTGCTGGGTAAAGAAATTTTGCCTCACGAATAGCTGATGCCGAACATAGGCATATTATATGTCATTTTTCATCTCTCAGATGCTCTGGATCTGATGGCGAGGTCCGATCTGCTTGAAAATGCACCAGAAGCTTCGCAACTCACGGATCTAACAGATCTTCAAACCCTCATAACTTTGGCATAAAATGTCAGAATCAGGTGAAACAAAAGTTGATCTTGATTTTATTTTTAGCCTTGAACTTGAATATGACCTCATATTTCCTCCAATGTGTGCTGAAAGTAACCATGCAAGAGCACCCAAATAGAGAGACAAACTTGAAGTATGAAAAACCTCAAGGAATCTCGAACAAACCCTACAATGATTTTCTCAAAAATCTGAGAAGGGGCTGCAAATCAGGACTTTGATACCATGTTAGAAACCAAGATCAGATTTGTAAACCAGAAGAATCCTTCCATAGAAGAGAAAAAAAAAAAAGTAAGAGATTTGGAAGAAGATGTGCAAACATTATTATTCAAGAGTTAAATAAATTACAAGATATGATTTTCTTTATAAAAGCAAAGATGCAAACCCTAATCTTATCTTGAGCAACAAGATAGCTCAAAAGATAAAGATAAGAACCTAAAACTTAGGAATTAAATAAAGCCTAAGTAAACTTATGCAAAGTGTAATTAAATATTAATTACACCAACGCATTTTGATGTGGAGTGTAAGGTGTAGTCTTATGTCTTTTAATCCCATGGTCCTTACAATACCTTTCAAATTCATCTGAACAAAACTCACCGCCATTATCAGTCCTTAAACATTTTATTTTTCTACCAGTCTGATTTTCTACAAGGTTTTAAATTTCTTAAATCGACTGAACACTTCTTATTTACTTTTCAAAAAATATACAAATGCTCTTATTGAATAATCATCAATAAATGACTCATAGTATCTTGATTTAGACAAAGAAGGAACATTCACTAGGCCAAACACATCATAATGTATATAATCAACCAAACTAGAAGATTTGTGAGGATTGGAATAAAATGAAACACGGTGTTGCTTTCCATATATGAAATGTTCACAAAATTCAAACTCAAGGTTGCAGTCTTCAAGTCCTTCCACCAAGTTTGTATTTTTCAAGGTTTTAAACCTTTCTCACCAATGTAGCCTAGCCTATGATGCTAGAGCATAGTCTTCTCTGCTAGAAGTTTAACCTCCATGGAGTTTACACCATTAGGAACAATTTCCTTCTTTTCTCCATGAGCAACCTTAAGTGACTTTGCAGAGACACTATTGAATTAGACAGCTAGTGAATCCAGCTTGTACAAGGTACCAATTCAAGTAACCCTAGCTAGCACCATAGAGATTCTAGTCATCTTGTAGCCATTTCTAGAGAATGTGACCTGCACTCCAATATCATTTAGCTTACTTACAGAAAGTAGGTTTTGAGCTAGACCTGGTATATGCATCACATCATTGATTCCCTTCACTCTTCCATCAGGGAATTGAATTTTGACTCTTCCACGGCCAACAATTTCCAAGGATGAATCACTCACCAAGTACACCTTTCCACCATTGTATTCTTTATACTTCGTGAACCAATCTCTATGAGATGTCATGTGGAAAGATGCTCAAGAATCAATCAGCTAGACATCATTAGATGCCCATGTAGCCAAGGCTGCAATGAAGGTGTCTGCATCACTTTAAGAAGAATCATTGCTAGAAGAGTTCTTCTTCTTTTTCCCCTCCTTGCAATCCTTTCAGACATGACCAAGTTGCCCACAATTCTAGCACTTCACCTTGGACTTCTTTCCAGGAGACTTTGATCTCCCTTCTGATTTGAATCTAGATTTCTTGTCCTTCTTCTTGCCCTTCTATTTTTATCTACCTCTGATAGCCAGAGCCTCCTTTTCCATCTTAGAAGATTTCCTTCTCATCTCTTCTGACAATAAAGAAGCAACAACATCTTCCATCTTGAAATTGGATGTCGTACTCCCAATGGCCATTACGAGATGATCCCAAGAATCTGGCAAAGAACATAGCAGTAGCATGCAACAATCTTCATCTTCAATTTTCACACCAACAAATGCTAACTAAGCAATCAACATGTTGAACATGTTCAAATGATCAGCAATGGATCCTCCCTCCTGCATTCTCAAAGAGTACAACTTCTTCCTCAAGAAATTTTTTTTTACCAAGGACTTTCCCTAATAAATAGATGTCAGTCTTTTCCACAAGGAAGATACAATCTTTTCTTCATGAACATTCAGAAGAATAGAGTTTGCTAAATAGAGCCTTATCAGCCATTTTTATTTTCTATCTTCCTGGTCCCAATCTTCTTGCTTCATGGCCTGAGGTTTCGTTTCAGTCACAGTGGTCCACTAACAGATCTCGGTCCACTAACAGATCTTCCATTTTGAGTTTCCACAATTCAAAATTGCTACTATTGAATTTCTCTATATCCATCTTTTTGGATGTGCTTGCCATCTTAATTTGTAATTAAATTATCAAACTTGTACAAAACTCCCACTGGAAAAGGATTGACACAAAAAACCCAACCCACTCACAAGGACAACACAACCGGCCAGGCTCTAATACCACTTGTAAGGAAAGCAAAGGTGTGGAAGCAACTTTCCTAATGTCAAAACCATAGGGAAGTAAGTAGACAGTACTTTTAATTTTCTAATTACAGTCTAATTAAGACACACATGAAAGATTTACAAAAATAGAGAAGATACTCAAAGACAATGAACAACAGATTTAAGTGGGAAAACCCTTTTGGGAAAAAACCCACCACACCAAGTCGAATATCTTTGTATTTTAATAATCAACAAATTACATACAATGTAGAGACAACTCTCTAGTATCAGTTCACAGTAGCTTCATTCACTATTCATCCAATTACAGAAAATTCTCTCAAGAATTCGATTCATCTTGCTTCCTTTCATTCTAAAAAATCATCTGCTTTTATCTTAACACATTCTTATTTTTATCCTCTGTGTATCCTTATCCGCCATTTCCCTATTGTAGAAAGTTTCCTCATGAGCATTGATTTTTCTCTACATATAGTTTAGCTCCAGCATCGCAGCTGATGCAAAAATCAAACCACCAACTATTTGAAAATTGCTTCCTTTGATTGTTCCATGAGGCTCCACATAGGATGGTCAGATGGTCAAAGGCATTCATCTTTGTTTGCATATTGGTGAGATACTAACAATGTCTCCCTGATTCCACAAATTCTCTATATCGATATCGACGCAAGTCTCATACCAAATTCTTCAAGTCATGCCGACGCGATTTTTCCATTTGGCAAGACTATCGCTCTTGCCAGGACCTCACTCAGAGTCTTGTCAAGTTTCACCGAAGCATCCACCAGTTGGCGAGACTCATCACTTTTTCCAGGACTTCTCTCCGAGCACAACCAAGTCTTACCGAGTTGGAAAGACTTATGACCTTCGCCAAGACCATTCACCAAGCGAATATGTCATACCGAAACCATCCCTATCAGCGAGATCAAGGACCCGTCCCTAAGACTTCATACCGAAGTCGTAATGTCACTGCGAAGACCCCAAGTTGTCAGTGAGAACTTCATCAATCACTGGGACATCTTACTGAAACCTTGTGTGTTAGCTCGATGACCACATGTTGTCGGTGAGACATCCTTCAGTCACTGAGAGTTCTGCCCGAGCCCTTTTTGTGTTACTCCAATCACCCGATCACTAGGAGTCTCCCCGACATCCGCTAGACACCCGATAAGAACATTCTCTTGGCCAGAAGTTTCCACTTTGACGAAAGGTCACAGTGAATACATCTAGGTTGCAGTGATAGACTTCATTCGACAAGACATCACCTCTATCTTGGCAACATGAACATTTCAAGCTGATTTAGAACAGTTAGTCGCCCAGACATGAATAATGTCACAGTGATTTTTCCTTCTAAGAGTTACATGTTAGTATGGATTGAGGCAAATATTCCAATAGCTAGGAGAAAATATATGAAATAACCTTGTATTTAAACTTATTTATGCCAAATTTCCCAAAATTACAACACTACAAGTCGACATATTATCTATGAGAATAAAATCCCACCAAGAGTTTGAATTTAAAATAGGTATTAATTAAAGAGGGAATCATATGCCAATTGGGGCATATGATTCCTAGTAGCCTAGGCTTGGGACACAAATTTCAAGAAATATTAAGTTTTATGCCAAATTTAGGATTAGGCAATGAGACTTAGGTGTAACACATATGTCCAAGGTGGCATATGAGTCTTAGATCACTAAATCTAGAGAACACTTTTAACCCAAAAAAAAATTATGATTGTTCATTTGATAAGTGTCAGGATTATCCTTAGAAATATGCATTAAATAAGTCTTGTTGATACAAAATAGGACCAAATAGCATATAAAGGAGTTCAATTAATTAATAAAGCTCTATATTAGTGTGAAAGTGTAAAGATACAATTTACAACACCCTAAATAAGGCACATTCAAGTCCATTTAGTTTAAAAGGGCCCTAAACTTAATTTGAATGTGTAAAACATATTATAACACTAAATAAAGGTAACATTAGAGCTCATTTTACTATTAATTATTCCCAAATTAAGTGTAAAAAGGGATAATTTTTCCTACAATACATTTAGCTCCCAATTTGGTGAGAGGAGTAACTTGCTTCAAACTCAAGCTAAAGTAGACATTGAAGAGTGGTCCAAGTGTACCAATGTGGATGCTATAGGATGACTAAGATCAAGGAGGGTGATTAAGCCCCTAGGATCCAATATCCTATGTCAAACAAACATAAGCATAAAGGGACAAATACAAGGTGTATAATATGCAACAAAAAAATATCTACACAAACATGCAATATCAAAGACATAAAGAAGAAAGAAAAAGAAAAATCAAAATTAAAAGGGGTGGATCAAGCCTCAACCATTTATCAAACATGATGTGGATCACAGCTAAGTTGTGTATCCAAAATGTATGCTCACTATGAGGCAACGTAACTTAAGGTTGTCCACTGGGTGAGTATCCAAAAAGGGCTTACTTACTGAGAAAGTTATGCCTCTATATCAACTTCTCACAACATAATGAGAAATTCATGCCCATGTTTAGGCTTCTCATAATACTAAACATACCAAAGCTATCCCTCTAATAACTCCAATAGGGTGCTACAAAAAAAAAATGGTAGGATTCACAAGGAAAGTAAACTTCATATATATGTTTGACACCCATGATCAAATAGGATGGCTCCATAGACAAGCAAAGTGTGTTATACAAGGTGGGAATATAATAGTTATTGTAAGTGTTAAGGTAATGTAAGGTACATTCAAAGGGGTTTTTTTTAGTTCATGTAAGGTCTATTCTTAGGGAACATCACATGCCTAATGTCTCCAAGAAAGGACAAGTCAAAGAAATACCACACTCTTGGAGGATATCAAGCCCAATGATGTCACAAAGAAAATGACACATTGCAAGAATAAATAAAACCACAAAGTAAAATATGAGTGTCAATGTGGGTATGTGTAGGATCATCATGGAAATAATAGGCCCTTAAGTGTTAAAAAAATTAGAAAAATCAGAGTTAGCCAACTTGACGTAAAAATTTGAATAAGTTATCTATATTATTTTAAAAATATGTAACAATGGAATTTATAGAAAATTGAATGCAGTTTCAAAAATACTAAGTTTGTTTAAAAAAAAAAAATCTACTTGGTGAAAATTTGAAATTTCAATGCAGTAGTACTTAAATTTTAGGGAAAAAATAAGAAGTAGGTGTCTGTCTTACCACCCTAACCACAATAAAATGATAATATTTTTTTATAAGATTTTAGACATAAGTAGAGGACTCATGTCCCAATGTGATGCATACTTTTTTGTAATTTTTTTCCAAGTAAATAATTAATTATGATTTATTTATTACAACTTTTAAAAAATATAAAAAACTTGTATGTCTAACTACCTTAACTTGGTCAAAACTTCATGAAATTCAATTTTTATTTTTCTAATCCTATAGTATGCAAATCATAGAATGTGATGCATGTTTTGGATTCAAAATCTATAGATGTTTTTCAAGTAGTCTATCAATCAAGACTTTAGTCATAATTTGAATAGAAAATGGATAATAATTACTTATTAAATTCAAAGTAAAGCATAATTTATATTGGTGGAAAGTTAAGAATCTCCTTTAAAAACCCTTTTCATTTCATCAATTTTGGGTAAAAAGATAGTCATCAGCCACATACCCATCATATTGCCACTTTTTGGCCCATCATGATCCTACACATACCCATGTATGCACCCACATCAAAGTGATTTCTAACACCATTGCTATGAGAAATTGATTTAAAGTGGAAGAAGACATGAGGTCTTATTCAGAAAGCCCTATGGCAAGTCATATGTTCTCAAATGAAACTAAATCATGGATAGGGGCTTGCCCGCAAAATGCAACAACTAAAGAAAACTCAATACATCACATGTGAGCCAACTTAAGGCATGATGTTCACATCCCAAGCTTTCTCTTATTTATACATGGAAGGTTGTCAACTAGACAAAATAGAAAATGACAAGTAACATATAAGGGAAAGGCTACCTAAATCCTTTCCCCCACTTAGTGCGAGACAAGGATGAGATGACATGATTGATAAGAAACATGAAAACCATTATCAACATGAGGAACTAGGTGCTTCAACACAAGAAAAATCACCACAATCCTTAAGATATTGGATTTAATTACTCAAAGCTTTACATTCATTAGTAGAATGACCATGAGCTCTATGATATGCACAAAATGAATTCTTGTAGTAAAATTTATCTCTTGTTATTGGAGGTAGAGATATTAGATGATCTTGGAGGAGTCCCAACAAGATAGTCTCTTGATCAATAGTTGAAAATGTGCCTTTATTTTTTGACAAAGATATCTCTTGCTTAGTACAAGATGTCATGCTTACACAAGGATCTTTAGATTGTGAGATTTTTTTCTCTCCTTGAGAGGAGGGTGTAAAATCTATCAAACTCCAATCGTTATTATTTTGTGTGATTCAACATTGATATTAAGAAAGGATTTATTTGTTTGTTTTGTTTCTTTCAAAGTACAATAACCAAGACCACTACTATCTATTAGTTCAAGATGCACTAATGTTAAAGTTGACTTTAAAGAATCTTTTGTAAGAGTGTTTATATTGAGTGAAGGTTTATTTATTTCTTTTGAGGGACAATAACTAGGACCATTAGTTTTTTCTTACATGTTAGGCTCCATAGGGACACATATACCTTGCTCTCTAGCACCACATCTTTTTCCACTATATCCAAGTTGTTTCATAAGTTCATAACCTTTTGCATAAATAATTTTCATTTCTTTCTAATTCAATGGTTGTTTGTAATAAAGTTCATCAAAGTTTTTTGTGTAATATTATTCTTCTTCTAAAGTGGTTGAGGTGGATGATTTCAAATATTTTGTTAACATTATTGCTTTCTATTTTCCCTTTGCAAACTCTTTTGTTATGGTCTTGTATTCTCCCTTGAATGTTAGTGTGAAATGCAGGGAACCCCAATCATCTTCTAATAGCTTCATGACTTCCTCAATATTATTTTATTTTTCTTCCTCTCACATGGGTTCCACATGTGTGGTTGGTGTAAATATTTTTGAAAAGGATTTTCTTTGTTTTTCTCAATGTTCAAACAACTATTTGGTTCAAGGTCAGATTTGATTGTATACAGTTTGTTGCTGTAGACATACTTCATTTTACAATGAATGTTAGAAGGAACCACATGCATTTCATGAACCCATGGCCTATCTAAAAGAAGATTATATGATGGGTATGTGCAAGATCATGATGGCCCAAAAAGTGGTGATATGATGGCTATGTGTAGGGTGTGTGGCTGACGAATTTTTTTAACCCAAAATTGATGAAACAAAATGGTTTTTTAAAGGATATTCTTAGCTTTCCACTAATATAAATTATTCTTTAATTTTAATTTAATAAATTATTATTATTTATTTTCTATTTGAATTACAACTAAAGTCTTGATTGATAGGCTGATTGAAAACATCTATAGATTTCAAATAGTATCACATTTTTGAATCTGTAACATGCATCATTTTATGCTTCATATACTATAGGATTTAAAAAAATAAATTGAATTTCATGATTTTTGACCAAGTTAAGGTGGTCGGACATACGAGTTTTTATATTTTTAAAATTTGTAATAAAAATTTCATAATTAATTATTTTCTTGGAAAAATATTATAAAAATATGTATCACATCGAGACATGAGTCCTCTACTTATATCTAAAATATTATAAAAAATAATTATCATTTTATTGTGGTTAGGGTGGTCATAGAGACACCTACTTCTTATTTTTTCCTTGAAATTTAAATACTACTACATTGAAATTTAAATTTTTTACCAAATAGATTTTTTCTTTTTTAAATAAAACTAGTAGTTTAGAAACTACATTCAATTTTCTATAGATTCTATTCTTACATATTTTAAAAATAATATAGATAACTTATTCAAATTTATACATGAAGCTAACTCTTATTTTTCTAAATTTTTTGCCACTTAAGGGCCTATTTTTTCCATGATGATCTTGCATATACCTTGATAGATCATCAGCCATAACATGGATGTTTGTAACATGTCCATTCCAACAGTAATAGGAAAAGTGATCACACCAAGTGATTGCTTTCTAACATTGTCGAACCCTTGAATCGATAAGGAATCAGGTTCAATTCTTGATTTATCCATGACAAGTCTATCCAAAAGGATTACACTACACATATTAAGAGTTGAGCCATTGTCAACAAGGGTTAATTTTATCCCTGACCAATTATCTATAGCTATTATCATGAAAGATTCATTTTATTTTTGCACTTCTAGTAGAGGTAATTCATCTTGATGGAAAGTAAAGTCTAAGTTGTTCAGTCTTGTAGCTTGAATTTGGATGCTACTTCATTTGATTTCACATTAGGAGGGGTAGGAACTTGCTGTAAGGAAACTTTGAATTATGTTATGATAATACTCGAGGAAGCTTGAATAAGGTCCCATAATGATATCTTAGTAGGATTGTTCTTAATTTGTTCAACAATATTATACTCCTTTTCATTATGTAAAGGAAAATAGGGGGACTAGGAAAGATAGGGTTAGGAAATGGGAAGGATATTGAAGGTGTTTATCTTGGTTGCATATTTATTCTAGTGTGATATGTATTAGCAATAGTGTTATAATTTGATTGTTGTGAAACATTATTATTAGGTGGTTAGACGATGAGGACATGTTTGTTTTGAGTTTGAGGTTTGTGTGAAGGTGGGTAAAGGATGAGTTGAGGTTGAATGGCATTAACTCCTCTTAGAGAAGGATATTCTAATTTCACTTCATCATCTTCCACTAAGGAGGCCTCATTACTAGTGTGTGTCATAGAAAAATGGCCCCTTGTCATTTTCATGGCCTTTTAGGTCTTGTTTCATGGTGTTGGAACTAAGTTTCTTTGATTTTATGATGTACCATAGCTTGAACATGCTTATTCAGGTACTGAAACTCAAAAACAACCTCTTGTGAAGGTGTTGTGAAGTGTTGTAATACATTTCTACATTCTTCTAGACTCTATTTAATACAATTCACCTAAAAATAAGTTCTTTTCACATCAACAAACCCTATTTAAAGTGTTGTAAAGTTTTTTAATAAGATTTCATGCTTGTCTAGGCACATCTTCACTATTTACACCTTCTCATGCTTTATTTTATCCCTTTATGCCCTCATATGCTTATATTGAGTGTATTTTTGAATCTTATCTTGACAAAAAACAATAAACATAATTTTTTTCCCAACACTTAGTTTTAGGCCCTAGGTGGGACCCATTCACTAAGGGTGGCAAATGAGTCCCCCTTGGCCTCAAATTCAAAATATTTCAAATTTCCTTTCAATATTTTATTCAAATTCACTTCATGTTGGCGTGTGATGAGGTATGAATAGACAATAACACACAAGATCTGTATAAATAAGTGATTTTCACCTCATTTGAACCCTATTCATTCAAACATTCAATTTGCTAACACATTCAAGCAATCTTCAAGCACTCAAGAACTTTGGAGAAGCCATTGAAACTACTTCAGATTTGCATATTTAAGGAGATTAGTAAGTTAGTAACACTTTCATGTTGTTCATTTATCATTTCCTTTACATTTCATTCATTTCTATCGGGTTTGATTAACAAGGTGGGGTTTGACCAAGGCAAACCCCTATTCACTAAACCCCTATCATTTCTCCCCTTTTGCATGTGTATTTATAGCCTTGTTTTGTAGATTTAACAGGTTTAAAAGTGTTGAAAAGTGGAAATCAATTCAACTTATCATATTTTCATGCATTTTGAGTGTTTTCTATCTATTTCTTGCAGAACTGACCTTGAGAACCCAATATTCAAACATTTCCAAATCTAGTGTAGTAGAGTTGTCTCCTAATTTAACAAAAATCTTGGGAAGGACTGATTTTCTACCCTTGGAAAATGAATCCCACTTGAAATTTGAAAATATGTATTTTATCAAATTCCATATTCCGACTGTTAGAAATTAGTTTCTAACACTTTTTCATTAGTTGGAGGACTAATTCACCACCTTTGGAAAATGATGTCCCACTATGAAAAATCAGTAAAATTCACCAACATTCCAGATACTCTAAAGAGCTCATACATCACCCAGGTTCACTCATATTTAACCCTTTTCTTTCTGTTTTTCATATTTCTTTCAATTCCTTCATTCTACATAGTTGTTTGCATATCATAGTGTGTTTTCAAACATAGCTTAAATTACACTTTTGCATTCATTTTATATCATCTTAACTAGTCAATTTCATTTAGATAAGTTTATTTACATCATATCATATTGCATACATCCTAATTCGAGTGTCACATAAGCATTTTTGGATCTAATCTCTCTCCTTTTAGGTTAAAAACCCTATAAGAGTTTAAGAGTCCTTTGGGTCCAAAAATCTGTCACATTTTGGTGAACCCAACTTTTAAAAATTTTAAACTTTTGATTGCATTCATATCTTTCATCTTAGTTTCCATTTTCATTGGCATTCAATTAGGACATTGATTTGTTATTGCATTTTAGGACCTTTTCATTTTGTAGTAGTGAAACATTCATTTAGTCTTCATTCTTGCATTTAATTTCATTGAGAAAAGTACAACTATATATTCTAAATCTATATTTACATTCTACAAAGCATTTAAATCATCCTTAAAATTCTAAAAAACACAAAAAAATTGCATCCTGGGACTCATTTGCCACCCAAGGCAAATCAATCCCTCTGCACATTTTAAACAATAGTTTTGTGCTTTTTCTAGTATTTTCTTGCATTTCTATTTTTTGTATTTACATCTTTGTTACAGTCAGTAGATTTTTTGTTATTGGCATTTCACATTCTTAGATTAGTTTTCATTTCCAATCACCCTTCCTTTGTGGTACTTGCACGAGTGTTTGGTGCCCTATTGATAATACTTCAGTGAGAAGAAGTTCTAGACTCATGGCCTCCTGCGATAGCACTTTCATTGTGGACCTTGTGATCTCATGAGCTCCTACTCCTAGTATGGACAATGGTGCATTAGGCCTTAATAATACCACTTCCATTCCTTCCCCTTTCCATCCTATGCATGTTGACAATAAAAAAATCCCTCTCACAGGAAAAGGTTATTAATATTCTCGAGGACTTTGCACATTTACACAAGACTTTTCCCTTGAAAAAATTTCCACAATTGTTATACCTTCTATAGAGAACCTTCATTGTTTAATTGAAAGTGATGATGGCTTGTAAGTGCTAAAACAAATAGCCAAGATTTACCATAAACATGCCTCTTCTAATAATCCATCAACAAACATTCCTGGAAGCCAAGGAGCATCTCAAGTTCCTCCTCCTTCAACTATAACTTCTATACCAACTTATACCAATCCGCAAGTCCACACAACTCTACATCAACCTAATTATGTAGCTACTTCTTTCCCAATTTCCACTAGCATTCCTACTTCTTCTATGGCATAAAAAGCTCCCTCCACCACTTTCACACCCCTTAGCATTCCATTCACCTCCCCTAACATCACCTACAATCCATCACCATTTTCCCTTCCACATCAGCCCCATTATCCTGATCCTTTTATGACACAACTCCTTAACACTATTTCATCCATGCAACACATTGTCACCATTAGTCAAGGTCAAACCACTCCAACCATGTATCTTATTCATAGTATCCCATTGTTGTTAGAAATATTACATACCCTGATGCCGTAAGGGATGAAAATGTCGAGATTTGGTAAATACAGAGAAAAAGGAGACCCTATCAACCATGTCAATGCATTTACTTCCTTGTGATGTGATTTTGTCCTTGATGATAAAATTTTAGCAAAACTTTTTCCAATGACCTTGAAGGATATTTCTTTAGAATAGTTTTATAACTTTCCTTATCATTCCATTCATTCATTTAATGACTTGGCTGAAGCTTTCATTAATTTTTTTCAAGTGCACATGACACCTAAAAAGATAATTGGTGACCTTATGTGATGTAGATAAAAAACTAATGAAAATGTAACAGATTTTATCTCTTGTTACCAATCCTTATATGCTCAAGTTGATGTCCAAATTCTAGATGCACATTTGTAGAAGATGTTTATTGAGAATTTGCACACTAACCTTCAAGATAAACTTACCATGATGAGATACCCTTCATTCATGCATTTGTGTACAATGTTATGTGAGTATCAAAATCCACTTCTAGCCAAATTGACAAAACTAAAAATAACAATCAACACCAAAACAACACACAAAATTTCTGCAAACCTAACCAAGGCTTTTTATAGTTTAGTCCACCTCCTTCACCCTAACCACAACCAACTTACAAGTTCAAAATTCAATGGACGCTTCTATGATAGCTATGTCTTATCATTATGGTGATTGAAATAGACATTTCACCCCTTTACCTAACACCCTCCACCATACAATGAACCAACTCATCAAAAAATGCATGCTTACCTTACCACTTGTTTGGCCACTTGATCCTAATCAATCCTTACTACCTACCTTCAAACCTAACCCTTATTGCCATTTTCATCGTCAAAATGGCCACGACACTAAACTTTGTAAGTGTCTTAAACATTTAGTTCAAGACCTCATTGATTTATGTGAAATGACCATTATGGGTGTTAATGATCAAGGCAATAAGTCTATCACTCCCCCTAATCAAAATCTACATATTTTAACCTACCCTATGCCTAAGCACACTACCTCATTCGTCAATGCTAGTGAACCTTAAAATCCTAATGTAATGACTGTTGAAACACACAAAGAACAACCTGATATAGCTCCTCCTGTTACCCAAGCTATTCCTATGGATAAACTTGTCACTGTGATAGATGTTATCCATCACAAGGGACAAACCACTCAATCTCTTCATATTAATTTTTCTGCTAAAGACATACTACAAAGGCTTCCTAATGTTCCTCTCTACATAGCTGGTAGAATCTATGATAAAACTACTAATATCTATTAATATATCCCCCTTGTGGGAAGAATGTGATCACAGAAGAATTTTTATTATTACATGATCTATATAAAGATGTTTATAATACACCAACTTCATTGATTAAAACACATCATGGTTTTACATTCCCTACGATTGGATTGATCGTGCTACCTTTACACATAGGACCTATGAGTTTGGAGGTAATATTTTTTATTATTCTACAATATGAACAATTTAATTTGTGGCTAGGCCCTCCTTGGCTTCACCTAATGAAAGTGGTCCACTCAATCATTGATAAATGCTTAAATTTTCCACATGGAAATGAGGTATTCACCATACACCATAGTGGCTTTAATCCTTTATCTTCCAAAGGTAAATTTTCATTACAAGACTTTTGGCCTACAACCATCGAACCTATCACCCCTTTAAAGGAATTCATTTACATCACTTATCAAATGTTTAAAGCTAAAAATATCGCTAAATTATCTCTCTGTAATACATATTTTTCCACCTCCACCCATCCTATACTAGATGAAACCATGATTACACTTGAACCTGATATTGAACAAACCAACACAACTTTAGAACAAATATCTTTAGACCCTTCCCCACCTTCAGTTAAACGACCAAGGGAACTTGACACAAACCCTACTCACCCTCCTTGAACCAAACAAGTGTATAAAGAAAAAGAGAAAGTGGTTGATCCATCCTCTTCAGTTTCCTCTGTTCTTCCCCTTCAGAAGTAGAACCTATTGTGACTCAATCTGCTTTTACACCACAACAACTTCATAACAGAATTAAACAAAACCGCGGTTGTAGGGAACGAAGGCATCATCGTCATCTCCTCACTCATCAATCTCGCATAGTAGACAATAAAAAAATCAACCCTTAACTTTGATAGAAGTAATAGATGGCTACCCTTCTTCTCTTGACCTGCCACAAGATAGTCGAGTACAAACCTCACATCAAATTGAACCAATCCAACACCCAACGCTCTTATCACATCCATCCTTAGAAATCACCCTTCATCCTCCTATTGTCATTAATCTTGATGATGATAGTGATGTTAATGATGATGAAAAAATTGCCAAAATTGATGAAAATGCACATAATGATTTAAATTATTTATTTTCATCTATGATGAACATAAATGATACATCCTCTCTACCAAGTGAAGAACCTAGTACAACCCCTAGTTCGACACTTGTAATTTTTCCTTTGGATAGCCAACCACCTTTTCATTATAATGAACATGATTGGGAGGTGGATGACTTGTTAGATGACTTAAATTTTCCTAGCTAGCCTCTTCTCTTTCTTTCCTTCTTTTATTTCATGTCCCCTCATATCATGTGTTTGATGTTTCCTTCTCTTTATACACTTCTTTTATTTGTACCTTTATTCTTCTATTTGTTGGGATTTTTTTTGTGTTTTCCTTTTGGGGATGACACAAAGTGTTGAAACGCCCTATGTATCTTTGATGTTGACCCAAGATTTCCTCTCTTTATTTGTCTTTTCTTGTGTTTTCCTTTTGGGGATGACATAAAGCATTGAGATGCCCTATGTCTCTTCCATGTTGACCCAAGCCTTTCTCTCTTTTTTTCTTCTTTTTTCTTGTGTTTTCCTTTTTGGGATGATGCAAAGAATTGAGACCACAATGTCTCTTTCATGTTGACTCAAAGTAGACCTTTTCTTTCCTTTGTTTTCACTCTCCTTGTGTAATTCTTCTAGTTCTATTTGTATTTGGAGAATGATGATAGTTTCATGCTCTTTCATAACAACATTATAGCAATGAATATACTAACCCAAAATCCATAGATCCCTTATGTGTTTGGTGTCCTTTCTTTTCTAGGAGGCAACTCCCTTCTTTCTTTGCTCTTCCTTTTTCCATGACATGATGCAGCCTAACTTCAAAACATATGACTTGGCATAGAGCTTTCCAAGTTGGCTCTCATGTCTTGCTTTCTTTCCTTCTCTGCGTTCAAGTAATTTCTCATAGCATGATGTGTAGCAATTCCTTTAAAGTGGGGGGCATACATTACCATTATTTCATTTTCATTTGTGCTTCTTAGTGTAGCCTTGTCATTTATGTGATGCATTTGTGACTTTGTGGATGACATTGGGTGTGATGTCCTTCATAAGTGTGATCTATCTCAGCATATTACATTCCTCTTAGTGGTCTATTGCAACACACTGCATCCCCTAAGTTGTGAATATACTATTCTTTGATTGGTCCTCTCTTGGATACATTAGATACAATGTTCCCTAAGTGACTAACCTTGCATAAACTAAACAAGACTCCTTTGAACAATCTTTCACATTACATTTTTGCATTTTATTTCTTTTCCACCTTGCATAACACAACTTGCATGATTGTAGTGTCGTATTGTTTAAATCTAAACATTTACATTACCTTTTTCTTTGTTGTTCCTTATTAAAGTTATCAAATGGGTATAGCTTTGGCATGGTTGAGTAGGAAGCCCACCTAGTGGCATGACTTTTCCCCATAACCACTTTTTTGTTTGTGACTGCATACCAACTAGCATATGTTTCTTCATTTTTGGGCTTTCTCACCCCGTAGAAAACTAATTACATGGCCCCAGAGTGAGTATACACTTTGGCCTTCTCACCCTATGGACAACTAGTTATGTGGCCCTAGAGTGAGTACACATTCTCTTTTTTTCAAACAATCAGCCTAGATCTCTTTTCACAATTAGTTGGATTCATTATCTAAGCTTCATTCAATACTTTTACACACTTGTGTGTTCCTTTGTTCTTATGCTTAGTTTTCCATGGGATCTTCATCCTAGGGGCTTGATCATACCTCTTTTTTGTTGTATTCCATCTTGTTAATGAATTGCATTTGAACCCTTCCCTCAATGTTCATGGCTACTTTAGTGTGAGGAAGCGAGTTTTTCCTTTCATAAAGTGGGGGATAAATGCGCCATAGAAAAATGGCCCCTTATTATTTTCATGTCCTTTTAGGTCTTGTTTCATGGTGTTGGACTATGTTGCTTTGATTTCATGATGTATCATGGTTTGAACATGCTTATTCTGGTACTAAAACTCAAAGAATGATGTCTTGTGAAGGTGTTGTGAAGTGTTGTAATACATTTCTACATTCTTGAAGACTATATTTAATGCAATTCACCTAAAATTCACTTCTTTTCACATCAAAATGTACCATTTTAAAGTTTTACAAAGTCTTGTAACAAGATTTCACGCTTTTCTAGGCACATCTTCACTATTTACACCCTTCTCATGCTTTATTTTGTCCCTTTGTGCCCTCATATGCTTATATTGAGTGTATTTTTGGATCTTATCTTGACAAAAAAAATTAAACATAACATTTTTCCCGACACTTGGTTTTAGGTCCTAGGTGTGACCCATTTACCATGGGTGGAAAATAAATCCCCCTTGGCCCCAAATTCAAAATATTTCAAATTTCCTTTCGAGATTTTATTCAAATTCACTTTGTGTCAGCCTGTGATGAGGTATTAACTAATAATAAGGTACAAGATTTGTATAAATAAGTGATTTTCACCTCATTTCAACCCTATTTGTTCAAGCATTCAATCTCCTAACACATTCAAGCAATCTTCAAGCACTCAAGCATCTTACATCATCAACTCAAGCACTTGTCAAGCACTTTGGAGTAGCCATTGACACTACTTCAGATTTGCATATTCAAGGATATTGGTAAGTTATTAACACTTTCATGTTGTACATTTATCATTTCCTTTACATTTCATTCATTTCTATCATGTTTGATTACCAAAGTGGGGTTTGACCAAGGAAAACAACTATACACTAACCCCCCAACATTTTTTCCCCTTTTGCATGTGTAGTTGTAGCCTTGTTTTGCAGATTTAACAAGTTTAAAGGTGTTGAAAAGTGGAAATAAAGTTAGCTAGGCTCTTCAAATCAAATTATCATCTTTTCAAGGATATTGAGTGTTTTCTGTCCATTTCCTACAGAACTCACCCCGACAACCCAACATTCAGACATCTCCAAATCTGGTGTAGTAGAGTTGTCTCTTGATTTTCTAGAAATATTGGGGAGGACTAATTCACCACCCTTGGTGAATGAGTCCCACTTGAAATCTAAAATTATGTATTTTGTTAGATTTTAAATCCTAACTATTAGAAATTAGTTTTTGACACTTTTTCACCAGTTGGAGGACTAAATCACCACCCTTGGCGAATGAGTACCACTGTGAAAAATCACTAAAATTCATCAACATTACAGATATTCCAGAGGGATCATACATCACCTAGGTGCACTCAGATTTAACCTTGTTCTTTTTGTTTTGCATATTTCTTTCAATTCCTTCATTCTACATAGTTGTTTCCATATCATAGTGTGTTTTCAAACATAGCTTAAAGTACACTTTTGCATTCATTTTATATCATCTTATTCAGTCAATTGCATTTAGATAAGTTTATTTACATCATATCATATTGCATACATCCTAATTTGAGTGTCGCATAAGCATTTTTGGATCAAATCTCTCTCCTTTTAGGTGAAAAACCCTATGAATCAAAGAGTCCTTTGGGTCCAAAAATCTATGTCCCCTAGTAATTGAAAGACATATGTCAATTTTCTCATTTTCTTCCACCATGATGTATTCCCTAGTAGGAGAGTTTTAGAAGAACTAAAACCTATATGTTGATAAAATTCAAAGGTTGGTTCTGCTAAAATTACTTCATTACAAGTAAGGGAGTTATTAAATATGGAATTATCTTGTTAAATAATGTTATTACTATTGGAAGAATGAAGAATAAATTCTAGTTGTGAAATTTTTTTGTTGTCATTGATGTCACCATGTTGTTTGAGTCATTAGTTTGATCTGGTACTCTGAACCAGTAGAAGAACTAGTTTACATCCTTTGCTATTTTGGTCTGCATATATAGTACATATAAGATCTATCCTTGTGGTTTATATATGGTGTTCACTAAATATATCTATATCTATGTTCCCAATTACACATGGGGCTTATCTTTATATCAGAGGTGATGATCTTCACAATGTTGAGTGGTTGGATCACAAATTGGTGTTGGCATTTTGGTCCGCTATCTTCAGCTATTGATTATCTTTGCTTACAATTTTTGGAAATGGTTTTTGGGTGCTAGAAAGGTGTATGTTTAGACTATCATGCACACAAGTGCTCATATGTAATGTTCGCATTATTCAATTGATTACATTTTGTTATTAGGTATATCTCTATTTGACCTAATGTATAGTTGATATTATAATAGATTAATTTTTGTTGTGGATATATCTGTGACATATCTTTTGTTCATGCTGACATATTGTAGTGTGCTACACACTTGGATTATTTTTGGAGAATTTTTGTACTAAATTGGAGTTGAAAACTAGTATTTTTGGTGAATAAATATTGCATTTAATAAGGCCAACCTAAATGATGCTTGCAGATAAATTAGATATATACATTGGATAGTCTTGAGGATGATGAAACAAGTTATGGAGTTGCAAATGTGAAGAAGTGTGTTAAGTCAGTTTATTAAGCATTAAAGGAACTAAATCAACACTTGTTAGGTGTATACTTACCAGTTCATTCTGGTTGTGAAGCCAATTTGGTATTCAAGTCCTTTTGTAGGAAGTGATCCTTTTGCTTGGACAGTGAATCCACTTTGAAAGTAGTGAACTTTTTTATTTAGACAATGAGTCCTATTTGGGCAGTGAGCCCTTGACAGTGACCCTTTTTGTATTCAGTTGTGAAATTACTTTATATTGTGAGCTAATCCTCATCATGATTTTTCCCTCATTGGGTTTTCCATGTAAATATGGTGTTCATTATGTTGATTTTTCTTTTGGTTATTTTCATTTCATGTTCACACTTAATAACAAAAAAAGTGGTTGTAAAGATTGATAAGTGTTTGAAATTTTTTATTGAGTTTGGTGACAACTGATTCACCCCCCCTCTTAGTTGTCTTGCACCTTTTAACCATTGGTATTAGAGCTTGGTTCCTCTGTAGAATCCTAATAGTTTGAGGAAGACCCTAAAGGTTGAACAAATGGATGATAAAGAAGAGCTCTAGGTTGCTCTTGGAGATTTTGAAAAAGTTGAAAATGAAAATAGAGATTTGAAATCAAACCTTGATGATGCAAATGAATGTGTCCAGAAATTGAAAGAACAATTGAAGAAATTCAAAGAAAGACATAGAGAAGTGAGCGAGAAAATAAAACAAGAGATCATTAGATTGAAATTGCTAGTTGAAAAAAAGAAGGGGATTGAATAATTTTTGAATACAATGGTGCAAAGATGGATTGATGAATGCACTATACTTGAGCAAGAACTGGTGAACCTAAAATTAGAAATTTGGAGAAAGAAAAACTCTGAAAATAATTTCAAATCTAGCTTCAAAAAGATTGATGAGTTGATTGTAGGATAGAAACCAAGTAAAGAAAAAGGTGGTTTGGAAAATAAATTAGGTGAAAGCCTAAAGGATAATCAAAAGACTCGAGATAAAGGGAAGCAAAAAATAAATCCAAGAAACTTTGCTAGAAGGCTACCTATCAGACAACCAAATGCTCAAAGTTACCCATATTTCAATTGTGTTTTCTTTCCATGTAATAAATTTAGTCACAGGGAAACTAAGTGCAAAAGTAGAATGAATAAGTTTTCTAGTTCCTTCTCTGGACAATGTTTTGCATGCAAGAAAGTTGGACGTGGAGCTACTAAATTTAAATCTTAGGTAAGGATGATTAGTTGAGTGATGAGGAATAGGTTTAATGAAGGAATAATGAATCAATATTTTGATGGCTAGTACTATACATGTAATAATTTAGGACACAAAGAAAATCAATGTAGATAAAGGGTTAATGGAAGTCAAAAAAGTTAGAGAAGTTTTGTTTGCTAGAATTGAAACAAACTTGAACATATTTCAAGAGTTTGCAAAAGTAAAAAGGGAAAGCGGTCTACTCCGATAGAGAAGAGTGAATTAGTGAAGAAAATTAATAAGAATGAATTTAAGGAAGAAATGAAAAAGATATGGAGAAAAAAAAATATCCAGAGATGATAGATGTGTTTGTTCCATAATTCAATGTAGATAATTCCTCCAAGAATTAGACCTAGCATGGTCTTAGGAGGAGCATTAACATAAAATTGTTTGAAACCCCCTAGATATATGGCATGTCAGATGTTGGCATGATGATATGTTGTAGAGAATAAATAGATAGAGGTTATGAGAAATAAACTAAAAGAAAATGTGAAAGCATGTTTATTTGTGGAGCAATTTAAGGTTTCTTAGTGTAGTGAAATAGGGTTTTTATCAGTTTTTTGAAAGCTACCACATTTAATGAGAATTAGAGCAATGTGATTATGTATAGAGTGAAATTCATAAGTCATTTTTAATCACTTGTGCAATTGAAGATTTTGAAGAACAATTTGGAGCAATCCTAAAGTGATCCTAAAGCAATTTGGAGTGATTTTGAGGCAATCTAGAGAAATCATTATGAATAAGTAAGAATAAAAGACACAATCTTTCAAAGTCATCTCTCTAAATTTACAAAATGGGGAAAAGAAGAATTTTTTTTGAGCAAGAAAGAATCTGAAGAAGACAAACATGATGATGGAATTGGTTGACAATGTATTGAGTGGTGATATTATGCTAAGGTTGAAGGGTGTTGAATTGGAAGATTTTGATCATCAAAAGATGAAAGTAATGGAACTAGGGTTGAAGTGAAATGAATTGAAAAATGTAAAAACATTAGGTATGGATTTATGGGGAGAATTTCCTTTGTTTGGAGATAAAGAATCTATCTTGTTACTATTAAGTTGATTCAAGAATGACAACATTACTTTGTACAAACCCTATCTGATCATGAAGGAGTCAATTGAAGCTATTACTACCTTGTGCAATGTTGGTTCAACCTCCCTAGGAAGAAAACGGTGAAATATAGAGATGTGGAGGAACTTAGTGGCATTGACAAAGACCCCAGAGCTCTATTGATAAATACTATTGTCAATTCTACAATAAGGTATGATGCTTACAAAATATCTTATAAAATCTATGTCAAAAATTATGAAGGTTCAACTTTGCATATTGTTATATATCGTGCTCACATGATGGTGAAGGAGAGCAAGAAATTTGATTTGTGTAGCCTAATAACAAAAAACCTAATTTAGAATTTCATAATTTCCTTGGTTGAGGGTTATCCTTTCGAGTTTGGGTATTTGCTCATGTGTTTTTTTTATTTTACTTTTTGAGTTCGCTATTGGGAAGAGAGAATGTTATGTGGGAATCTGACATTCCCATTTGAAAACAAGTTTGCAAGTATTTGGAATGCATGGAGGATAAAGAAAGTTCATGCAAAATATATTTCTCATCCCTGTAGAAGAATGTGTGCTCTGATGTGTTAGTTTCTAGACAATTTGAAGAGGGTTCCTCTTTTGGTAAGAAAGAGTTGGAAGTTGTTATTGGAAGTTCCCCTTTAGAATATAAAAGGAGAAAAATTATCTCAAAAGAAAAGAAGAATGAAGAAGAAATTCTACCTATATCTAAATCTAATCCAAAGGACATTCAGACAATGTTAGATAAAGATGATATTAAGAAGGTTGGTGAAATGTGGTGTCCATGCTCTCCAATCAAGAGATTAAAATTGATGATTTGTTGGTTGATTATTTTCTCAAAAAGGGTATTACAATTTTAGATTTTTCTAAATCATTATCGGATGATCTAGTAGAAGTTATTGAAGAAAGAATATTGTTGAAGGACCTGAAGTACATAAGTTTGAAGCTATGATTGTGAGAATATGTACCGAAGATAAAAAAAATTATCCAAGCACATTGATGAGACAAGATAATGTGTGTAAGTAATTATCTAACATCTATAGGTATTATCTCTTGTGGCCTGCAACTGTTGATAATTTTAGAAGCAAAATTGAAGCAATTGAATCTGAGAAAAATAATATTGGAAAGAATTTTGATTTCTTCAAATAAAAAAATGGAAAACAGAGAATAAGAGATAGTGAATTGCAAGTAGAGTTGTTCATTGATCAGAGACAAAGGGAAGACCTGGTTAAAATTTTCTAGTTGGTCAAAGAAATTGTTAAGGTTTGATTGGATCATCTCTTCAAAATACTTTCTGATGTAAAAGATTTTGAAAGATAATTTCTATCTTTGGAAACAAATCCTCATTTATGTTGTTATCCTTATTGGATAGTATGAGTACAAGAATCATGGGTTCAATAGTGTTTTCTTGGAAGAGGATTCTTCTGATCATAAGAGAAAGGTACAAGAAAATATTTCATGTAAAAAGTGTTATTTCCACTTGGTTTTTAGAAATGAGAAGTTATAACTGCTTTGTATATATACATTTACATCCTATTTTTAGTCACCCTTTGTCCTTTATGTCAAAGGGGGAGAGAATATTGGTGATAGGGGGAGAAAATGTTGTGTTGTAGGAAGTTTTTGCAAATTTTGGCACATGTTTCCATCAATGAAAAAGGGGGAGATTTTTGGAAGAATGAAGAAGAATGTCTAGTTCTACAAAAAAATTGTTTTCATTGATGTCACCATGTTGTTTGAGTTTTTAATTTGATCTGGTACTTTGAACCAGTATAAAGAACCAATTTACATTCTCTGGTATTTTGGTCCACATATATAGTACATATAAGATCTATCCTTGTGGTCTATATATGGTGTTCACTATAGATATCTAGATCTATGTTCTTGATTACAAATGGTGCTTATCTTTATATCAAAGGTTATGAGTATCACAATGTTGATTGGAATAGTGTTGACTGGTTGGATCACAAACTAGTGTTGGCATTTTGGTCTACAATCCTCCACTGTTGATTATCTTTTCTTGCAGTTTTGGGAAATGGTTTTTGGGTACTAGAAAGGTGTATATTCAAAATCTCATGTGCGTAGATACTCGTATGGAAAGTTGGAATTATTCTGTTGATTAAATTTTGTTATTATGTTTATCTCTAGCCGACCTAATATATAGTTGATATTGTAAAGGATTAATTTGTGTTGCAGATATATGTGCGACCTATCTTTGGTCAATGCCAATATATTTTAGTGTGCTACACACTTTTATTTTTTTGGAGAAGTTTTGTACTAACTTGGATCTAATAGCTAGTCTTTTTGGTGAATAAAGATTGCATCTAATTAAGCTGATCTAATTGATGCTTGTGGATAAATCAAATATATATGTTGGATAGTCTTGAGGATAATGAAGCAAGTTGTGGAGTTCTAAATGTGAAGAAGTGAAAAGATGATGAAGTGTGTTAAGTAAGTTTATTGAGCATCAAAGGAACTAGATCAACACTTGGTAGGTTCACTCTTACTAGTTCATTTTGGCTATGAAGCCACTTTGATATTGAAATCCTTTTGTAGGAAGTGAGTGTCTTCCTTGGAAAGTGAGTCCTCTTTGTAAGCAGTGAGCTTTTGTTTCTGGATAGTGATTCCTATTTGGGCAATGTGTCTCTTTGTATTTGGTTGTGCAATTAATTTATATTGTGAGTCAATCCTCATTGTGGTTTTTCTCTCATTGGGTTTTCCATGTAGATTTGGTGTTCATTGTGTTGCTTTTTCTTTCTGTTATTTTCATTTCATGTTCACCCTTAATAACATAATAAAGTGGTTGTAAATATTTATAAGTATTTGAAATTTGTGATTGAGTTTGGTGACAATTGATTCACCCCCCCTCTCAGCTATCTTCCACCTTTCAACATTTACTAGGAGAAATAGGACTCTCATAACATTCATTTGTTTGATCTTCTAACACCAAAATATCTTTTTTAGAAAAAGGAGAGATACTAAGGGAACAACAAGTATCATTATCATGGTTATCTATGATTGCATTCCTTTCTCACATAACTTCTTCCAAAATAGGAGAGGTGGGGGAAGAAAAGTAAATGGGGTTGTCATAGATCTAAAAGATTTGATCATCTAATACCAACATATTCTCTTCACAAATAATTGCATTCTTTTTCACTAAAACATTCTAAGAAGATGTTAGGAGATGAATGTACACTAGTTGAATTGGTATTTAGGTAGATTACAATGGTCTCTTCTTTTTTTGTTATGTGATCATCATTATTACCTATGGTTGTGTCCTCTTTTTCATAAATGTCTTACAAAAAAAAAGAGGTAGGAGACAAACAACTACAATTATTAAAACTCTTATTGCTTGGTTCTTCTAACACCAAAATATCTTCTTCTCAAATAGGAGAGATATTGGGACAAGAACACATGATTTTTATGATTACCCAAAATTGTTTTCTATTTTAGTAGACTAATATCACTCATAGGAGGGATACTAGGAGATGGATCAATGATGAAAGAAAAGAGAGAGGAGAGGACTTCATATTCATATGCACATAACATAAATTTCTTATAGTAATCAACAAGATCTGAAAATAGAACATGAAGTATGATAAAAATAATTTTTTGCACTAAAAAGATGATGTAATAATTATCCTAGAAATTTGAAATGCGACAATGATAGGAAAACATGCAAAAGGATAATTAATTTTTTTAGATTTAGAACATGATAATTGATTGATTATCTTATTTAACTGTATAAGACTGAATTTTCACCCTATGTGCAATTCCCCTTTCTGCCTTTTTCCACCCTAGAAAACCAAGGATAGAGGCTTAATTTCACTTAAGCCCACTATTGGTGGTACAAGTGGCACCTATTTAGCATGTCCATGGAGGAATTTCTATTAGGGATGCCCACACAACACACAGACATCCATGTGGCACAGTTACATCCCTGGAAAATTCCTACAGCTGAGCTAGCAGAGGTGTTACTCTTCTCATTGGCAGTGAAGTTGTAACACCTATTTTGGCCAACCGACCCAAATATGGCCATTTTCTTCCTTCACTCCTTCATATTCATTCATTCCACATGTTACCTCTCAAAAATCTAGGTTTGAACCATGAAAGCTTGCCAAGCTTTCACAACATTTTAGTGTAATAGAAAAGGCCAAATGAATTGAACCTTCTATTCTTCAAGTGCTGCCAGAACTAGGCGGGTTTACCTATAACAATAAGGCAGACTTGGACTTTCTTTATCTCCTAAAGAAATTTACCCACACTGGAAAATGGGAGTGGATAAATGAGTTTTAATTTTGTATAAATATCAGGGATAAAATCTAATGTGTTCATATGAAAAATGAATGAAATTAAACAATGAAATGGTGGAAACTAGTGCCTTATTGGGTGTACAGAGTCAAATGAAAATATGAATTGAGTAACCTCTTTCTGGTAGAAACTTAAATTGTTTGGCGTCTAAGTTTAAGTTTATAACTTTTATAAGCATGGAGGAACATGACTATTGAGTTCTTCTTAATAATTCAAATAAGATTCCCTAATTACTATGATTGACTAAGAGGATTTAATCTCTGCTTGAAAGAACCAATTAATCCAATCATATAGATACAACAAATGTGCACTGATAAAATGAAAAATATCCTTGATATATTAGTTTAAACAATTAGAAAATATCAACCTTGGAGACAACTTCAACAATGCATTTGATTAACACAACAAACAACTGAAACCAGAAAATGCCACCAAATGAATTGAATTCAATTGAAATCTTCATCTTTTTTTTACATGCATCATAACCTTAGATAAAAAAAATTGATCCACTATATTTTTTGTTTGTATCTTCTCTATCTCCTATCTATCTATATATCTCATTTGCTGTCAAAAAATGAGTATTTATACATCATCACATGAAAACTCGTGCACATTTGTATTCAAATCTAGATGATCCAATGTGGTCGGGCTCTTCAAACATTCGCCAAACAACTGCGAACACACCCAGTAGCTCTACCAATGCCTTGAGTCTACCTTGGTTCACTTTCCGATCATCAAGACTTAACAATTTTGCTGCCGATGAAACTGTTGGAAGTCATGCTTCAACTTGCTAACTTAGTCCTCATTGTCGGCCAATCGCTGGAATTTCTAAATTTGTAACCTTGTCGTGGAGTTCAAGAGTTTTGAAACTTCCTAACTGACTGAAATTCTTCTTTATTGGTTGACTAATTTACCAAGGCACTTCCTTTTATTCCTTCAGCATTATCAAGTATGACACGTGGCAGTCACCCCTAATATCATGATAGTTAAAGATCTTGTAACTTCTTATCATGCGATTGCAAATAACCATTAAGATCGAAGGATGATTGATCAATGGTCATGGAAATTCATCCCCCTTAGGTTCATCACATGGGACACATGGCAGTAGCCTGCAATATCGTGATCAGCCATAGCAATCAAATGAGGTCATCACGGGATAGCAGGGAATGGCTAAGCAGTGAACACGTGTCATGGTGGATGGATGTAGGAACCACATAGAATTTTGGGAGCCCTATTGAGAATACTGAAGATTCCTTTTTGATGCTCTGGAATTACACCACAATCAATGAGACATAAATAAGCCTGATATGACCTTCACCAATGATTTAGGTCTCGTCGATAGACTACAAAAAATATACGTTAATATAAAACACTTTATGGATTGGGGAGACCCTCACCATCACTTTCCAATATAAAATACACATTGAAATAATGAGGGCTGGGTGAAATCTATGGGAATAAATGATAGAATAATGGAAAAAATGTTATGCAAAGTGCATTGTATGGGCATTTTTTTCAAGAATTAATGAGTATATGGAGCCATGAAATTTTTAAAAAAATTCCCAATTCTAACAGTGGCTCCATCTGGGGATAAATGATTGTGAGATCATTGTAAGGATCCAAATTTCTGGGTGAGTAGACCAAACTTTCAAGGTGATGGACCAATGGGTAGGATGAAATGAATGGAAATGGAGATGCACATGACCCTACACTATTGTACATGGAAAATTTTATTTTTATAAGAAGGAATGTCAGGATTGTCCATGTACTGGAAATTCCTATTCCTTTTATTTCCTACACTACTATGCATGGAAAAGAATTTTAAAGAGGATTATCAAGAGTTTTCCATGCACTGGAAACCCTTAATCCTCTGTATTGCTTCAAGAACTGCCCATGTATAGGAAACTCCTGCTCATCACCAGTCATGTTTTGCAAATAATATGAATCTTCACCTTTCTTACCAACAACAACAAAGGGTCCTAGCCAAAAAGCTTCAAATTTCCCATGCTTTGCCTTTTCCTGACACCTTGCATTCCACATTAGCACCATATCATTTTCTTCAAATTTTCTATCTTTTCCCCTTTTATCAAATAAATACCTCATTTGTGCCTGCAATTTCACATTTTAGTTTTGAGCTACTCCTCTTATCTCATCAAGCTCTACCAGCTGCTCCATTTTTCCTCCATTGGTTCTGGAACATCTATATCTTCCTGAAGGATAAATTTGTAAATTGGTAACAAATTTTGTAAAGGCATCCTAGCCTGTGTTCCATATACCAATTCAAATGGAGCTTTTCCAATTGCCTTTTTCACAGTTATCCTATCAGCACACACAACCAACCTCAATTTTGAATCCCAATCCTTTTTATTCCCACCTAGCATCCTCCTTATGATATTTAGAAGACTTTTGTTGCTGGACTCTACTTGACCATTAGCTTGCAGATGGTAAGGAGCTACATAAGAAACAATGATACCATATGTACTGCAAAAATATTTAAACTCATCAGATTTGAAACACATCCCATTATTTGTGATCAATATTAATGGTGTACCAAATCTAGCAATGATGTTATCCATTAAAAAATTGATTACAACTTTTCTTGTTTCTTGCTTGGTTGGGACTACCTCTACCCATTTGGTGAAGTAATCAATAGCTGGGTGGGTGCATGAAGTTGGGTACCAATTTTTTGGCCACTTATGAAATTAAAAAAAAAAACGTGCTCGAGCTATAACGTGCACACATTATTTCACGTTAAAAACAAAGAAAAAAGTGAAATTATTTACCTTGAAATACCAACCCAAAGGCTTGGAGGGCATTCCCAACAAGGCTAGAGACGTGTTTTTGCAAATTCTACAATTTTTCACATAATCGAGTATGTGCTCACCATCAAGATTGCATCTAGTTCAATATTTAAAAAATTGAAAACATGGGTAATGTTAGGTTCTCTCTTAGCTATCCAACGATGTAATTTTTTTCACTTTTTGACAATGTTAAGACTTTCATCCATTTTTTTTTTGGTATGTATGTTTTTTCCCAAAAAGCCGTGTTTAGTGTTTTTTTTGTTATAAATTAACTGTTCATCAAAATTTCAAATAAATTGCATTTTTAGAAACTAGACTCCATTCTAAAAAAATTTTAAAAAAAGAGAAAAAAATTCAATTATTTTAAAAAAATTGTAGGGGGAGCACGGCCAAAATTTTGCTTTTCAGGAAGTGACCACTTAGAAAATTAGTAAAAAAATCAAATATTCATTAAAAAATTATTAGAAAAATTATGCACCAACTAGATGCTATTAGCTAACTTTTGACTATAGCGATTTTAAAAATCCTACAAAGAATTTCATCGTGCTTAGGTCGTACAAGAGTTACTATGTTATTTTTTTCTGACAAAAATAACTCCAATTTATGTACATCCCTCTTTTGAACCCCTTAATCACTACCATTTTCAAAATAAATTAGTATTTTAGAAAGTAGACTTAGAGAACTTTGATCCTTGTTTTTGTTCCATCTCAAAATTTTGAGTGTAACTATCCTCAATTTCACATCCAAAGTCAACATTTCCTAATTTCAGAAAAAAAGTGGCCACTTAAGCCCCCTTTTTGGGAACCATCTTGGTGCACTTACCCAGCTACTAGTATCCACTTATGTCCACTTTATTTCTCTTGTATCTCCCCAATCAAATCAATTCCCTGCTGATGAAAAGGGGCTTCAACCTGCAAAGGTCTAAGTGGTAAAGCTCCAGGTGATACTTCATTTTCCCTGAGAACTTCTGGCATGCTTCACATCTTACATATGAAAAAGAATCATTAAAATTTTTTGGCCAGTAATATCCTGCCTTGAGAATCTTGTGTGTAGTTGTATTTGCAAAATAATGGCCTCCAGAAACCCCTTCATTCATTTCTCTCAGAACACGCTTGGCCTATGACTCATCTAGACATAGCAACAACATCTCACCCCTATTTTTCCAAAATAAATCTCCTTCCATGAACACATATTTGGATGCTTGCAGCTTCAAGGTCCTTCTCTGATTGTCACTTAATCCTTCAGGGAACTTCATGTGTTTGAGGTAACACATGATGTATGCATACCAAGCAGTATGCTCAATACTTGTAATTGCATTTCCTTCACCTTCTACATTATAAATTTGATTTGCTTCAACATTTGTTTCTTCCATTAACTTGGCCAAGCCCCAACCTCTCACTAATTTAGTGATCTGTATTTCCATATCAAGTTCTTGAATTCTATTAATCCACCTGCATCTCTTTCTAGTTACCTTTGACTATGTCAAAATATCTTTAACAACTGCATGGGGGACATAAGCTATCATGTAACACCCCTCTGTTTTGGCTCTTTGGATCGGTAGTGTTCTTCCTTGTTATGATTGTGTCAGTTAGCGATGTTGTATTGGTGAAGGGGACGGGATCACATCACTCGAGTGTGAGTGCCCTGTGATTCCACAATTTCCTCTTCACGGTGTGTTTTAATATATTATATGCATGTTCGACACTCGTATTGTGTGTAGGATGTAGGTACAGGACATCGACTCCACCTGGTTCTATAGGTCTGAGTGTGTCCCTTGTCCAATGGAAAATGATTGGGAGATAGTAGCCAGATTTTCTGTGTCATGACATCACCCTCGCCATAGTGTGTCATTAGGTTGTTAGTTGGGATAAGTTATTTTCTTTGTTGCCTCTTCTCTACTTGCTGCATATTTAAATTTTCAAGATAAAGGGTGCTTGATTTATTTAATTGCATTGTCAAAATAAATAAATGAGTGACTATTAATTAATTAGCGAATTTAATTCAATCAATAAAATAATCTAATCATGGATTAGATTTATTTATTGATAAATTAAATTAAAATATTTGTGTTCTCATTTTTAAATTTTGAGATCAAATCAAAATACAAATTGCTTTGCATTCCTTTTTGAAATAAAATTAAAAAAATGATTTTAAATGTAAATTGGTAAATTCAATTTTGTTGAAGAAAGAAAATTTAATTATCATTTGGGTTGCAAAAATAGATCTTTGTTTTAAATTAATATTGTGCAAATTACACTTGGAAATGGAAATTGTTTTATGAAATTGCAAAAATAAAATATCTTGTTTTAGCAATAAATTAGGTGGGTGAGTTCAAAATTAGGGGTTTGACAAATTTGGAGAAGGAATTGCATAAGGTAATTCATGTTTATTGGGAATTTTTAATTTTGAATTTTAGAGAGAAAAACTTTGTTTGAATTCTTTGAAGAATTCTTGGTTTGATTTTGGTGGAGAGCTTGGAGGTGGCTAAGTTTGTGGAGTTAAGGAGTGCTTGGAATTCTCCATTGTTGAAGCTTGCAAATTTTGGAGAAAACACAAGGTTCCATCATTTCTTTCTTCTTTTTCTTGCTCATTTTGAATGATTGAAAATATAGTTTTGATTCAATGAAAATCCATAGAAATGCTCTCAAATTTGCAAACTTGTAGTTAGTTTTGGAAATGGAAAACCAAACAAGAAATTTACACCAAGAAATAGAATGAAAATCAAAGAAAACTCTATTTTAGAACTAGATTTTGAAACCCTCTTTGTTGTTTAGAAAATAATTTTTTGTTCTTGCAATGGATTTGGATTATTTTTACAATTTGAGTATGAAATAGAAATCTGGGTATATATATTTGTGAATATACCCATGCATATCAATACATGGATATATTCACAAATATATATACAAATATATTTTTTATATTTGAAAAATTTGGATTTTGGGATAAACCCAAAAAATACCCTATTTTTTTGCCATGTATAGATGTAGGGATTTTTTTTTATTAAAAAGAAAAAAATAATATAAATTTTTGTTGTTGTTGTGGGGTGGGAGGTCAAACCCCACCGCCACCACACAGGCTGTGGCCAGAACGGCCATGGACTGTGTGAAGTATACACAGGCTGTCGCCAGAACGGCGACAGACTGTGTGAACCCCACACAAGCCGCGGCCGAAAGGCCATGGACTTTGTGGAACTCACACAGGTCATGGCCCTAGCGGCCACGGACTATGTGAAGCTCACATAGGCAGCGGCCTTATGGCTTCGTGGGAGTTCAATGAATTTTTTTTATTTCAGTTTTTGTGTTTTATTTTTTATGTTTTATTTTATAAATATTATTTAATATTATATTAATATTAATATATATTATATATATATATTATTATTATAATATTTAAATAATATTTATTTAAATAATAATTAATTTAAATATATAAATATAAGTGATTTATATAATTATGCATATATATTTAACTAGATATATATATATATATATATATATGCATAGTATATATACACGTATATTTTTATATATTTGGTAAGTTCAATTAAATTGTTTTATATGGAAATTAAAATTGCTCTATTACGCAGATTGAAATATTTAAAATAAATAGATATTTTAGTAAAGTTTATATTTATTTAATGAACAAGGTGTTATTAGTGTGAAATAAGATTGATTGAATAAGATAAATGCCTTGAATTATTTAAATGATGTAATTTGAAAATAATAGTAAACATAGAATAAGAAAATTGATTTAAATATTAGTTAAATGACTTCATTATTTAAATGCTTTGATTATGATTATAGATGTGAAATTAGAGCTAATAAATGATTTATTTTAGTTAAACGACCTTCATTATTATATGCTTGATTATGAATTTGGTGGTGAGACTTAAAATACATGAATGGATTTTATTTATTTCAAGTACAAGAAAAGAAAACTGTGATTGACTGGATTTAGGAAAATTTGAACGTTAGTTGTTATAACTGTTGGAAATGCTTTTAAATGTTTATTCCTTCTTACTAGATGTTGGGAGTGTAGGGTAATTGTTGAAGTCTTCCAGATAGGGGATTGCATCCTGTTGTGGGTTGTCTTTATGTTAGCCAACTTTTGTTGTGTCATGGAAAATGTGCATAGTTACACCATGTTGTTTCACTCAGTTTTCACGAACGGGGATGATAGGTGTCTCCTTGGGATTAGGAGAGGGTTATGTAAGTTGTGCCTCATTTGGAAGGAGTGGGGTTTGGTATTTTGTTTCCTCTAGTGTTTGGAGTGAGTTTCCATTGTTTGTTTCCTCCTTGGATTGGAGAGGTCATCTTTCTAGTTTACCATTGGATTGTGGTTTTGTATTGTGGTTGTGTTGTCGATAGGAGAGTGGCTCTTTGTGGGGGTCCAGCACACAAAGGGGTGCCAGGGTATCTCACCTAGGGTTTAATAAAGTGATAATCTAAAAGAATTAATGGGGAACTTCACACTAATAAAGTTAATGAATGCCTCTCTCATAAAGTATGCATTATTAAGGCTCGAGATGAGATGAGACACATAGTTTTGCATGAGGTTCCGACGGCTAGTAGAGTCAAGCCAGAGTAACCCATGATGGGGGTCTGGTAGCCTAGGAAGGTTGAGCTAGGGTAACTCATGGAAATTTATGTATGACACTCTCCCTTCATCAACAGTTAGTCAGTTATTGTGTGTTGTACAATGGTGTACTTGTCCAATGTAACCTAGAAGCAATTTATTATCTTATGAGTTTTCGTAATATGTTAAGTGATGTTGTTTGGTATTTGAGTCAGTTCAGTTATGTTTAGCCTTTGTCTAGAGGTAGTTGGTCTTGACTAGAAATCCTTGTTACTATCTTCTAGCACGGGGGGTGAGCCTTTGGGTATCACACGGTTGGGTGGAATGTGCACCTTAATCCATTGGTTTTCTTCTTGTTCGTGTGGATGATACTTCCAGTTGGAGAGCTCGTGGGTTCCAGTTTCATGTCATGCTTTATGCTTTCAGTTGGTTATTGTATTTATTACCCCTCATTGTGATCGAGGTGGAATTTGTAATATGTAATCTTGATTATTGGATTTATCTCATTCAGGGAATGAGTGTTGTAATTATGTTGTAAACTGTAATATTGGAATCTAGTGGTATTTCATATTCTATGATATAAATTATCTTGCTTGGAATGTATGCGTTCTTATTTCCTTAAGTATTTAAATGTTATGAATTTAATTCATGTTTCTTATTTGGGTTTAAGTAACTCAGTCTCATAACCTTAGGGGATTGGTTGGCAATGGTTAGTTAACTTGCATGTTAAATGTTCTAATTGTCCTTAAAAAAAATTAAAATTAAAAATTAAAAAAAATAGTACGTTTGTGTAGTAAATTGCAACTTCCCCTAGGGTTGTGTGGCGGGGCGTTACACATGGTATCAGAGCCTAGGTTTAAACACTGGGTACTCTGGGATTATGTTGGACCCATTATGTTGTAAGCTATGTAGGTTTATACCTTGGGCACTATGAGCCCATTGTATTGACCTAGTTGTTTTACTCTTTTAGGTTGTTTTCCTTTTTGGGTTGATTTCTCTTGTTTGCCCAGAATTTGTTTTACGTGGTGTAGGTCCAATGGTAAAGGAAACTAGTGGAAGGGATAGGATCCCCGGTGTAGTGTACAATGCACCGATATCCTTCCTACTAGAAGAATGCATTATGGACAATTGTGTAGTGTGTAAATTTGGTGTGTTGTGTGTGGTGGATGACAACCAATTTGGTTGTTATTTCCACCCCTTGCATGTCTTCTTGTGCTCTACCTCTTTGTGTGAGTGACTACCTGACTGAACCTATGTGGTTTTGGGGTTACTTTTGCATGTTATATGTATAGGAATTATGAAATATGATAATAGAAAATGAATGATCATGTTGTTAGTTCATAGAGATTTGTGCATACTCTCTTATGATTGATGCATTTGTGTGAGAGTGATTGCGTCATAATGAAACCATGATTGCATTTGTGCTTATGCTAGAAGTGTAAATATCTATTGTCTTCTCTCTCTTCCCATTGGTTAAACGAAGATGCCTATCCTTGAGTGTGTGGTGTATTGAAACCATGGTATGTTATATCTTATGAGAAAATGCTTATGTATTCATGAAGGTTGGTTTATTAGATCAAACCTTGGGTAAAGGACCTAAGTCCCCAAGTTGCATTCATAATCATGGAAAATGTATAATATGAATTGGAAATCATTTTGTAGTAAGAAAAAAAAATTTAGAGAAAAGGGATTAGTGAAACCATTGTATGTTAATGATAATTGCATAATAGGTGCATCTTGTTGGTGAGGCCTATGGTCCCCAACTTTATTGTTGAGTCTTAATAAATCATGTAGATGTTAGAGTATTGTATGTGGATTCAAAATGAAAAATGTTAAATGAATATTGAAGTGATAATGTTGCATACCTTGTCTTGAGTAAACATTGTAATGATATCGCACTATGTGTGATCTTATGGATTTTGTACTAGGGGTGCTTACAGGCTTCCAGGAGTAAGCCTGACCCTGGGGGGGAGGATGTAACACCCCTCCATTTTTGGCTCTTTGGATCGGCAGTGTTCTTCCTTGTTATGATTGTGTTTGATTATGTTTTGACTTTGGAACCTGGTTGCTTTTGACCACTATTTATTCAGCGATGTGAACATTATATTTTGATGTGATGTTATTTTATTTTGAGGTTGTCTTTATGGCATGTTTTGGATTAACTTACAAGATATTTGATTTAATGATGTTATGCTTATGATCATATCATTGATGATTAGATGTGTTAGTTAGCGATGTTGTATTGGTGAAGGGGATGGGGTCACATCACTCACGTACGAGCGCCCTATGATTCCACAATTTCCTCTTCACGGTGTGTTTTAATATATTATATTCATGTTCGACACTCGTATTGTGTGTAGGATGGAGGTACAGGACATCAACTCCACCTGGTTCTACAGGTCTGAGCATTTCCCTTGTCCAACGAAAAATGATTGGGAGATAGTAGCTAGGTTTTCTATGTTGTGACATCACCCTAGCCATAGTGTGTCATCGGGTTGTTAGTTGGGATAAGTTATTTTCTTTGTTGCCTCTTCTCTCCTTGCTGCGTATTTAAATTTGCAAGATAAAGGGTGCTTGATTTATTTAATTGC
Source organism: Sequoia sempervirens (assembly GCA_007258455.2). Taxonomy (NCBI): domain Eukaryota; kingdom Viridiplantae; phylum Streptophyta; class Pinopsida; order Cupressales; family Cupressaceae; genus Sequoia; species Sequoia sempervirens. The sequence continues at coordinate 223,177,023 of VDFB02000017.1, forward strand.
ATTGTCAAAATAAATAAATGAGTGACTACTAATTAATTAGTTAATTTAATTCAATCAATAAAATAATCTAATCATGGATTAGATTTATTTATTGATAAATTAAATTAAAATATTTGTGTTAGCATTATTAAATTTTGAGATCAAATAAAAAAAGAAATTGCCTTGCATTCCTTTTTGAAATAAAATTAAAAAAATGATTTTAAATGTAAATTGGTAAATTCAATTTTGTTGAAGAAAGAAAATTTAATTATCATTTGGGTTGCAAAAATAGATTTTTGTTTTAAATTAATATTGTGCAAATTACACTTGGAAATGGAAATTGTTTTATGAAATTGCAAAAATAAAATATCTTGTTTGAGCAATAAATTTGGTGGGTGAGTTCAAAATTAGGGGTTTGACAAATTTGGAGAAGGAATTGCATAAGGTAATTTATGTTTATTGGGAATTTTGAATTTTGAATTTTAGAGAGCAAAACTTGGTTTGAATTCCTTGAAGAATTATTGGTTTGATTTTGGTGGAGAGCTTGGAGTGGCTAAGTTTGTGGAGTGAAGGAGTGCTTGGAATTCTCCATTGTTGAAGCTTGCAAATTTTTGAGAAAACACAAGGTTCCATCATTTATTTCTTCTTTTTCTTGCTCATTTTGAATGATTGAAAATATAGTTTTGATTCAATGAAAATCCATAGAAATGCTCTCAAATTTACAAACTTGTAGTTAGTTTTGGAAATGGAAAACCAAACAAGAAATTTACACCAAGAAATAGAATGAAAAGAAAAGAAAACTCTATTTTAGAACTAGATTTTGAAACCCTCTTTGTTGTTTAGAAAATAATTTTTTGTTCTTGCAATGGATTTGGATTATTTTCACAATTTGAGTATGAAATAAAAATTTGGGTATATATATTTGTGAATATACCCATGCATATCAATACATGAATATATTCACAAATATATATACAAATATATTTGTTATATTTGAAAATTTTGGATTTTAGGATAAACCCAGAAAATACCTTGTATTTTCGCCATGTATAGACGCAGGGATTTTTTTTATTAAAAATAATAATAATAATATAAATTTTTGTTGTTGCTATGGGGTGGGAGGTCAAACCCCATCGCCACCACACAGGCCGCGGCCGGAACGGCCACAGACTATGTGAACCCCACACAAGCCGCGACCGAAAGGCCATGGACTGTGTGGAACTCACTCAGGCCGCAGCCCTAGCAGCCACGGACTGTGTGAAGCTCACACAGGCATCGGCCTTTAGGGCTTCGTGGCAGTTCAACAAAATTTTTGGATTTCGGTTTTTGTGTTTTATTTTATATGTTTTATTTTATAAATATTATTTAATATTATATTATATTATTAATATATATATATATAAATATAATATTATTATAATATTTAAATAATCTTTATTTAAATAATATTTAATTTAAATATATAAATATATGTTATTTATATAATTATGCATATATATTTAATTAGATATATATATATATATATATATATATATATATATATATATATATATATGTATATATATATATATATGCATAGTATATATACACATTTATTTTTATATATATGATTTTTAAATATTTGGTAAGTTTAATTAAATTGTTTTATATGGAAATTAAAATTGCTTTATTAAGCAGATTGAAATATTTAAAATAAATAGATATTTTAGTAAAGTTTATATTTATTTAATGAACAAGGTGTTATTAGTGTGAAATAAGATTGATTGAATAAGAGAAATGCCTTGAATTATTTAAATTATGTAATTTGAAAATAATAGTAAACCTAGAATAAGAAAATCGATTTAAATATTAGTTAAATGACTTCATTATTTAAATGATTTGATTATGATTATAGATGTGAAATTAGAGTTAATAAATGATTTATTTTAGTTTAAAAACCTTGATTATTATATGCTTGATTATGAATTTGGTGGTGAGACTTAAAATACATGAATGGCTTTTATTTATTTCAAGTGCAAGAAAAGAAAACTGTGATTGACTGGATTTAGGAAATTCAAATGTTAGCTTGTTATAACTGTCGGAAATGCTTTTAAATGTTTATTCATTCTTGCTTGATGTTGGGAGTGTAGGGTAATTTTTTAAGTCTTCCAGATAGGGGATTGCATCCTATTGTGGGTTTTCTTTATGTTATCCAACTTTTGTTGTGTCATGGAAAATGTGCATAGTTACACCATGTTGTTTCACCCAGTTTTCACGAACAGGGATGATAGGTGTCTCCTTGGGATTAGGAGAGGGTTATGTAATTTGTGCCTCCTTTGGAAGGAGTGGGGGTTGGCATTTTGTTTCCTCCAGTGTTTGGAGTGAGTTTCCATTGTTCATTTCCTCCTTGGATTGGAGAGGTCGTCTTTCTAGTTTACCATTGGATTGTGGTTTTGTATTGTGGTTGTGTTGTCGATAGGAGAGTGGCTCTCTGTGGGGGTCTGGCACACAAATGGGCACTAGGGTATCTCACCTAGGGTTTAATCAAGTGATAATCTAAAAGAATTAATGGGGAACTTCACACTAATAAACTTAATGAATGCATCTCTCATAAAGTATGCGTTATTAAGGCTCGAGATGAGATGAGACGCATATTTTTGCATGAGGGTCCGACAGCTGGTAGAGGCAAGCCAGGGTGACCCATGATGGGGGTCTGGTAGCCTAGGAAGGTTGAGCTAGGGTAACTCATGGAAATTTATGTATGACACTCTCCCTACATCAACAGTTAGTCAGTTATTGTGTGTTGTATAATGGTGTACTTGTCCTATGTAACCTAGAAGCAATGTATTGTCTTGTGAGTTTTCATACTATGTTAAGTGATGTTGTTTGGTATTTGAGTCGGTTCAATTATGTTTAGCCTTTGTCTAGAGGTAGTTGGTCTTGACCAGAAATCCTTGTTACTATCTCCTAGCATGGGGGGTGAGCCTTTAAGTATCACACAGTTGGGTGGAACGTGCACCTTAATCCGTTGGTTTTCTTCTTGTTCGTGTGGATGAGACTTCCAGTTGGAGAGCTCGTGGGTTCCAGTTTCATGTCATGCTTTATCCTTTCAGTTGGTTATTGTATTTATTACCCCTCATTGTGATCGAGGTGGAATTTGTAATATGTAATCTTGATTATTGGATTTATCTCATTCAGGGAATGAGTGTTGTAATTATTTTGTAAACTGTAATATTGGAATCCAGTGGTATTTCATATTCTATGATGTAAATTATCTTGCTTGGAATGTATGCATTCTTATTTCCTTAAGTATTTAAATGTTATGAATTTAATTCATGTTTCTTGTTTGGGTTTAAGTAACTCAGTCTCGTAACCTTAGGGGATTGGTTGGCAATGGTTAGTTAACTTGCATGTTAATTGTTCTAATTGTCCTTTATATATATATATATATATATATCGTTTGTGTAGTAAATTGCAACTTCCCCTAGGGTTGCGTGGCGGGGCGTTACATATCACCTTAGCTCCAACAAGATATGGTCTAAAATCTTTTATGGATTTCACCAATGCAAAAACTTGTTTCTCCATTATATCATATTTCAATTCTGACCCCTGTAATGACTTGCTGAAAAAAGACATATGCTACTCATAACCTCCCTCATTCTTCTGTAACATGACAACAACTATAATATGCAATGAAGCAAATGAAAATATTTGAAATGGTTTTGTAAAATATGGAGATTTAAGGAAAAGAGCTTCCTTGATGGGCCTTTTGATTGATATGAAAGCTTCCAATGCCTCTGCAATCCATTCTATCTTTTGTCCCTTTCTTAACATCTTTGATATGGGCTTAATAATTTCAGAAAAATTAGAAACAAATCTCGTAACAAAATTGATCTGTCCAAAAAATGATTGGATGGCCTTGACAGTTTTAGGAATAGGAACTTTATCTATGGCTTCAACCCTCTCAGGATCTATTCTAATTCCCTCCTTTGACACAATATGTCCTAATATTTTACCCTCCGTGATAGCAAAATGATAATTTTTAGGGTTCAGGCTAATACCATATTCTAAAGGTTTAATAAATACCTTTTCCAGATGTTCTACATGATCTTCAGCCTTTTTTGAATTATCAATAAGGTCATCTTGATACACAACCATGATAGCATTAATCAATTTTGCAAATGCTACATCCATAGCCTTTGAAAGGTTGCACTCGCATTTGTGAGACCAAATGGAATCTTCACATAAACATATGTTCCCCATGGAGTTGTAAAGGTTGTCTGATACTACTCAGATTCCTTGACTTTGACTTGGTTATAACCTGAAAACCCATCCATCATAGATAACAACTCACACCCTGTCACCTTATGTAATATCGCTTCCATATTAGGTAGAGGATAATTATCCTTGAGCGATGCCATGTTTAGATTTCTGAAGTCCACACATAATCTGATATCCCCATTCTTCTTCCTCACAAGAACTAGGTTCTAAACCCATGTTGAGTGCTTGATTGGTTTGATGATACCCCCATCTCCGAGCTTTGCCAATTCTTCCTGCATTTTTGGTTCCAATGTTGGGTTGATATGTCTTTGTCTTTTCCTAAATGGATTTGCATCTGGTTTCAATGGGATTTCATATTGAAACAAATCCTTTATATATGCTTTGAGATCTTCATAAGACCATGAAAACACATGTTTATCTTTTCTCAATAGTGCAATCAACATTCTTCGAATTGTTGGGCTTATTCTCTTTCCAATGTATACCCTTTTTGGTGCCAATTCAGTCCCTAGATTGACCTCTTCCATGTCCTCCCTCTTGTCTGGTGTCTACTTCCTGAGGGACTGATCATTTCTATCATATACCGTTTCCAATGCTACTAGCCCTTTGGGAAGCTTATTAGTTTTAAGTTGTAAGACCTCTTTTCCAAATACTTTCTGCTTTCCATCTACTTCTTCAATAAAGGTATTGAAATCAACTTCTTGAGCTTCATATTGATCTATATAGTGAAGAAATTTCAAGAGGTCATCATCATCATTAAAAACCTACCAATTGTATATATTGTTAGGCACAATGGGTCTTCTTTTGAACTCAATTTGAGACACTCCAACTAGTGTGATATCATCTCTCTTCAATGCCACATTGGCTAGAAAGTCTGCCATTATATTCTTCGACCTATCAATCCACTAAATTGAGAAAGCATAAAAAAACTCAATTGTGTCCCATACAACATTCCTATATTTCTTCATCCTCTTGTGTTTTTCTGAATATTTTGATTTAACTTGAGAGACAACTAGCTCAGAATCCCGTAGAATAGCTAGCAGCTTGATCTTATGTTTTACAGCCATATTCAAACCTATTAACAAAGCTTCATATTCTGCTACATTGTTCATGCATTCAAATGACTAAAAAATGAACATTTAAAAGTAACTCCTTCAGGTGAAACAAACACTATTCCTACTCCATTACCTTCTTGGCTACAAGCTCCATCAAAGTACATTCTCCACACGCCATCACAGTTTTTTGCAACATGTTATCAATTGGATCACCATTGACTAACTCTAGTCGGGCTGGTTCTATCTTAAAATTCTCAATATCCACATCACAAAATCAATTGACTTCATCTGGAGGTACACAATCTACAATTGGGCTCATCCTTGGCTCCCTGTACAACCTAACTTCTTGACCATTCACTGGAATTGTTGCATATGATAAATCAAATTGGACATTTCCCCCAACTGATGTTGTCCATTGTCTTGATAAAAGCATCCCAAACTAAGGAGGGGTATCAATTATAGTTATATCTATATTATAAGCCACATGAGGATAAGTAGCTAGGGGTATGTGCAAGATCATGATAGGCCAAAAAGTGGCGATATGATGGGTATTTGTAGGGTATGTGGCTAACGACATTTTTTTCACCCAAAATTGATGAAATGAAAAGTGTTTTTAAAGGAGATTCCTAGATTTCCACCAATATAAATTATGCTTTACTTTGAATTTAATAAATAATTATTATTCATTTTCTATTTGAATTATGACTAAAGTCCTGATAGATAGTCTGATTGAAAAACATCTATAGCTTTCAAACGATATCACATTTTTTGAATCCAAAACATGTATCACATTCTATGCTTGACATACCATAGGATTAAAAAAAGGAAAATTGAATTTCATGAAGTTTTGACCAAGTTAAGGTGGTCAGACATACAAGTTTTTATATTTTTTAAAAGTTGTAATTAAAAATTCATAATTAATTATTTACTTGGAAAAAAATTACAAAAAATATGCATCACATCTAGACGTGAGTCCTATACTTATTTCTAAAATATTATAAAAAAATATTATCTTTTTATTGTGGTTAGGGTGGTCAAACAGACACCTACTTCTTATTTTTTCCCTAAAAATGAAGTACTACTACATTGAAATTTCAATTTTTCACAAAATAGATTTTTTTTGCAAAAAAATAAACCTAGTAGTTTAGAAACTACATTCAATTTGCTATAGATTTTATTGTAACATATTTTTGAAATAGTATAGATAACTTGTTCAAATTTTTATGTCAAGTTTGCTGACTGATTTTTTTGATTTTTTGCCACTTAAGGGCCTTTTTTTTCCATGATGATCCTACAAATACCCCTAGTATGAATTCAACATATTTCATAACACCTACTATTGGAACGGGCCTACCATCCATTGCATAACACTTCCCTTCATTAGTATCTACCCACATACCAAGTTGCTTCATAACTCTAACTGGCATGATATTGATTGCAGCGCCAGAATCTATCATGCAATTCCTCAACAACTTGTTTATAAGCAGTTTGGTGAAAAAAGGATCAACTTGTGGGAAATTTACCAATACATCATTTATACACACTTCTGGGATAGTTATCTTCTCTTGCTTATTAATTGTTTTAGTGGCCATCTTATTTTTAGAATTTATATGTTTTTCATTTCCACTTGTTATCAATAGAACAACATTGTCCCTATATTCTTTAATTTTCATCATCTCAAGAAGTGGAACATACATTTTTACCTGAGATAAGGCCTAAGCAAAGTCAAAAGAGGAAACCTTTTCCTTAATCATTTTCTTCTGCTCTAATGTTTCCCCTTTGAATTCTTCCTTTTGGACAGGTTTCTACTTTTCTTTGTATAACTCTTTGTTCTCCTCCTTCTGAATAAGCTTTTGTTCATTCTTGTCATTTTGCTTATTTTCTATTCTCTTCAAAATTCTTCGAGTTACTTCTTTACTTTTCATGAATGTTCCCTTGGGAGCACCTTCCTTTTCATTCACTATCATATTCCTTAACCAATACCTACTATTTGCTTGTTCAACAGCAGCAATGGTTAACCTCTTTATTTCTTCTTCAATGGGTCTCCTTATATCGCATTGAGCAGGCACCTCATTAGAGTTTTTTTTTTCATAATTCTCTTTAGAATAAAAAAAACTTGATGTTCAGTCATGTGGACATTACACCTTTGATTTGAAACATTGTACTCATAGCCTTCATCTTCTGAAGATGAAATTCCTCCTCAACAGGGTGAAAGGTATTTGAGGTCAAGTACAATGCATGATCTTCTCCACTATCACTGAAAAGCATCCCTTCTTCTTGCATGTTTTGGGCTACAACACAATACTCTGGGGAATGTGGCCCATCACATCCTTCACACCAGAGATTATTATTTACCATATATGCCCCCTTCTTCCTTAATGGATCAGGTGTTTCTCTGTACCTGGGTCTATCCATTACAGGCTTTCCATCCTTCCAATTTGTATTGTAAGGAATGTCATGTAACCAAGGCCTCTCATTTTTGTACATGTTCTCCTGTTTGTACTGATAATTATTGGCTTGCTGAGGAACCCTAGGATTGTCTCTCTTATTGATCATCCCAATAGATTTCTTATTGTTTACAATGGTTAGCGCTATCTTATGGGCTTCAGCTAAATCTCTTGGAAACCTGTTTCTTAGTTCATACTCCATTTTTAGATAAAATGCATTCAAATAAATACTCTTTGTTGTAGAGTCTAGAAAATTTCACCCAAGTGGTATTATATTCTGCAATTTTTTGAACCTCTAGTTAAAGTAATAAATTGAATCATTTTGATTTTTTTGAATCCGTACTAATTCATGTAAAGAAGCATCTAGTGCACATGGATTTCCAAATTGTTCAAGAAATAGATCCTAAAATTCTTGGATAGAATTAATAGAAGCTATCAGTAGGCCATTGAACCAATCCCTAGCTTCTTCAGTGAGTGACATCATGAATAACCTCATATGTAAATCTTCATATGCTATATCCAAGTCTTCAATAAAAGCATTAAAATTCCTCAAATGATCTTCAGCAGTAATTGCAATACTCCTTGTAAACTTAGGAACAAGACTTCTCCAACTATTATCCATAGGGTAAGGGCATAATTGAAATCTTGTCAAATCAAATTGTCTCATCATTGTTGTATATTGATAAGGGTGAGGATTATGCATTTGTTGATACTGGTACATTGGATTATTGTATTGTGTATGAAGATATGGAACATATTGTTGACCATGAGGTGGTTGTGGATTTGTATGTTGTGATGCAATATACAGTGGATGGTTTGGTTACTTTTATTGATCTCTCATATGATTCTAAGGAGCCTTTAATGGGTCTAAAGGCCCTACATTATTATTTCCCTAGCTATGAGGTGATATATACTTTGAAGGACCAGCTATCTGAGCATCAATTTGTGATTTCTGTAATTTAAAGTCTTGGATTGCTTGTATCATTTGCTTAATTTCCTATTCAACTTTTTCTATTTCTAATTCTTATTTATAAAACTTGAACTGTGCCTCTAATTCTTCACGAGTTGAGAACTTATAATTTTCTTGAGGAATTACATCATCAATATGCTCACTTTGATTACCCTCCATTCTCTATTTATTTTCTTGTTGATATCTGATTCCTTTTGCTTTGAGTTTAGCATCTAACTCTACCTGTTATGAGGACTATAAAAAGGATTTCTCTGTTCTTCAGGGGAGCAAGGTTTTGCACTTGAATTATCTCTCCATGTATCATGGGTATGTGTAGGATCATCATGGAAAAAATAGACCCTTAAGTGGCAAAAAAATCAAAAACATCAAAGTTACGCAACTTGACGTAAAAATTTGAATAAGTTGTCTATATTATTTTAAAAATATGTAAGAATATAATTTGTAGCAAATTCAATATAGTTTTTAAAATACTAGGTTTTTGAAAAAAAAAAAATCTATTTGGTGAGAATTTGAAATTTCAATGCAGTAATACTTAAATTTTAAGGGAAAAATAAGTAGGTGTCTGTCTGACCACCCTAACCACAATAAAATGATAATATTTTTTCTAAGATTTTAGATATAAGTAGAGGACTCATGTCCTGATATGATACATATTTTTTGTAGTTTTTTCCAAGTAAATAATTAATTATGATTTTTTTATTACAATTTTAAAAAAATATAGAAAAACTCATATTTTTGACCACCTTAACTTGCTCAAAACTTCATGAAATTCAATTTTTCTTTTTTTAAAATCCTATAGTATGCAAAGAATAGAATTTGACGCATGTTTTGAATTCAAAAAATGTGATATCATGTCAAAGCTATAGATTTTTTTCAATTAGTCTATCAAGCAAGACTTTATTCATAATTTTAATAGAAAATAAATAATAATTAAGTATAAAATTCAAAGTAAAGCATAATTTATATTGGTGGAAAGTTGAGAATCTCCTTTAAAAACCCTTTTTGTTTCATCAATTTTGGGTAAAAAAAAAGTCATCAGCCACATACCCATCATATTACCACTTTTTGGCCCATCATGATCTTGCACATACCCTAATAACGGTCATATGTCTCACAATGTGGTCTTGATGCTTTATATTTGTTCGTTATGCACATTTCATCCTCTTTCTTCTTACCCTTATCATCCTTATCACCCTTATGTGTCAACTTACTATTGCCAGGAGGACCTCCAGAAGGACCTCCTTTGTATTGGGATCTTCTACCATTCATGCTGAATTGATGCAATGGTTTTTGTTAGAGCCGCTAGTCACTTTGTGAAAAGTCAGAAAAAAATGAAACTATTCTTGATTTTATCCCCCAGTGGAATCACCTTTTCATAAACATCTCAAATTATGATTTTTTCTTCAATGACTTTGTATGATCATCTTCAACCAGATATCCTGCACTAAGTCCCCAACAGAGTCACCAATTTGTTAGCTCTCAAAAAAGCAGGTTTGAACCATGAAAGGTTGTGAAGCTTTCAGAATGTTTTAGGGTAACAGACAAGGCCAAATGAATTGAACCTGCTACTCTTCAAGTGCTGCTAGACCTAGGCGGGTGCATCTATAATAATAAGGAAAACTTGACCTTTGTTTATCTCCTAAAGCAATTTACCCAAACTGGAAAATGGGAGTGGATAAATGAGTTTTAATTTTGTATAAATATCAAGGCTAAAATCTAATGTGTTCATATGAAAAATGAATGAAATTAAAGAATGAAATGGTGGAGACTAGTGCCTTATTGGGTGTACAGAGTCAAATGAAAATCTAAAATGAGTAACCTCTTTTTGGAAAAAACTCAAATTGTTTGGCATCTAGGTTTAAGTTTATAACTGGTATAAACATGCAGGAATGTGACTACTGAGTTCTTAATAATGCAAATGAGATTCCCTAATTACTATGATTGACTAAGAGGATTTAATATCTCCTTGAAAGAACCAATTAATCCAATCATATAGATACAGCAAATGTGCACTAATAAATTGAAAAATATCCTTGATATATCAGTTTAAACAATTGGAAAATATCAACCTTGGAGACAACTTCAGCAATGCTTTTTATTAACACAACAAACAACTAAAACTAGAAAAATACCACCAAATCAAATGAATTCAATTGAAATCTCCATCATTTTTTTACATGCATCAAAATCTTAGATAAAACATTTTGATCTACTATATTTTTTTTTCCTATCTACTCTATCGCCTATCTATCTATATATCTCATTCGTTGTCAAAAAATGAGTATTTATACATCATCACATGAAAATTCGCATCCATTCATATTCAAATATGGGCAATCCAATGTAGTTAGGCTCTTCAAACATTCACCAAACACCCATGAAGACACCCAGTAGCTCTGTTGATGCCTTGATTCTACCTCGGTTCACTTTCTGGTCGTCGAGACTTACCAATTTTTCTGATGATGACACTATTGGAAGTCGTGCCTCAACTTGTTGACTTAATCCTCATTGCCAGTAAATTGCTGGAATTTCTAAATCTATAACCTTGTCATAGAGTTTGAAATTTTTGAAACTTCTTGACTGATCGACATTCTTCTTTATCGATTGACTAATTTACCAAGGAACTTCCTTTTATTCCTTTAGTGTTATCAAGTATGACACGTGGCAGTCACCTGTGATATCATGATAGTTAAAGATCTTGTAACTTTTGATCATGTGATTACAAATAATCATTGAGATCAAAGGACGATTGATCAATGGTCATGGAAATTTATCCCCCTTAGGTTCATTAGATGAGACATGTGGTAGCATCCTGCGATATCGCGATCAGCCATAGCAGTTAGATGAGGTCATCACATGATGGCAGGGAATGGCTGAGCAATGAACATGTGTCATGGTGGATGGATGTGGGGACCACATAGAATTCTAGGAGCCCTATTGAAAATATGTAAGATTCCTTTTTGATGCTCTAGAATTGAGCCACAATCAATGAGACATAAATAAGCCCGATATTACCTTCACTGATGATTTAGGTCTTTCCGATAGACTATAAAAAATATACGTTAATATAAAACACTTTATGGATCGGGGAGACCCTCACCATCACTTGTCGATATAAAATACACATTGAAATACTTAGGGACAAGTGAAATCTATGGGAATAAATGATAGAATACAGGAAAAAATGTTATGCAAAGTGGATTGTATGGGAATTTTTTCAGGTATTAATGAGTATATGGAGCCATGAAATTTTCAAAATTTTATAGTTCTAATAGTGGCTCCATCTGGGGATGAATTATTGTGAGATCATTGCAAGGATCCATATTTCTAGGTGAGCAGACCAAACATTCAAGGTGATGGACCAATGGGCAGGATGGAATGAATGGAAATGGAGATGCACATGACCCTACACTATTGTAGATGGAAAAATTTAGTTTTATAAGAAGGAATGTCAGGATTGTCCATGTACTGGAAATTCCTGTTCCTTTTATTTCCTAGACTACTGTGCATGGAAAATAATTTTAAAGAGGATTATCAAGAGTTGCCCTTGCACTGGCAACCCTTAATCCTTTGTATTGCTTGAAAAGAAAAAATGCTTCAAGAACTTCCCATGTACAAGCAACTCCTACTCATCACCAGTCATGTTTTGCAAATAATATGAATCTTTACCTTTCTTACCAACAAAAACAAAGAGTCCTAGCCACAAAGTTTCAAATTTCCCATGCTTTCCCTTTTCCTAACACCTTGCATTCCACATTAGCACCATATCATTTTCTTCAAATTTTCTATCTTTTTCCCTTTTATCAAATAAATACTTCATTTGTGCATGTAATTTCACATTCTAGTTTTGAGCTACTCTTCTTATCTCATCAAGCTCTGCTAGCTGCTCCATTCTTTCCTCCATTGGTTCTGGAACATCTATATCTTCCTGAAGGATAAATTTGTAAACTGGTAACAAATTTTGTAAAGGTATCCTAGCCCGTGTTCCATATACCAATTCAAATGGGGATTTTCCAATTTCCTTTTTCACAGTTATCCTATCGGCCCACATAGCCAACCTCAATTTGGTTGAGTAGCATAGTACTATTTTGTAGTGCTTGTATTCTTGTTACTTTATTGCTTCTTTATCTTGTTTCCTTGGCTATCCATGGAGGTGGAAACGCCTAAATGAGGATCTGACTAAGGTAAGTGCCTATATAGCCACCCACCATTTTCCCTCTTGTTGTGTGTAGGTGTGTGTGCTTCTTGGAGAACCAACTAGTGAATGAGTTCCTTGGTGAGATTCTCCTTATTTTTGTTACTCTTGCATATCTTCTTTACAACATTAGAGAGTATTTAATCTATTTAGTTGTGTCATTTTGGCCTTTTAGCTGAGTATCTAGGTCGTTAGTCATTTTTGGTGAGTTCAACCTTGTCTTTGCTATTGTTTGACCATACAGACTATAGCGCACTTTAGAGATGCTAGCATGCCACACTGTCATCCAAAGATCATGCTAACATCCTCAAGTGGAGAGCTCCCTCAGGTGCAGAGTTGAACCAAAAAACCAACTCGCCTAACCCCACCTTAGAAATCAAGATTGTAGACTAATTGTAGGACCTCAAAACCCTAAACATTGCATTTAGCTTAAGTAAGTTAGGGAAGGCTCTCACGTCTTGACCGTTTGTGACTTGGAGTCTTGCATGTAGTGGTACCTCTATCTTACATTTTTGGTAAACCTAATGTGAAGCAAAAAATACTCATTTGTTGGTGTTAAGAACTTCCTTTGGATACTTCATGGTTGTTGTGACCTTGAGTGTTGTGAAGGTTTATGAGCATCACAACCTAGTCGACAAATTTTGGGCATATCGTGAGGAGAAGTGTACAACACCTCCCGATGGATAGGATGGAGGTCTTGCTTGGTCTCTCTATAAGTCTTTTCTCTAGTCTCACTATTAGTTTGGTTGGACAAGAGTAGTTATCAAGGAATCAAATGGGGTTCACTAATTAAACTGATCACATTCCCACTCCTCCTACATCTCCCACACCATCATCGGTGGATGAGCATGAGGCTATTCAAATCCCTATTTATTATGTGTCTGCTCTTACAAAAGGGTTGGGTGACCTTGAAAACCATTTGGAAAGAAACCTGAAGATGGCTAGAGCTACTCGGGTTGTTAGTGAATTAAAGCATATGATGAATAAAGATCGAACATGTGTAGAGCTTCTAAGTAGTCTCTCTAGTCTCGTCAGAGCATGTGTTTCTTTGAGAAACTCTAGATTTTCACAAGGATTCACCTTCAAAGAGAGTGAGAGACAACTAGGGGTATCAATGCCTCCCACCTCTATCTACATGGTTGATGCAGTCCCTTCCATTAGTATCCCTTCCATCCCTAAACAACTTGAAACTATCAAGGTGAATAAGGTCCAATTGGGCTTTAGATTTACCCCTTCTATAACCTCCAGTGGTGGAGGTCTTGGTGGAATGGGTGGTGAAGGCTTTGGTAGTGGCAGTGGATCTGGTAGCTAAGGTGGTGTTGACGGAAGTGGTTCTAGTGGAGGCCCTACTAATGGTGGTGGCTCTAGTGTGGCTCTAGTGGAAGTCACACCGGTGGTGGTTCTGGAGGTGGACTTCATGTTGGATCTAGAGGAGGTTTGTTTGGCCCTTTATCTTGTAACAACCCTATTCTAAACACTCTGCTTGAGAACATGGGTAAGATGAAAAGCCAGTTAGCAAGCCTTTCCCAGGTTTCTTCCCAGCCTATCTTCTAGCCTTTCTTTCAACATAGCCCATTGTTGGTTTCCATCTTGAACACTCCCTTCCCTCAAGGAGTGGAGATACCTATATTTGAGAAGTTTAATGGTAAGAGAGATCTGCAGATGCATGTGTCAGCCTTTAATGCTCTTTGTACTGAATTTTTCCATCATGATGCCTTAATGACTAAACTATTCCCTCGATCCCTCAAGGACACATCACTCGAGTGGTATTGTGCCTTGCCTGACAATTCTATTTTCTCAATTATACAACTAGTAAATCAATTTCTTAGACAATTCTAATCAAACATCAGGCTGAAGATGACCTTTTTAGATCCTGTTCATTGTAAGCAAGGAGACAATGAAAATATTACTGATTTTATAGCATGTTATCAAGTGCTTCTTTAACAAATCTCATATCAGCTACCAGATTCTAACGTATAGAAGGTATTCATAGCGAACTTACAAAGGACTTAGCAAGAGAAGTTTTCCCTAATTAAATATCCTTCTTTTGTGCATCTATGTGTAGCTTCGCGAGAGTACCATTAAATAGTTGCTCAGTTTGGGGGATCCTCCTCATGCTCTCATTATGAAGGGAAGTCCATTGTATCAATCTCTGGGAAGGGTAAAGTTGTTGTGAATGGAGTAGCCATTGTTGATGACAATGGCCTCAAATGCAAATGGAAATTCACAAAGTTGTTTGAATCTTATACTTCCATCCTGCAAAAGTTGTTGAAGGATAAGATCATAACTTTTCCACACCCTAAGCCTGTTAAGGAACCTTACCCTAATTGGTATGATGGGAGCACTTATTTTTAGTACCATCATGTTAATGGAAATGATACTGAACACTGTATGTAGTTGCATCATAAAATACAAGACCACAACAAGGGAAATACCATTTGTATCAATGAGAACAAACAAAACACTAAAAAATCAGTGGAAAAGGAAAATAGTGAATTGTAGATATACACAGACCCATTTCCATCACACTCTGCTAACATGATTTTTGATCCCACTAATTATTTTTCTTAGCCTGAGGCTTATGTAAACATGGTCATGGTAACTTCTACTATTCCACTTGCACCCGGTTTTCCCAATGTTACATTTACATCGAAGGATTTACCCTTGAACAGCAAACCTTCACCTCTTTACATTCTCACTCGTGTCAATGGTAACATTGTGACAAGAGTCTTAATTGACCCCATGAGTCATGTGAATTTTATTACTGAAGAAACATTAGTATTGAATTCACTAAAAATGGAAAAATATGAAGAAATTAAATCTACCATCTATACTCATGATGGTATGAGTTTTAAACCCTATGGATTGATTACTTTGACCATCCTAGTTGGACCTAGGACTATTGACATAGTCTTCAATGTCATCACAGAGTTAGACCTATTCAGAGTGAAGCTAGCCATTCCTTGGTTGGCTTCCATGAATGGGGTCACATCCATTATTCATAAATGTTTAAAGTTTTCCCATGAAGGTGTCATGCATGTAGTGCATGATACTAGATATCAGCCTTTGGTATCTCATGGTGGATATACATTGGATCACTTTTGGCCCTCCCCAGTCAGTCCGCTCCCTTCGAGAAGGAACCTACTTTATAAGAACTATGTGAAGTACAAAACTAGGGGCAAAGAGGAGACAAAGCTGACCCTTCCTGCAACAAGAAAATCAGTCACCTCCTCTTCCCAAGAAAACAAGAAGGAGCTCATACTAATGACTATTCCTTCCTCAAAAGAGAAAGAGGATTCCTTGTCGACTCCCTCTCCTTCCTATAAAGGAAAAGAAAAGGATATACCATCCACTCCCTCTTCCCCAAATAAAGAGGAGAAGCTTATGATGATTCCCTCTTCTTCTCGCAAAGGAAAGGAAAATAAAACCTTTTCCCGGACTGCCTCATCCTCTCCCCTTTCTTGGGAAGAGTACTAGATGAGTAGACCTAGTGGCTAACCACTAAGTCTAATGATCCCTCCTTGGCATAAGAATAATATTAGGATTGCGAATCTCCCTAATGAATTTCCTAGACTATGGTATTATTTGTATGAAAAAAAGAAAGGTTCTCATAGAGAATTTGATCCAGGGCCTCCTACTGCTCCTACTTCTAAGGAAGTGAGCACAAAGAGGCCTACTACCAACGCTCTCAAATTGACTCCTTCTATCACTTCTTAGCCTACTCCCCCTACTACCATATAAGAACCCATTCCTCCACCTGAAATGACAATAGTGGATGTTTGTATGGTTGATTAGGAACCTCTTGTCCCTTCGCAAGCTCTTGCTTCTAACTCCAAGAGCCATAGAAACCACCTTGCACATGACTGCAAGCACTAGTGAAAGGATCTCCTAGCCAAGCAGGTCTCCTCATAGAAGGAGGAAAGAATGATCGCTCCTGTTTTAGGACCTCCTGCATCATCTTCTTCCTTTCTTCCTTATGATTCCCTTCAATCTAATCTGCTCCTGGTTTCTATTGCGAGCACAAATGTGCCTAACCCTAAATGGGTGTAGGTGTTTATCACTCCTTCAATAGAGCCACCTTTTTTTATGTCAATTTTGAATATACAGCCCTTATCGAATCCCATGGACATGGTTAATACTTTGGTCGTGTCCACTACAATTTTGTCTTCCTCTTCCTTTGCACCCCTAGCTTCATTTGTGGGAGTTCACCTCCTCCAATGAAGAAAGAGGTGGAGGCTAGTCCTTTTGGAAAAGGATATAAGAGGATCCCACCTTCTTCATAAGGTGGTCCTATGATGACTTGTTATGTCCTTGTGACAGAACCAATCCTAGCTTCTCTTGAGTTTGTCATTGCTCCTAAATCATTTGGTGAACTTAGCGGTGAACCTCAAGCACAACCTACCTCATTTGTTGAGAATAGGCATGGTCCTCATATGGGATGCATGTTTAATTTTGTGGATGAGGTCCCATACCTATTGGAAATCTTCATGAAATCATTGACTTTGACTCCACAAGAGCTTAGAGGAGAGGACCTTGAGGGGCCCTCTTCCTTAGCCCTTGTTGCAGGAGGGTCAGACGCTCCTCCTCTTAACATTCAGCCATTGTAGGCTCATCCTCCTTCCCCTTATGAGGATCTAGATTGGGAAGTGTGTTGGTTTCTTTTTACACTGTAACTAGGTTTGTCTTCTAATCTACCTATGGAACTACCAATTCTAGATAGGACAACTCAAAGGACCTAGACCAATTGACAAGGAATTTAAGAAGCCTCCTACACTTTGGGGTCTACAAGACCCGAAAGGGTAATCCATTAATGTGTCTACAACCTCTACACCATTACTATAAACAACATCAACATTAGCAGATAATCTCACTTAATAGCTCAACATGATAGGATAATACTGAAGTAAATTGGTTGTTTATTAGTAATATCAACTACCTCGAGAATGAGATAACTACAACACAACCATAATGTAATATAATAATTGATTTGAAATTTGTAGCAAGCTCTAGGCAAAGACAAGCAAATGTTGAGTCACATGGGTAGTTACAACTTGGAATAGTGCCATATATCTATTGGACAAGAGTCAAATTCATAAGCATCTAAAGGTATATGACAGATTTAACACATAACATATGAGATCTTTTGACAACATTACCTTGTAATATCATCAACATGTATTCTAACTCAATACTACTTATCAAATCCTTATACAACACATATCTTCCTATAATCCCATTCAATCATTTTAATTAATTCCTTGAATGAATGCTAAAACAGAATCATACACACCACAATAGTGAGATGGATAAAAGAACCCTTAGTTATTTCATTAATGGTTCAAATATGCATGTACAATGGAGAGACATGAGCTTTAAATTTTCATTTTAAGTCAAATGCTAGTACTATTGTACAACACTAAACCTTGATGAACTGAAAACCTGTTTGCAAAAAATGACTCAAAACCTAACTTGCATTTCTCTCTAAAATCATCAGACTTCACTTGGACTCGACAAAAGCTATCTAACTTAGTACTCCATCATTTTTTTGTACTTTTGGCCTTCCAATCCTTCTTATAGAAAAATGAAGGAGCAGGCAAGCATCAAGTGAGAAAGTAATCATGTCACCAACCAGCACTTGATTCACTGACTAAATCATGCTAGTAAGCACCTTACCCATCATTAAAGCTCACTCGCACACTGCAAGAACAACTTCAACCATATTTGACTAGGACTTTAAATTCTAACTGTCGATCCTTTAGTTAGATCAAACAATTGAACAACTGTCTTCAAAACTAATCGGACAAAATCACCAACATGGAAAATTAGGGGCCCACCTATCATACGCTGCAAAGGAAGTCCACATGGTGATTTCCCATGATATCACAATCAATAAAGATCCTACAACTTTGGATCACACAATGGTGGGCGACCGTTGATCTTTGACAATACTTGATCGACGGTCACAAACTTTGTCCCCTTCAACCCTTCCAGATAGGACACATGGTGCCTGCCCGCAATATCATGATCCATACAGCACAGTGGTGGGGTCATCGTGGGATGGCAAGGAATCACTAAGATGCAGTCGGACTAAACCTCTAATCTCCACCATGGATATTCTCTAATCTGACTTGTTGCCCTAATTTCTCCATTTTTTATGCATTTAATGAATTCCCCTACCTTATCAAATATATTACTTTAAATGTTTTTCTTAAAGCAATGAAACATTTAAAATATATCACCAGCACTTGAAAGCTTCCCTATGTCCCACCCTATACACGTAGTAACATCTCACCACTTCGTGATAAATAAAAGGTGAGCACCTCCTGATTGCAAAATAGAGGGAAAGGGCTATGATCAAATGGCAGTTGATCAATGGCCACACAAACTTCATCCCCTAGAGAGGACATGTGGGGCCTGCCCGCGATATCATGATCCATAAAGAGCCTGCAATTCATGATCGTGCGATGGTGGGAAACCATTGATATCCAAAGGAAAATGATCGATGGCAACGAGAAATCCATGCCTCTACAAAATATAAAATTTATTAATAGGACAAGGGGGCATTACTAGGCTGATGGTAAACAATGACATAAGTTGTTTGAAAACAATTCAGTACGAGGCAAACCCAGACTTAAGAAAATGAAAGAAAATCCCATGGAGGAAATAAAAATCAAAACCAAAGGGGTATAAGATGTTTTAAAACCCTTCAAAAACTAACATCGAAATAGAACCCAACCAAGGCGTAAAAAAAGATACAAGGTTTTTACATGCAAATAAGGCTAAAACCCCAACCCTCATAAATTTTGACACCATGAAAGACTAGTTGACACTAGGCAGGGTAGGAATGAAACATAAGGAGCAAGATTTTGAAGTGCCAATAGTGGCTCCAGTTGGGGATGTTCATTCCATTGGAATGAAGTGATAATTTAGAATCTCAAGTGGAGCAAACCAAGAGGCAGAGATGGCCAAAAAGGGACTGTTTGGAAAAAACAACCCAAACTATGTACAAGATATATACAAAATATACAAACCTAAACTACTGTTCATGGAAAAGACTACTTCAAGTGAAGTATACATTCAAGAACTATGCATGAACTGACAATTCAAGAATATCCCCTATCATGTCTTGGAGGAAGTATGAATCTTCACCCCACTTACCATTTATCAAAAATAGACCCAACCAGATTACATCAAATTTCCCATGTTTACCTTTATCCTCTAGTTTGGCATTCCACATTAAAACCAAATATCCATCTTTGAAACTCCTAGGAGTTTCCCTCTTTTCATACAAATTCTTTATTTACAACTGCAAATTTTCATTTCTCTTTTGAGTTTCCCTCCTAGTTTCATCTAATTCTATAAGAGCTTCCACTCTCAATTACATCTGGTCATCAATTTTATTATCATACATCTGGAGAAACTTATACATTTCCATTAAGTTATTTTGGGGAAACCTAACTTTTATCCCATAGACCAATTCAAATGGGGAACAACCTTTTGCCTTCTTCACAGTTACCTATCTGCCTAGATTGCTAATCTTAGCTTAGAATTCCAAATTCCCTTTTATTCTAATCTAGGATTCTTTTAATAATCTTCATCAAGCTTTTATTGCTTGATTCTGCCTATCCATTCCCCTGTGGGTGATATGGTGATGAATAAGAAATTTGGATGCCATGCTTCTCACAAAATTCTATGTATTCCTCAGATATAAAACACATTGTATTGTCTAATACAATCCTTTTCGGACACCCAAATCTAGTCAATATGTTACTTATCAAGAAATCAATTACCACTCTACTAGTGGATTTCTTCGTTGGAATTACTTCCACCCACTTGGTGAAATAATTAGTGGCCACCAATATCCATGAATGACCTCCACTAGATTTACATGATATCTCTCCTACAAAATCAATACCCTACTACTAGAATGGAGCTTGTACTATAACTGGTTTTAAAGGTAAATTACCAGAAAAACTTTATCTTACCAGAGAAACGTTGACAAGCATCACATGTCTTCACTAGTTGGTTTGCATCCTTAGAAACTATAGGCCACCAAAATAAAGCCCTCATTATCTTATGTGCAGTTGTTTTAGCCATATAATTCCCTCCACAAACTCCACTATACATCTCACTTAGAAGTCCTTTTGCTTGATCTTGGTCAACACACTTCAGCATGACACCTTCTCCATTTCTCCACCAAAGCTTTCCATCTATGATAACATTTATTATAGCATGTAACTTCAATGTCCTTTTCTCATTTTCACTCAAATTATTAGGACATTTCAATTTTTTCAAATAATAAATCACATCCTTATACAACTCAGAATGCTCCATATCACATATATGTGATCTATTCTCCTCTTTTAGAAAATTTATCTAATTGGCTTCTAGATTACTTTAGGCCATAAGCTTGGTCAATCCTTATGCTCTTACTAGTTTAGTAATTTGAACTCAATATTGAATTCTTGGATCCTATTTATCCATCTACATCTTCTTCCAGACACTTCTTGTCATGTGAAGTTGTCCTTAACAACAACACTAGGTACATAGGCAATTACATTAGCTCCCACAAAATAAGGCCTAAAATCCTTTACTACTTTTACCAGTGCATATGATTTTTTTTCATTTATATCATACTTAAGTTTTGTAGCTTGTAAAGATTTGCTAAAAAAGGCTACATGCTATTCAAAACCTTCTGCATTCTTTTGTAACAACACAACTGCAATTGTGTGGAAAGAAGCAAATGAGAAGATCTATAAAGGCTTGGAAAAATCAGGTGTTCTTAGCACATGAGCCTCCTTTATTGATTGCTTGATGGCTTGGAAAGCCTACATGGAGTCCTTATCCCATTCAACTTTGGCTCCCTTCTTGAGCATTTTGGAAATAGGGCAAACTATTTCAGAAAAAATTGTCACAAACCTCCTCAAGAAGTTTATTTTTCCAAAGAAAGATTGTATTCCTTTGAAATTTTGGGGTTTTGGAACTTTATCAATTGCAATTACCCTCTCTAGATCAATTTTCACTCCATCCTTGGAAACAATATGTCCCAATAATTTTCCCTCTAGTACTCCGAACACACTTCTTTGGATTCGAAGAAATACCATACTCCAAGGCTCTAATGAATATCTTCTCTAGATGATCACAATGATCCTCCTCCTTTTTAGAATATGTTTTCAAGTCATCTTGGTAAATCACAAAAAGAAAATTAATGAAATCTGAGAATGCCACATGATCCATGGCTCTCTGAAAAGTAGCCCCTGCATTTGTTAGACCAAATGACATTATTACATAAACATATGTTCCCCATGGTGTGGTGAAAGTTGTGTTAAACTACTCAGACTTTTTGACCATAAGTTGGTTATAGCCAAAAAATGATCCATCATGAATAGACATTAATTCACAGCCTGTCACCCTTTGCAACATGACTTCAATATTGGGTAATGAATAGTAGTCTTTTAATGAAGACACATTCAAATTTTTGAAATCCACACATAACCTGATGTCTCAACTTTTCTTCCTTACTGGTACCAAGTTTGACACCTAGGATGAATTTTTGATTGGCTTGGCGATTCCTGTATCCCTTAGTTTCATTAATTCTTCTTGCATTTTGGGGGCTAAAGTGGGATTAATAGGCCTTTTCTTTTGTCTGAATGGCTTGGCATCATCACACAAAGGAATATCATGTTGGAAAAGATCCTCCTTGTATGCCTTAAGATCATCATAGGACCATGCAAACACATGCCCAAACTTCCTCAATAAGTCAATTGACATCCTTCTCACCTTTGGTGACATTTTCTTTCCTCTATACACCTTCTTTCGGGATGCTTCCATTCCAAGATTTATCTCTTCCAAGTCATCAAGATAGGAAGCAGTGTGATTAGCCTTTGTCTTATCTTGATTATCAAACACTCTTTCTAGTACAAATAGACCCTTGGGAATTGTGTTTGTCTTTAACTAAATGAACTCATTTCAAAATATAGTATCCTTACCATCAATATTTTCAACAAAAGCTCCAATGTCAATTTCCTGATTTTCATATTCACCCACACAATTCAAAAACTTTAATATATCACCATCATTATCAAAAAAATTCTAATTTTTTATGTTATCATGGATAGATGGCCTAGCTTGCACCTAGACCTTTGAAATTCCAACTTAAGATATATCATCTAGTTTTAATGCAATGTTAGCTAATAAATTTTCCACCTTATTTTTACCTCTCTCCATCCATCCTATGCCAAATGCATCAAAGCTCTCTAATTCATCCCAAACAACATTCTTATATTGTTTCAACCTCTTTTTCTTTTATACATACTTGGATCTAACTTGGGAGACCACAAGCTCAAAATCCTAAATTGCCTTGAGTTTCTTGATCCCATGTTTTTCAACCAATCTAAACCCCAACAACAAGGCTTCATACTCTGCCACATTATTTGTGCATTCAAATTTAATAGAGTGAAAGAGAACTTGAATGTCTTTCCACTTGGTGA
>VDFB02000017.1:223200515-223331744 GCA_007258455.2 Sequoia sempervirens
ACTAACCAACCCATAAATTCTCATACCAACTATGACATATTCATAATTGCATGAGTGGAACATTAATTTTTTACGATATCACAATCCAATGTTCCGGTCATGGAGGAGCCCGCATTGATGATACCTAATGTTACGCATCATATAAGAATTCCTCTTGCGGATTTTTTGCTCTAATTTTCTATTTAGAAGGCCTAGCCAAATTATGCCTTATTTAGAAACCTATACGGCTATTATGCACGCCATGATCTGTAGTTTGACGCGTATAAGTACCTCCAATAAGCCAAGTTTTATTTGAATTTGGAAATCTTATGTTGTAGAGTAAGGCCTGAGAGAATGACGTCGAGATCACTGGAACCATTGAGACTAGGGAGAGTGATTGGAGATGTTGTCGACGACGTCTCTCCAACAGTAAAAATGACCGTTGTGTACAACAAAGATACGAAAGTCATTAATGGATGCGAACTGAGGCAGTCTGCTGTCTCATCACCGCCTCAAGTTGCTGTTGAGGGCAACCCTGCCAAATTTTACACGTTGGTAATAATAATATTCTTTGGATTTACAGAGCATAGAGCTGGGATTGTATATATTCGTTTCATAGCATAGAAGCTATAACCATGGTTTCAATTGTGTCTGTGGGTGATTTTGGTTGTTTTATTCAGATAATGACGGATCCAGATGCCCCTAGTCCTTGCGACCCTACTTGGCGCGAGTATCTTCTCTGGTATTGTCATCAAAATGGGAGAGATTGCAACATTTTTTTCATTGTTTTCAATGTGGGTCCGGGTTATAGTTATAGTTCTGGGACTTTATTAATCGGTAGATTAATTATATGCTTTCATGCATTTATTTAAAAGTTGCCGTTAATTTAATATAAACATGCTCAATATCAATTTATATCTTTGTATTTAATTTGTGAAGGATAGTGACGGACATACCTGGAACGAAATCCAGCTCTTTTGGTACGTAAGGAGACTGTTTCATACTTCATGTTTTTGAATTCGAGGAAGTTTATATGATTAAATTTTTATTTTAGATCATATTCTATGATCTATTTTCTCTTCTCTGATTCACATCATCATTCATTTTTTCTTCTCTAATTCACAGAATCAGGATCCATTTTTTTGGGAACTCATTTCATCATTCATTTTGACTGGAAAAAATATTTACGCAATCATTTAAAAAAAAAACTTTATTTGAATGCAGTTGAAATTCTTTTTTTTTCATACAGGTGGAGAACTCTCTAACTATGAGAGCCCTTGGCCGCAGCTTGGAATTCATAGATATGTTTTCGTGTTGTTTGAGCAAAGGCAGAGGGGAATAATAGGAGTTCCTCTTTCGCGTATCAACTTCAGTACAAGGCAGTTTGCAGAGATTAATGGAATGGGATTGCCAGTAGCTGTGGTCTTCTTCTATGCCCGACAAGATAGGAGTTAATATCTGCATATTAACTACGCCACCCTCTTCTGAGTTAGAATAGATATTACTGTTGTTAATATTCTACAGTAATTTAGGCTGGGTCGCCACGACACTTTTGTTGTCAAAAAAATATATATATATCAATCAGCACTGTCTTTATTATGATAAATAAAAATATTTAAGTGTGGACAAAAAAAATCAAATGCATAAAATAAAATTATTTATAATTTTTATAGTTTTGTTTTTATTTTTCATAAATATGATTGGTTAAAAAATTTTGGATGTTATAAACGAATTTTTAAGAAGTATGAAAGTGAACTATTATTTTATCAAGTTTTTTAGTTTTACCTTGTTATGCATTATCTTTTATAAGTTAAGCTATAAATAAGTAAATTAAGGTGAATTAATAGTTTGAAATGATTTTATTAATTTAATTTTATATTTTTAACTGAATATCAATATTTTATATTAAAATAATATTATGATAATTAATAAATTTATTTTAAAAATATTTTTGATTAAATTCTAATAATATGCTTATATAATATTATAATCTTTTATAAATATAAAATGTACAATTAGAAAATTTATATGTCAACATTTACGTAATTTTAATAGTTGATATCAATGTATATTTATGCAAAAAATTAATATGTTTTATTTGTATTTTGATTTTTAATGTATTATTAATTTTATTTCTTTATAAATATATATTTTAGGGATTATTAAATATAATCTTAATATTGTAAAAAGCAATAATAAATTTTTCTTTAAAAATTAATTATTAAATGTTTTATAGTATATTGACATAATATGAGATAATATTTACATAAAGATGGATTTATAAAGATGAATTTTGATGGTGCCTCCAAAGGAAATCTGGGGGAATCAGGGATAGGTATTTGCATGCATGACTCACAGGATAAGGTGATAGCATTATGTTCAAACTATCTTCGCAGAGGGTTTAACAATCTAGCTAAATCTAAAGCTTTTTTTCTAATAAGGTGGAAATGGCTCTAGAGATGGGCATTGAGAACTTCCATATTCAAGGGAGATTCCTATTGAAGACAATGCTTGTAAAAGAAAAATTAGAAAATTGGGGTCTTCAATACATTCTTCCAAAGAGTATGGGACATACATAAAAGTTTCAAAATTCTATGATTACCACACTTACAAAGAGGAAACAATATAGCATATTATCTAGCTAATTTGGGTATTTGAAGCTTAAAATATATATTTTAGTTGATCTCTCTCTCTACTTGCAGTTTTCCCCATATAGTCGAGCTTGTTGATCAAGATGTCTCATATGAAGGACAATATCTTAAATTTATATTGTAATGTATGGTCGGGGCAATCAAATATCATGATAAATAGGAAAAGGGGCATCTCATAAATAATCTGGTTTTGATAAATTTGGCTTTACCATGTAATATTATTTATGACACAGGGCCATCATATTCCATTCCTTTGAAAGGTAATGATTATGCATGTCACCTAGAGGCACTTGTGTTGCCTCATTGGTACCTCCATGGTATCGTTATATGCTTGAAGTGGGAAATGTGAAATACTTTTTGAATGGGTGATGGGACATGTCGTTCATTACATTGTAAAACACTGCCTTTTCTATTTTTTCCACCTCTTTAGCAAATGATGGTGCTTCCCATGACAATGAGCTTCATGGTACTTGCAAATGTGTGGAAGTACCTTGCATTCTCCTCAATATGATTTGATCTATACATGCATCCAATCTTTAAAGGTGGATGCGGTATATAACCCTTTCACTCTATTAAGAAGACTAATCAAATCATTAACTTCTTTAATAAATTCATTCTATGGAAAGTTTTTACACCACCTAGAAACACTTGACCATGGATTCTAACCACACACTATTAATCACTCTTTTACAACTATCTATATCCTTTTCGTATTATTCATCTTGTGTATATTTTTTAGTAGCATCTACATATGAGTCTATACTAGGACACACGAAAGCTTTGTCAAAGAACTCTAGATCTAACCTTATGACCACATTTCCATTCATATCCCTAACACTTTGGCCATCATTAATGTAATGTGTCACTACTTGGAGAATAAATTCAGGATTATATGCATCTACAGTGAAAGTTGCAAAAAATTATATATTTCTCTAAACTATATGCCTTATAGCATTATCCAATGGTTTTTTTTAGTCGTATCAATAAATTTGGGCATATCAACATGTTTGATCTCAGTATCCTTTATCTCATAAATTTTTGAGGATACTAAAGTTGATGAGAAAACACCTTTGTATTTGAAATTCATGACTTTGGATTTTCTCAAGGAAGGATCCATCATCTAAAGAGTAGTTAACAAGTGAACGTATCCTCCTAGGAAGGTAGATATGATAATCTTGGAAGACATGCACAAATACTTACAATGCAAAGTTCATTATTTTACAATGTTAGAAAAGCTTGCATGGTTGGAAATTGCAGTAGTGGGAAAAATCTAAGCACTTGCATGAGCTTGGAGGGCTTGAAAATGATGTAGGAAAAAAATGGAGCAGAAGTGAGAAATCTAGCAAGTGAAATGCAAAGTGGAAATTTTTTCAGTGTTAGCAAAAATTTTGCAAAGTGGAATGTAAGGTTGTTGAATTTTAGTGCCAATGTAGGTAAATGTTTACTTTTGGGTAAAAGCACAAAGATGTGTCACACTTTCGGCGAACTAAATAGATTTGAGTGAAAATATTTCAACCAAAAAAGTTTCAATCAAACTAGTTTTGCTCAAAACCACATGGCCTATATGTTGCACATAGAGTTTTGAGGGAAACCCTTTCGCTTGAAACTCAAAAAATTATATTTTTTACTTTGTCACATCAAAATGTGGCTTATTTTATGTGTGGGGTTTCAGTAGAAAAGGTTTCAATTGAAACCATTTCTATCAAAATTGTCTATGGGGCATCCTAGTTGGCAACCAACTCAGCTTTTTTTAGAAGTTTTTTGAAACTTTCAACTTCAACTAAATGTTTCTTTAGTCAGAATGATGTTTTTGAAAAAGATGAAAAATACCCTTTTGTAGAACTCAAAGTGGTGAATTTGAATATGTGATTTTTTTAATATTTTGATTAGTTTAAATAATACATTTTATTTTTAAAATAATGCAAGTAGGTTTTTAAAGTTAAAAAAGAGGTGAATTACAAATTTAAAAAAATAGTAAAAAATATTTTAAAAAATAGAAAAATATATCGTGCACTAGAGTAGAGAGTCTTCTTCAAAAGGGTATAATTTGTTTTTTGAAAATGATTAAAAAATAGAAAATAGTTGATGTCTAATGAAAACTGTCAAATTTTTACAAGTTTGACTTTAAAATGTTATTACGAGAAAAATATACATCAAAATATCATTTTTTTTCCATGCACAAGATATTGAAGTTACCTATGTGGACAAAAATAATTAGGGGAAAATTAAGTTTTTTTCTTTTTTTTTCTTGACATCAAGTGAACATCACTTTTTCGTAAAATTTTTAGCACTCCAAAATCTTCTCTTAAATTGATAAAAAAAAATCAAAACAATTTTTAGAAAATCTAAAAAATTATAGGATTAAAATTCATCAATATTTCTAGGTTTCATTAGTTTTCATAATTTTTAAATTCAAAACATAAAGACCAATTTATGTGGTCAAAGTTCAATTTTTATTTACTATTGGCTAATTACTTTATAAATTATGACACAAGTTTTTTCTTTTACCCTTTGTTTTACATGCATTTAAAAATAACGCTTATGCATATTGGTAGATCAATAAGTTGCAAAGTCAATAAATTTTAGCAACTCTACATTATGGTTAGTATTTCATTCAAGTGTAGAAGCGCGAAAAAATTCACTTTTACATTTTGGATTTCAAATTTGTTGGGTCGAAGAAAATCACTAACTCAACATCTTGTAGTATTCGTTTACGTGTACTTGTAGTGAAAAATACCACACTTACATGTGGGCTTGGCTTAGTTAGATGTTACATCAGTGAAAAAAATTGACTCAACAATTGGCGAGGTTGTTATCATCTACAATGTTGGAAAAAATCACTGACATTTCATGTGAGGGCTAGGGTAGTGAAAATGTTTGGTAGACCGAAAATCATATACATTGGTGTTGTTTTTCACCATTTCTGCAAATTTGATTGGTAATACGTGTATGTGAAAATGGAAAAATATTTTGCTCTAACAAGCAAGGTTTTGGAAAATTTGAGGACATTCATGTAGTGAAAAATATCACTCAACATATATTAAAATGGTTCCTTTGTATCCTGGAGTTTGATTCCCACGATACAGTCATGTATAATGTTTATCACAAGACATGAATTGGAGGGTTTAAACCTCGAATTTTATTCTGTGAACAATGAGAAAACTAGAGAGAAAGGTATTATGTATCTTGCACCCCTTTCATACCTCCAACTTATAGTTTACTTTACAAGTCCTCCTCAAAATTTTGCAAAGATCATACTAATGTTGTTTGAGCCTTCCTAACATACTTCCCTTCAAGTATCGTTTTCTTAAAATTATAAAACCATAAAAACCATGTCTTCTATCTCAAATGATATATTGATTTTATGGATTGCATCTATAGATAAACTTTGTTGTTATCCTCAATTAGAACCACATGTTATCCTCAAATTTAGTTGCGCTCAATTCATGGTATAACTTCTATGAAACTTGTCTATTTCATAGCCCATGTACTCTAAGCATGCAAAATAAGGTAGATTATACTTTCCTTCATGTGTGGTATCCTAGCCTCAAATCATCTTTTCAAGTCTTAGCCTATTTTGGTTTTTCAAAATTTCCAAATTGGTCAAAATTGCAAAATTTCACTTTTTTAGTGTCAATAAATATTTCAATCATGTAGGAGCACTGAATTTTAGTGCCCATGCATGCCTAATGCAAAACATAAAATTGTAAGGTTGGTCAGACCCTACATATAATCTACCAACTTTTTGAAAGTTGCATTAGCGAAGAATTTGGATGACTTGGAAAACTCGAGTTCACATTAGTGCCATTAATGAGGTTTTAAATGCATTGAGGAGGGGATTTAGATTTGTTTTGTTTGTTTTATTTTTTATTTCTTTTTCATTATCATCCTCCTCCCACCTCTATGAGTTTGTATTGTTGCTTATGGTCATTAGATTGAGCTATTGGAACAGATTTTGTGGTATTTTTGTTAGGGTAATCGTTTTCCTCCATTGTTTTCAGGTATGTTCATTTTTGTTCTCCCTTCTTAGTATTTGTTTTGTTTTGAATATGTATTTAGGGTTTTAAGTTATATGTGTTTGATTTCTATTAATTCTTGTTATGTCATTTGTTCTATTACCTTTTGCTCCCTAGCTTTCTTTGAAAACGTGTCAAGGGTTTTCTTCCTTTCCTTTGGGGTTTACCATGTGGGTTTCTCCCACGAGTGTTTCATTATAAACTCATGTTCCAACATATGCATCCCAATCCTTGATATTTCTTCTTATGCTTATGTTACCCTCCTAACATTCAAAATGAAATTTTACTCACTTGTGATCAATGTTTAAAATCGAATTTCCAAGTGTACATGGTGGATGACTTGTGTTTTTTATGGATATATATGGGTGAATGTTTTCATTTGAATCAACATCTATGCTTAATCAAATTTCTTTTAGAATCAATTTTGAGCACTTATGTTAAAGCATGGGAATACTAAGATGAAAACACCAGTGATTTTGAAAGATGATCTCATAAATAATTCATACTTGAACTCCATTAGATGTAGACTCTCTTGTATTGTACTCATCCTATTTTATGTTCTTATTAATATAAATTAATTATGAAAAAAGGTCCATATCAATTACATCTCATCATTTTAAACTTAATATACTGAATATGGAAATGAAAAGTTCAATGCTCTCAATATTACTTATCTACCTTCCCATTGCATGAAAATGTGCTAGTGGCTAACGGTTAACATTAGGAGATGAAAACTTAAAATTTTGCAGAAAAACGAAACTCACACGTAGTTTACAAAAATGTAAGGGACTGAGCTTGACTTTTTTCTTCCTACATTTGAGTTTTTCATAGCGAACACTTTTCTTTATTCGGCGAAAGTGAACAAAGCATGTACCGAATGTATTTATTTCTTATTTTAGAAGATGTATTGCACCTACTTTACAAACAACATTCCCGAGAGGTCCTCAATGACAGCCTTAAAAGACAGGCGTGGACGTTTTGCTGGTTTCGTTGAATTATGCAGCTGCCAACGACTGAAAAAAGAGACAGTGGTCCGCGCATGGCGAACTCAGCAAATTCCAGTAAACAAACAAAACATCCTATCTAGATATTAATAAATGAAGATTTTTGAAATAATATTCATAATTAGCAGCTCTGGTGGCACGGCTGATTGAGCGATCGTCAGCGTATTATTAGCTGCCACCGTTATAAACTTATAGTAGAATTTCTTCATCCCTCTTTCATTGTCATTTGGCATATATTTCTTCAAGATTCCTCGATAAGCATTTGGCTTAAGTTTCTTATGAATTTTGGCTTCCCTAGGGTTAATGTAATTAGGATTTCTCGTTTTATAATCAGGGGCCTTCATCTTCTGTTATAACAAACAAAGTATACTGATCACACGGTAATTTTTTACTCAAGGAAGGCTGGGAGACAACTAATTTTAGTGGCCATTTGTTTACGGGCAGGGTTCAAAGAATTCAAAGCCTTTGTAGCGTTTTTCTTATTTTCCAGGTTTCAATTTATCCCATATCCTTTTATGTTTTCTTTCGTAAATATTTGTTCTCCCAAGTGTTTTAGCATTCTTTTTGCCTATTAATGTTGTTTCATGACTATATTCTACATATATTTTTGTTCCCTTTTCAGCTTTGTCCTCTTTCTTTTCAATCCTCAAAAATCTGATGCATATTGAGGATTTTAAACTGTCCCGACTCCCGAGTTTGGTATTTTGGGTGTAAAATTAGTAACCTAGAATGTTCTCTGTATATTGAAATAGGCAACTTACTATTTTCGAGTCTAGATGAACTGACAGCTTCTATTATTTGTTTTTTTTTTTTTTGGTTTCCTACATACTTTCCCAAAAGAAATGAAGTGTATTCAGTTACTAATGAATCTGGTAAATCTTTTTGGTGCACTAGTCAAATTTTAAAGTGTCGCGAGCTTGGCATTTTGGGTGTAAAAATGATAACCGAAAAAGCTTTCTCTATATTGAAATAGGCAGCTTGCTATTTTTGAGTCTGAGATGAACTCAGAGGCTTCTATTATTTTTTATTTCTTTTTGGTTTTCTAATATACTTTTGAAAAGAAATGAAGTTCTTTCCATTACTAACGAGTTTGTCAATTTTTTTGGAAAAGAAGAACCCAACATGCACCTTACAGCATCTTATATTTTGCTTAAACATATATTCAGTAACTTGATGCAAGCACATATTACTATGCCCTTAAAGCGGAAATAGACATAGTTGATTTCTCATCTCATTAACCCTTAGAGGAAAGGTAATGTAGTTTACAGATCTAAATAAATTTAGCAGCATAACGACATATATGTTAAAATTTTAAGAACATGAAAAAAGAAGAATAGAA
Source organism: Sequoia sempervirens (assembly GCA_007258455.2). Lineage (NCBI taxonomy): Eukaryota > Viridiplantae > Streptophyta > Pinopsida > Cupressales > Cupressaceae > Sequoia > Sequoia sempervirens. The sequence goes on from VDFB02000017.1 coordinate 223,209,505, forward strand.
TAAAGATAGACATAAGAGAAAAGACACCAATATACGTGGGGAAAACCCTTTCGGATAAAAAACCCCACACTCCAAAGCATTGAACCAATGTATTAAACTGCAACAACAAACATGTTACAATACACTTGCAAGCTCAAAGCCTTAACATGGAGATTTACATCTTGTTCCTCTCGAAGAAAAACTGACAGCATAACCCTGCATAAAACTCTCCTCTCACAAACTTCTCTTCAAGCCTCCAATTTATAGACTTTTGGCTATACAAGAAACCATCTGTAGTTTTACAAAACGATGTGCAATAAACTCTCACGTCCAAATTGTTCTCCCCTATTTTTGACCCTTACAATTGTCATAGAATATTTTATAATACATCTAAAAATAGTCCTTCCATGATATACTATCATGTGAGCATCTTTTGACAACTAATATTTCAATTTTCAAGGCACCGACATGTGGCAAAAGTGACAATTACAAATTCAAATGCCCATCTTTTATGTTGGAGCTAAATAAAATAATAACCAACTGTGGGAAAATATTAAATGACAAAAAAAATTAATAATGGAAAATTTTACAAGGTTGAGACACCTAATTTTCCAACATGGTAGCAGAGCCATGGCTGATGAAAACACAATGATCTGCACATATGTTGAAATGGAAATGGTAGAGAAGTATATAGAAGTGGTGATGACAGATGTGCAAATTGAAGAAGATGTTGAAATGGATTATATGGACTGGGAGGAGGAGGATACAGACGTCTTCATGCAAGATGCACAAGTAGAAGAAGATGATGTGCTAATGGAGTCCCTGGACGAGGATATAGACTTGGTGATGGAAGACGCAAAGATAGAAGAAGATCGAGAAGTGTATGTAACCATAAAGCCTTTTTCTTTTGTATCTGTGTGCATCCTTAGACGTTGGATTTTGACCTTGATTTTCTATAATAATAAGTCTGATTGATATTGCAGATCCGAATTGGACCTATAATAATAAGAGGAATAGTCAAGATGGGTTCATTTCATCAAAAAGAATACGTTTAATGATGTAAGCTTTCTGACGAGGTGTTGGGGGCCTAGTGTTTAATTACGATACAGGTGAGAAATCATACCCATAAACATTAGACAAGCTCTTCAAGAATGCGATAAAGAATTGAAGTAGTGATTACGGTTATTTTTTTCTGGAATATGGCAATGATATGTTTTATTGTGTTAATTTTAGGGTTAATTTTATTAGGGCTGATGTTATTAGGGTTACTGTTATTAGGGTTTCTCTTTGATTCTAACAGTAGACCGCAGGAATATTTTTTCCTCAGAGAAGGCAGGGAGACACCTAATTTTAGTGGCTCTTTATTTACGGAAGATTTCAAAGAATTCAAAGCCTCTCTAGCATTTTTCTCTTTCCAAGGTTTCAATTTTTCCCCTTACTTGTGTTTTGGTTCCCAAATATTTGTTTTTCGAGAATTCTTTTCGCCGACCAATGCTGTTTCAATATTCTGCATATATTTTCATTATTTTTCAGTTTTGTTCTCTTTCCTTTCGATCTTCAAAAATTTCTGATGCATTGTGAGGATTTTAAACTTTCGCGAGCTTAGTGTTTGTGCTGTAAAAACAATAACAGAGAAAGCTTTCTCTATTATTCATTATTTCTTTTCGGTTTTCTGATATACTTTATCTAAAGACATGAACTGCTCTCAGTTATTAATGAGTTTGCTAAATATTCTTGGTTCACAGCCATGGCTGGTGAAAAGACAATGATTTACACAAATGTTGAAATGGAAATTGTAGACGAGTATGTGGAAGTAGAGATGATAGATGCGCAGATTGAAGAAGATGTTGAAATGGATTATCTGGACTTGGAAAAGGATACACACGGTTTTCATGTCAAATGCACAAGTAGAAGAAGATGGCATGTTAATGGAGTACCTGGACGAGAATACAGACTTGGTGATTACAGTGTTGTATTCCATGCAACTATCAATGTATGTAACCATAAAGCCTTTTTTTTTGTATCTGTGTGCATCCTTAGAAGTTAAGATTTTGACCTTGATTTTCTATACTAATAAGTCTGATTGGTATTGCAGATCCGAATTGGACCTATAATAATAAGAGTATTTAACATGGGTTCTCTTTATCAAAAAAAATACGCGTAGTGATGTAATATTTCCGAGGAGGCACTGGGCGCCTGGTGTTTGATTACGATACAGGTCAGAAATCTTTTGAGGATTTTGACAAAGAATTGAAGTAGTGATGTACGGTTAATCTTTTCTTAAACAAGCCAATGATTTATTGTGTAAACTTACAGGTGTTGTATCTGGTGCCCTCTTATACATTCAAGATATTTTATAACATGATATTTTGCTCTTATCTTTGAGCAAACCTTATATTTTTTGAAGGGATTTGGCCAAATTTAAATGGGATTTTGAAAATTTTGATAACTCTCACATCGTAAGCAATTTTTTTTATATAAAAATAATTAAATAAAATACTCAAATAATATATAGCGAAATTTATTAAAATTGTTATTCAAATTAGATACATTTTTTAATACATAATAATTTTAAAAAAAGTTAAATTAATAAATAAAGGTATATACAACTTTTTTATTTATTATTTATTAAGATAATTAATTGTTTATTTAAAAAAATATAAAATATACATATTTAACAAATTGTATATTTTCTTATAGTAAAATTTTTTAAAATATTTTTATCATTTGACATTATATAATTTTAATCTAAATCTACATTAATATGATTCCAATTTTACCATTAATTTTATATTAATAGATCTCTTGAATAATACAAATTTTAATGTCTTTAATAATGTATACAAGGTAAATTATAGATTATGTAATTTGTAGTATGAATTTTAATTGTATGTTTCTATTTTTATTTTAGTATATGTAATATTGTATTTAAAAAGTGTTAGAGTATTTTAATTAATATTTGTATTTTATATATAATTATTATTATTTTTAAATGTTTCATAAAAGTGACAAATGTAGAAATCCCAAGGGTGATAAAAAAGAGAAAGGAAGTAAACAAAGGAGGGGTTGGGTGTTTCACTAATGTAAGAGAATAAAATTAGAGAATGAGGAGTATTGTACAAGGTGGTGATAGATGGATTGGAAATGAAAAACTTAGGGAAAAGAAATGATGGGGGATAGAATGATCAACCTCAAGTTTGAGTGCAATATAGAAAGAAAATGAGTTGATTATTAAAGACTATTCATATAAGTCTTAAAAGGGTTTTATGGTAGATAAGCATAAGATAATGAAACTATATATATTCAATGTTAATTAAATAATGGATAATTGTGTAGTTTGTCCTTGTGATTAATATCATTTATAAATTATAAAAATTGAGTGGGTGAATATTTTAAAAACTTCCATAATTATGAATTTTATTAGAAGATGGTCACTAGAAGATAGGGTAAGGGCTTAGATGGAAGAAGCTTGGCCTTGTGTATGAACTATCATAATTTTTTTGGTACTTGGATTCTTTTAGATCACTTCTAAATTAGTGTTCCATAAGGATAATATTATCAATGTTTCCACTATATTATGTGCAATAATGATCTCTCTTTGTGATATTGGACTAAAGGATTTGACTCTAAAACATAGAAAAATAAGCTTTCCCAAAATGGAATGGTGGATCCAAATAGGGAGAATGGATCCTATCTCTCTAATTTCATTAGGAAATCAAATCCACACAATGAATCGACTATCAACCCTTAGGTGAATCAACTCAAAGTGGGAATCTTTAGATTTCCTTTTTGTGTTGAAGGATGGAGGTCAACATCAAACAACACTTTGGGAAGAAGAACTAAAAATAGAAAATCAACTTCAAAATGCACTCTATCACTTGGATCTAATATATTAGGCATAAAATTGAGAGAAATAGCAAAATTTCTAGCAAATCTGGGAAAGGTAAATATTGTGCACTTGTCACAAAAATGTAGTTTCTACAAGCCTGACAAGGACTCATTCACCTGTGAACAAATGGGTCTAGGCTCCCCTTTCTAGAAAAGTCTAGATTTGAGATCTGAAGCTGAAACATTCACTTCCTTACTGTACCTCTAAACTTTCACTCCTGAATCTAAACCTATGATAAATATGCAAAATTACGTTGTTGTTTGATGGTGGATAGGGGTTTTCCTCAGTCAAACCCCAAATTTGGTAATTAAAGCTTGATGAAAAGTATAGATCTGAAACATAAAATGTGTGTGCAATCCCTTACCTTAAGTGTGACTAAGATTAAGAGAGCTTAAAATGCAAGAAAACCCTATTCAATTGTGTTAGAATAGGATCCATATATGAACATGAACAATTGTGAAGAACTACTTTGAGAGATCTCAAATCACCCTAATAATTCATAAAAAATAATATAACTTCCTTTGGTCAGAAAGTAGAGTGATAATAGAAGAAAAAAAAAATTAGGAAAAAATTCATTAGGCTTGTTTGAATGTCTTGGTGCATCTCCCAAAACCTAGAATCCATCATGATCCTCCATAGGCATCTATCATCAATTTTTGACAATGGTTGATCTTGTTGACAAAATGAGCTTGAAGACCTACAAAAACAAATAAAATGCTGCTTCAAGACTTTGGTTTTGAATTCTTGATTGATTTCTCATTTCTCTTGAATATGAATACTTGTGATCTCATATGAATCTCTCTTCCTTTCTAGTATAAAATGAACATGAAACTTAGATGTATAGGCTTCCCTTCTAATTTCCCATTTTTAAATCTTTAAAGCTACCACTTAGAATTTGAATTTAAGACCTTAAAATGTCACCAAAAGAATTTTTTAAGTTGATTCTTTGTAACTTACATGAGACTCATTCACCCATGGGAAAATGGCTCTTGACCTAAAACTTCAGGACCTAATAAATGTTAAGATATTAATTTAATTAATATGATTTATTCAATGTGGGTTATACTATCAAGAAATAAATAAAATAGGACTTTGGATAAACAACAAAGTTTACTAGGGGCCTATTAATGAGGGATAAACATCCATAAATGTAAGGTCACTAAAATAGGTTTGAACTAAGTGTGAAATTGTACTTTCTCTTAGAAAGGAGTAGAATATAGAAAATAGGGCTAGGTTAGGGTTTCCTAAAATGGAAAAGTGGATCTAAAGAGGGAAAAGGGGTCCTACTTCTCTATTTTCATTATTAAATGAGATCAACACATTGAAATGATTATCAACACTTAGGTGAATCAAGTCAAAGTCTGAATATTCATATTTCCTTAAGACTGGAGGATGAGGGTCTAGATCAAACAACACTTTGGGGAGAAAGACTAAAAATAGAAAATCAACTCTAAAATGCAATCTATCACATGAATCTAGTAGATTAAGCATAAAAATAAAGGAACCAACAAATTTTTTGGTAGATCTAGAAGGGATAAATGTTATGCACCTATCACAAAATGGTATTTTTAGGAGCTATCTGAGGACTCATTTAGCCTATGGTGAATGGGTCCTTTGTAGATATTTTCAAAACTGGTTTTTGGGTCCTCTAGTCTTGTTTCTGCACTTCTATATTATCGAGTTTCACAATAAGATAGTTGAAAATAAATATAGGATTTGAGTTTCCATGAGATGACAACTTTTGTAGCTTTGAAAAATTCTCCAAATTTGATCTTCAAAAGGCCTTCAAGATATCTTCTACCTAAATATGCAATCACAAATCAAGAATATTTTTTTTTGTGAATGGGGGTTTGCCTTGGTCAAACCCCATTTTGGTAATTAAACTTTGAACTAAAATGAAACAGCATGAAAGGAATGGTGAATGAACAACTCAAGGTCACAACTCACAAAACCATTGATTAAACCTTTGGAAATCTAAAATATTGGTGTTTATCTTGCATGAAATGGATTCAATGGATGTGGATCTTGATTCTTGAATATTTCTTCGAATATTTGACTTGAATGCTTGGATTAGATCTTGAAACCTACATAATAGCGTTAGCTTCAAACACATGCATGATTGAACATAGCTTTGACATGAAAATTGGATCTTAAATGTTGCAATAAATCCTTGAAAATATTCCCTTGAATGCTCTTGACTTTAATATTTTCTCTTGTAATTGATCTCTTGAAAATCTAATGTTGATCTGATAAAATAACCTTGCATTTATAGACACTTATCCTTAATTTCTAAAAGTTTAAACTTTACAAGTTGACCTTTGAAATTTGAATTTAGGATCATAAAAATACAACAAAAAACATATTTTAAAATGTGTTTCAAGGCTTATAGAGGATCCATTCTCCCATGGGCAATTAGGTCCCAAGCCCTTAATCTTGGAACACAAATTTCTCAATGTCAACTTTTATATATTGGCATTAATTAATGTGAATTTTTCTCTTTACAAAATATAATTTAAGTGGGCTCGTAAATGAATTATGAGGCTTATTAATGTTAAATTAAGCTCAGTAAATTAAGGGAGAACTAAATAAGTATGAAAGTATAGATGGATACACCTTACAACACTAGATTAAGGCATAATTACGTCCAAATTAACTTGGAGAGTCCAAACAAATGAGAAAATGTAAAGGGATACATTTTTCTACATTTAGCCCCCACTTTAGTGATAGGTGGACCTTGTGTGAAACTCACACTAAAGTAGTCAAGAGGAGTCTAGGTGCAAAAATGTTGATGGGATGAGACGTAAAAAATATAGGAGGTTGTCAAGCCCCAAAGATGAAGGTCCTATGGAAAACTAACATAAGCACAAAGGGACACAAACAATATGAATGATATGCAAAAACAAGATAAGATATACAAACATACAATTCCAAAGTTAAAGTGAAGAGAAAATAAATATGGACTAGCAATTTGTTTTATGTCACATCCATTCAACACAAAGGCTCCATAGGAAATAAAATTGTTTTATGCTAGGTGGCCTTTGGAAAAATTCCAAGGCTCCACAAGAAAGAAAATTCTACTATGGTAGGAGGCCTTTAGAAATATACACTCACACTTTGGCTAGTGGCTAAGTGAGAAATTCATGACTTTATCTAGGCTCTCACCATACAATGAGGAAGTCGCACCAGGTCTACAATCTCTTATCATACTAACCACAAGATGATTGATATTCTCTTCTAAACAAGGAATGTCAAAATGCTAATGCCAAAATGAAATAATTCCAATGCGAATAAAATAATGCTGATGTAAAGGTCACACTTCCTAGGAGATATATGTCATCATCACTAAGAAGGGAACATGCAAATAATAAGTGGGGGAAAATATTCCCCCACTTATAATGTCAACAAAATTTCTATGTTGGTATTTTAAGTAGAAAGAGAGAAAGAGAGGATCCTTGGAAATAATGCACACCTCCCAAAGCTATCATTTCTCCCCAATCATGAAGACAATGACAACAACCGAAAACTATCATATTTATACCAAGATAAATGTGGTTTCACCTAACTTTGTACCACCATGAATGCTAATGAGCAAGACACCAAAGATACATAGTGATGAGCAATATGATGGGATGAAAATCAATGTCAATTAGAGGAAATAGGTGCGTCAACACAAGGAAGAGCACCAACAATCCTTATGATTTTTAATTTTATTACTTAAATCCTTATATTCATTAGTATAATGACTATAAACTCTATGATATGCACAAAATGAACTCTTGTAAAATTTCTTTTGTGTTTTTGGAGGAAGAAGAATCAAGTGGGCTTCATGAAGCCTTGACAAGATACTCTCTTGATCACCAATAGGGGATATTTATTTCTTAGAACAAGATGTCATACACATAGTAGATGATAAGGCCTTAGATGAATATGGAGATAAACTTGGTATACCTATATCTTTCTTGAAAGTGTATTGTATAGACTTCACTTGTTCTCTATCATTTTGCTCCATATTTTTGTTATATCCATGTTTAGAAAGGAGTTTGTATCCAAGACCATAACATTCTTCCACCTCAAATGAATTGGTTTTATGCTTCTAAGAAGGATTGTATTCTTCATAAGAACAAAAATACTTTTTAATTTTCTTATATTTATGCATCATCCTCTCACAAGGGATAAGAGTTAAAAACCACCATGGGGTGATATTATTGATGTATAACCAAGTTGAGAAAATGAAACACAAGAATATATAGGTGTACATTGTGAGATTTTTTACTCTCCCATAAAGGAGGGTGGAAAATCTAATAAACCCCAATCATCACTAAATTTTTTTTTTGAAAATGAATCATTTGTAATTGACTCTTTCGACTTTCACTGTGATTTTTTGGACTTTTTGTTGAGATAAGGAATAAATTATAATGATACCCAATGATCACTAAAGTTTTTTTTTGTAGGTGAAAGATAATTAGGATTAATATCAACTTGTGTAGGCTCTACTTTGGAAGTTGTGATAAAAGTATTAGGGGAGTTGGAAGTGTTATGATCAAGTTTAACTTGTGATTTATAACTTGTTCATCTACTTCAACCATGTATATCTTGTTTTTGTATTCAAATTTCATCTAAAAGTGAAGAGTAGATGGGACTCCTTTCATAGCATGAATCCATGGTCTCCCTAGGAGAATATTGTATGAAAGAGGTCCTAGACTTATATGGATAGGGGTAGGGAAAAATACAAGTCCGACCTCAATAAGTAACGTGATTAGTCCTAATGGTTTCCTATTAACATTTTCAAAGCCACAAATAAATCATTTTTATAGATTAAGGGTTAATTGAATTAATGCAGATTTGAATGTTTGTGAGGGTTTTTAAGTTTTAAGGTATAACTAATTCACCCCCCTCTCAGTTGTCTTGTGCATCCAATAATCGGTATCAAACAAAGGTTCCATGAAAGAAAGCTTAGCCACTTGAGGTAGATTTGGGATGGCACACAATAAAGATGTTCCTTTGTTTGATGGATCTGATTATGCATTTAGTAAGACAAGGATGGGAGGTTTTTTGGTTTCTTTTGGATTTGAAATATGGAAGTATGTTGAGACTAGATATATTATACCTCTAAATGGTCCAAATACTGAAGATGATATCAAGGTCTATGAAAAAAATGTAAAACAAAGTATGCTCTCTTAAGTGGTCTTGCTAATTATGAATTGGTGAAAGTTATGAATCTAAAACTTGCTAGAGAAATTTGGGTAAAGTTAGAAATCATTTACAAGGGAGATGATAAGGCCAAGCAAGCTAAGATGTAGAATATGAAGATCATATTTGAGACCCTGTGAATACCTAAAGATTAAAAATTTACAAGCTACTTGTAGAAGATGAATGATTTTGTCAACGACATTAAAGTTCTTGGTGCAAAACTGAATGAAGAAGTAATAAAAATGGTACTCAAAACTATTCGTAAATATTATATTCATCAAGTTTTTGCTATTGAGGAATTACAAAGTTTGAACCAATATACCAAAGATGATTTGTATGGTTCTTTAACTTCTTTTGAAATGAGAGAACTTGGTACGAGTAATGCAAAAGTTGAGACTACTTTTAAGGCTGAAAAATTAGAGAAGTCTATGGAATCAAAACAAGACAATCTTGATGATGTGGAATCTAAATTTGTAAGAACAATGAAAAAGAGTATTGGAAGTACAAAGGTAAGTTTCCTTTCAAATGTTTCAATTTTGGAAAGATAAGATGATTAAGAAAAGGTATTATGTTAGAGAAGATGCAAGCATATCTAATAGTGAATTTGATTATGGGGATGATGAGGATGTTCAATGCTTGTTAATCGATTGAAAATATGAAACTAATTTTGGTAACTCTAAAATATGTGTGAAGGAAAGGAATTTGGAAGAAAGTGTTAATGTTGAAGACACTTTAATGTCTTCTTTCCATGCTATAAAGGAGAAGAAATACGTCATTGATAGTGGATTCTATAATCATATGACTAATGACAAGAGTAATTTTGTTAAACTTAAAATATATGAAGGAGAACTTATTAAGTTTGGTGAGGATACATCTACTAAGATATGTGGAAAAGGTTCAATCACTTTTGATGGCACACATAACACTGATGATGTTCTCTATGTTAAGGGTTAAAGGTATAATGTTTTGAGTGTTGGACTAATGTGTAGAAAGGGATACAATCTTATGTTTGAGGATGATGGTTAAGATATCAAAAAAGGCTCCAAAATTATCATTTCTATAAGAAGAAGGATATATGGAAATGTCTATCAACTCATAGGTGTTGATAGTTATTATTTGATAACTTAGATCAATGAGAGTTGGACATGGCATAGAAGAATGTATCACATCATTTTTGATAGCCTAGTGAGAAATTTTTTTATTCAAGTTGTGAGAGATCTAACAAATATTACAACTTTCATATCAATACCGTCTACAAGGAATGTCAAGTTGAAAAGAAAGGAAGAAGAAGTTTCAAAGTCAAAGAATAATCTTCTACCATACTGGTGGGTTGGTGCATACAAATATTTTTGTTCCTACCAGAGTAAGAATTCTCGAAGGTAATAGGTATTTCATGCTATTGATTGATGATTATTCTATAATGACATGGGTTACCTTTTTGAAATAGAAAAAAAAAGCTCAAGATAAGTTTAAAGCATTCAATACATCATGGTTAAAAATGAAATATGCTTGAGGTCTAATAGAGGTGGAGAGTTCAATTCCAATGAGTTCAATATATTTTGTAAGAATCATGGAATAAAGAGGTATTTATCCACCCCTAGAACTCCTTAATAGAATGTAGTGATTGAAAGAAAGAATAGGATTGTTCAAGAAGCTACACGGATAATGATGAAAGAAGAAAATCTATCAGAATTATACTAGAGAGAAGTAATTCATATTGTTGTTTACCTACTTGATAGACCTCAATAAATAGAAAAAAATAGAAAGACTCCCTATAAACTATGGTATGGAAGGATTCCTACTATCAAATAATTCAATTTTGGAAGAAAATGTTACATTAGAAGAGATGAAGAAAACTTAGAAAATTTTGATGCAATATCTGATGGAGGTATCTTTATTATATATTCTATTAAGAGGAAAGCTTATTGGTGCTACAACAAGAGGCTAAGAAATATTGTTGAAAGTGCAAGTTTCAAGGTTTATGAAGACCTATAGAAGAACTCAATGGTGATAGATAAATATCAATGGGATGATTCTTCATACAAAGAAGAAGAAAAAACTAAGGAAAAGGAAGTAAAATTTGAAGAAGAAGAAGCTCTCAAAAATATTCTTAGAACTCCTAAGTATGTGTAGAAGAATCATTCAGAAGAATAGATCTTTGGTGATAAGAGAAAATGTGTGCTTGAAAGAAGGAAATGTTGGGAAAATGTGTCTCAACCTTGAAATTATATAAATTTTATTGTTGATAGGATATTCTAGTGCATGAAAAAGTATCCCTTTATCAAACTTAATTAAGGAATAATTAATATTAAAATGATATTAATGTTGCCTTGATATAGTGTTGTAATGTTTTTTATACATTCACATTAATTTTAAGTCCCTTTCAAACTAAATGGACTTGATTGTGCCCTATTTAGGGTGTTGTAAATTGAATCTTTACACTTTCATAGTAATCTAGGGATTTATTAATTAATTGGGCTTCTTTATGCCTTATTTGGTCCTATTTTGCATCCACAAGCCTTATTTAATGCATCTTTTTGAGGATAATCCATACACTTATCAAATGACCAATCATAATTTATTTTTTTGGATTGTGTGTGCCATATTTAGTGATTTTAGTTTCGTACACCACCTTGGGCATATGGTTCCCACCAATGTCTTGGGGCTTGATCCTAAATTTGGCATAGAACTTAACATTTCTTGAAATTTGTGTCGCAAGCCTAGGCTACTAGGACTCATACACCCTAACTAGCATATGAGTCCCACTTTTAACTTGGACCTATTTTATATTCAAATTCTTGGTAATATTTTTCTCTTAGATCTGATGTTGGCTTGTAGTGTTGCAATTTCAAGAAATTTGGCATAAAAAATTATAAATACAAGGTTATTTCACATATTTTCTCCTAGCAATCTTACAAGACATCTATATAATTTTATGACAAAGTATCCTAGAAATTTTATGAGATCAATAGAATTCAAGAGAATTTAAGAGCTGATTATCAAGTATTTCAGAGCTATATTAAATAATCAATCATCATGTCAAATTCATCATGCATCATGTTTATTTTTGAGCTAATATTTGTGATGTAGATTTTCATGATTCAAGCAAGCATTCAAGTCAAGATTCATAGCATACAATCAAGAGTCAATATCTACATTCATGCTAGCCATTTCATACAAGATTGCAGCCTTTGTTCCAAGGGTTTGGTCAATTGCAATATAGCATTTTTGTTCATTGATCATTCATTTTTTCTATTTCTATTTATTTCAAGGTTTGATTACCAAAATAAGGTTTGACAAAGGTAAACCCCTATCCACTAACAAAACATTTTTTTCCCTCACTTTGATGTTGATTTATAGATTTAGATTGAAGATCCATTAAAGAAAAATATTGGAGAAATTTGTAAGTGTTGTAAAGTTTTCAAAGTTGTCACCTTTCTTGAAAGATTATGGAAAGTCACCTACAAGTAAGAATTCAGAGTTTCAGACTGAGAGATAGGAAGGGAGAGAAGATAAAAAAGATAACTAGAGGATATCATAGTTTTAGATCAAACCTAATACTGGGACTAAATTGCCACCTTCGGCGTATGAGTCCCAGTATACAACCATTTAGATATTTTCTATAGATCTCGGTTTACTAGTTGCAGATTTTGGATTTAGCTCGAAACCATAAAATTAGAATTGTGGCATAGAAAAAAGTACCCTTTTCTTGGCATGAGATTGATTCATAATAATTGGACTTAATGAGCCTTGATTCAGGTGTTGTGAGGCATTTTATGCATCAACACTAAGTCTTGGAGCTTGGAAAAGTAAATAAAATTTAAATAATGATGTCTTGTGAAGGTGTTGTGAAGTGTTGTAAGAAATTTCTACACTCTTCTAGACTCTATTCATTACATTTTACCTAAAAATCATCTTTTTACTCATCATCAAGTCCTTTTTTGAAGTGTTGTAGAGTCTTGTAAAGGAATTTCACTCTTTTCTAGACTTAATAAACATATTTCTCCCTAATTAAACATTATAAAATGTGTTTAATAACACTACTGCATCAATTTAGAAGGTTCTTAACTTAAACTTAATGATAAACTAGTGTTGGAATGAGTCTTGCACATTCACATTGGTTCTTGTGCATTCCTAGGCTATGTAGACCTCATTTTAGTGTTGTAAAGTGTATTTAATCACACTTTCACATTGATTTATGTGTCCCAAGCCCTATTTGACATTTAAATCATCACTAATAGTCCCATATTAACCCATATTGTGCATCTCGAGGTTCAAATTTATGAAACACCCAATAAGATGGCATTTTAGACCTTATTTCCTTATTCCTTGGAATATGAGCTATGAAAACAGCCCCTATGGGACCCATTCACCTTGCATGGTGAATCAATCCCATCCAGGTGGGACCTATTCATCTGTGTGGCGAATGAGTCCCATTTGGCTCAAATTTTAACCTTTGAGTAGGAAAAAAGTGATGAGGTATTAACAAGATACTAAAGCACAAGTGGTTATAAATAAGTGTTTTTATCCTCATTTTACAATATCCTCCCTCTTTCATCAACCCACTCATCCCCTATTCATCATTCATCATCTATCTTCTATCTCAAGTCAATCAAGATAGGGCTTTCATCAAGTTAGTTTCTAAATATCTCCAAGGATAGATTTTACATGTTTTGTTTTAGAATTTCAAGATCATTCCATCATGGCAAGGTAATTTATTCCATTGTTTCCTGCTTCATTCCTTTCTTTCATCATTTTGGTTTAATTACCTAAATGAGGTTTGACAAAGGAAAACCCCCATGCCCTAACAATCAACATTACTTCTTCTCTTCTTGTGTGTTTGTAGATTTAGAAATCTTGGAGGCTTAGGAATCATTGAAGATTTAATTTTAAGGTTATTTATGTCATTCCTTCATTGAACAAGGAAAAAATTCAACAAAAAGTTATTTTCAGACCCAAATATGACAATTTCAGAGATAAACACCTGTAGGAAGTAGAAGTTCAGATCTAGCTCCACAGAATCAACTCCAAATTTTTCTAATTTTTATAGGTAGATTAATTGACCACCTATGGTGAATGAGTCCCACCTATAGGTGTGAATAGTGGTTTTTCCATAATTCAGCTCTCAGCAGTCAAAAACCAGTTTCCAAGACTTTTCACCAGAAATAGGACTGATTCACCATGCATGGTGAATCAGACCCAGTGGTCATTAAAAATATTTTGGGTACATTTCATAAAATTCCAATAACATCAATCTACCTTTAGGTGCACTCTGATTAGCCTCTTTCAGTTCTATTTTCATATTTTAAGTTTCTAGTTCATAATTCCAATCAACACCGCATTTTCCAACATCTTGCATTAGATTAGTTTATATTCATTTATTTTCATTTTTAAGAATTCAAACACATCCACACACAATTCACATAAATATCTAATTCATCATTACATTAATCTTGATTGAAAAATTGTGCATTTTGGTGAATCTTTCCCCTTTGAGGTGAAAAACCCTAAGAGAGCAAGGAAGGATTTGGGTACCCAAAATATTTGTTTCAGGAATAAATCACCCTAACTAGTGTATGAGTCCCACTAGCTTAAAAAGTTAGAATTTCAAGATTACAGACCTTGTTTAATGCTTATTCAGTTTTCTAAGTGCACCTCTATTCATTATCAATTTATTATTCTGATTTGAAGTTTCATATTCTAGGTTACATTGTTAGATTTGTATATCATTTACATTTATCTCCTTCTAATCCTTTCTTAGTGGTGAACCCCCTCTTATCTTTAATCACACCTAAGGAAACCATCCTAACACTATTCCATTCCTTAATCAAGTCAATTGGTTGAGGCATGTTGGTTTCCTTTAATGAACTAAAGTGAAATAGGTCCCTTAGTTCCATCTCCTAAAGGTGGAACCCTATTTCCTTGTGTTCATTTTAGTGAACCCGACGTGAATCAAACACACAACCTTCTAATCTAGGATTTTAGGATTGTATTGTTTTCATTCTTTAAATATTAATTTATTTTAAAAAAAAAAGTCATATTGCATATCATATACATCATATTAACGTGTATTTCAACATTGAAATATTAAATTAGATATCAAACTGTCTTTTAGGTCATAATTTTGTCACATTTTCAACTTGTGTTTCACATTGCATTTATAGAAATTTGAAACTAAAACCTATTTTAGAATACTCTAATCTCAAAATCATTAGAAAACACTTGAAAATCTATCAAAATCAACTTCAAAACCCTAATTGGGACTCATTCACCCATCTGGGCGATTTAGTCCCAGTATAGTTGTTTTTCTCAAATTTTTTGGGAATTCTATGATGCTTATTTTTCTCTATTTAAACCTTCAAAAAACCCTAATTGGGACTCATTCACCCATATGGGCGATTTAGTCCTTGTATAGTTATTTTTCCCAAATTTTTGGGAATTCTATGATGCTTATTTTTCTCTATTTAAACCTTCAAAAACCCTAATTGGGACTCATTCACCCCTCTAGGTGATTTAGTCCTAGATTAGACCTAAAACTGCCTTTTACAACATTAAAAACATCATTTATGTGTTTTTGTTTATTGTTGTTAGATAACTATTTCAATTTGTTGATCATTTGTTTCGTTCATTTCAATTGATCTAGCTTAATTTTGTTCATTTATTATATTTCTTAATTTCAAAATAAAATATACAACATTTCAGTTTTAGATTGTTACTGTAAGATAGGGGGACCACTACATGCAAGACCCTAGGTCACAAAGGGTCAAGATGTGAGAGGCTTCCCTAACTTACCTTAGCTAAATGTAATGTTTAGGGTTATGAGGATGAGAATGATGAGGATTTTGGGGTCTTACAATAACTTTACAATCCTGAGTTCTAAGGTGGGGCTAGGAAAGTCAGTATTTAGGTTCAACTTTGCACCTTAGGGAGCTCTCTACCCAAGGATGTCAGTGCAGTATTTGGGAAATAGCGCGACATGCTGGTGTCTCTAAAGTGCGTTGTAGTGCATATGGTTAGACAACAACAAAGACAAGGTTGAAGTCACCAAAAATGACTAATGCCTTAGCTACTCAACTAAAATGCTAGTATGACACAACTAAATAGATTAAATACTCTCTAATGTTGTAAAGAAAATATGCAAGAGTAATGAAAATAAGGAGAATCTCACCAAGGAACTCGTTCACCAACTTATTCTCTGAGAAGCACACACACCTACACACAACATGAGGGAAAAATTTTGGTCACTGTATAGGGGCCTGCCTCAATCAGACCCCTATTTAGGTGTTTCCACCTCCATAGACAACCAAGGAAACAAGATAAAGAAGCAATAAAGTAACAAGAATACAAGCACTAGTAAACAATACTATGCTACTCAAACAAATGATAGAGGAGAGGAGAGGGAAGCTTACCACCTCCACCAAGAGCACTCAAGGCTACTTGGGGGAGAAATGAGAGGAACTCAAGCCTTTGCTGCAATGGCATGGTCCTAGACATGCTCTACCAAGTTGATGGAGTATGGCTATGGCTGCAATGAAATGCTTGAATGCTTGGAGTGAGTGAAAGTGAGCTTATGGGGTAGAATGGAGTACAACTGAATGCTAGAAGATTGAAGAAATTGAAGTGAATGTGGAATGAATGAATAGGAAGGAGTGAAGGAAGAAAACAACCATATTTGGGTTGGTTGGTTGAAGGAGGCATTAAAACTTCACTACCAATGAGAAGAGTAATGCCTTTGCTGGCCCAGTCATAGGAATCTAGTAGGGATGTAAGTGCACCACGTAGATGTTTGTGTATTGTGTAGATGTCTACACACCGTGTGAGTGTCCCTGATAGAAATGACTCCATTGACATGCAAAATAGGTGCCACATAGACTGCCAATAGCGGGCTTAATTGAAATTAAGCCTATGACCTTAGTTTTCTAAGGTGGATAAAGGAAAAAAGGGGAATTGCATATAGGGGGAAATTCACTCTTATACATTTTTCCCCCACTTTAGCGAGCATGACTACTGATGAGTGCTCAGTAAAGTAGATCAAGCAGAGAGTAAGGTTAGAAAAGTATACTTAAACCATTGAGGAAGTAGTACTCATTCGGGTGAACCCAAAGGTGTAGTAAAAGGAAAATGACTCCATAGCTACTCAAAACTATGAATTTGGAACAACAAAGTGTCTTACATGCCCATGGACCTAGAAGGAGGCAACCCCCAAGATCTCTCACATGAAGGAAGCCCAAAGGAAGTGGACTCCACAAAGTCAGGAAGCGACAACATTTCTACCTACAGATTGAACATGTCAAAAAGTGAAGACACATCTACCCATATATAGAACATGTCAACAAGAAGCGACATGTCTACCTATAGATAGAACATGTCAAAAGCGACAACACATCTATCAAAAATATAACATGTCAAAAAGAAATGACACATCTACCCACAAATAGAACATGTCAAAAAGTGGTGACATTTCTACCCGCAGATAGAACATGTCAAAACTAGGGACATGTCTATCCAAATATAGGACATGCCAAAAGCAATCGGTCATGCAGACCGTAAAACTTTCAAAGGGGTCCACTCAAGGGATGTGTTGTTTGAGAAGTAAGGTCTAGTAAGGCTTCCCCCAAGAGAGACACGAAAGGGTGAATGAAATGAGCCTAGTCGGGTTTCCCCCAGGCTAGGTGTGAAAGGATCCATTCGTCATAAAATCCTTTGAAGGAAGGGTCCCTTGGGAATTCATCGTGAGAAAAAAAGGGGGGGTCCACTCAAGGGAGACACAATCCAAAAGTAGGTGTTCTTCTTAGAGCTATTCATCATCAAGGAATCCTTTCAAAAGATGTTCACTTCATAAAGGAATTTGAAAGGAAGGATATGCCCCCACATGAGGGGAAGTTAAAGCTCTTCCCGCTTTGGAGGAAGGTCTTCAAGTCCTTTATTTTTGAACCTGTGATGATGAAAACATGTTATGTTAGGGTCCCAAATTGAGAATGCAATTCTAAGGTAAAGTTTGTGAAGAATTTTGAGAAAATTTTCATAAGTAACAAATAAATTTTTTGAAAGTTGAAGTTTTCAAGAAGAGCATTGTCTCACATAGAAGGGACAACTCAAAAAAACAAGAGATAAAGATAAAGGAAAAGAAAAAAAAGAGAAAACACAAACAAAGGACACAGGGGGATTTGGTTTAGTGGGGTTAGATCTGTCCAAGGTCATATAATAATAGGTAACTACTATGCAAGGTGAAAGATAATCAATCACCAACTAGATCAAGAAGAATGCACAAAAAAAAAAGTAAAAAATAAAAAATTGGGTCAACATGGAAGGGAAGACTAAATGCCCCAAATATTTACATCATCCCAAATCTAGGCACACAGAGCATGGGTACGAGGGAACACATCACAAAAAACACACACAGACAAGATCAAGAAAGGGCCTCCTTCTAATATTGATCAGACAAGAGATCATCCACTTTGTTGGAACTTCAAAATCTTGCTCCTTGTGTTTCATTCCTCCTACCTAGTGTCAACTGGTCTTTCATGGTGTCGGAATTTCTGAGGGTTGGGGTTTTAGCCTTATTTGCATGTAAAACCATTGTATATGTTTTACGCCTTGGTTGGATTCTATTTTGATGTTACTTTTTGAAGGCTTTTAAAACATCTTATGCCCCATTTGATCATCTAGGCCTAGTCCCTTTGATTTTGATTTTGACTTCCTCTGCAAGATTTTCTTTCATTTTCTTAAGTCTGGGTTGGCCCAATGCTGAATTGTTTTAAAACAACTTATGTTGTTGTTTACCATCAGACTAGCAATGCCCCCTTGTCCTATTAATAAATTTTATATTTTGTAGAGGCATGGAGTTCGTGCGACCATCAATCATTTTCCTTTGGATATCGATGGTTTCCCGCAATCGTGCGATCAGGAATTGCAAGCTCTTGATGGATTGTGATATCATGGGTGGATTCCTCATATCCTCTCTAGGGGATGATGTTCATGCGACCATTGATCAACTGTCATTTTATCATAGTCCTTTCCCGCTATTTCACAATTAGGAGGTGCTCACCTTTTATTTATCACAAAGTGGCGAGATGTTACCATGTGTATAGGGTGGGACCCGAGGAAACTTTCAAGTGTTGGCAATATATTTTAAATGTTTCATTGCTCTAAGAAAAAAATTTAAAATAATATATTCGATAAGGTAGGGGAATTCATTAAATGTGCAAAAAATGAAGAAATTAAGGCAACAAGTGAGGTAAGAGAAGATCCACGATGGAGATTAGAGGTTGAGTTCGGCCGCATCTCAGTCGTTCTCCGCCATCCGGCGATGGCCCCACCACAGTGTTGTATGGATCGCGAGATTACGGGTGGGCACCACATGTCGTATCTGGAAGGGATAAAGGGGACAAAGTTTGTGACTACTGATCAAGTATTGTCAAAGATCAATTGTCACCCACCATTGCGTGATCCAAAGTTGCAGGATCTTTACTGATTGCAATATCACGGGCGACCACCACGTGGACTTCCTTTGCAGCGTGTGATAGGTGGGCCCCTTATTTTCCATCTTGGAGATTGTGTCTAATTAGTTTTCAAGATGGTCGTTTGATTGTTTCATCTAACTAAAGAATCGATGGTTAGAATTTAAAGTCTCATTCAAATATGGTTGGAGCCATTCTTGCAGCGCACGGGTGAGCTTTCATGGCAGGTAAGGCACTTGTTGGCATGATTAAGTCAGTGAATCAAGTGTTGGTTGGTGACATGATTACTTTCTAGCCCGATGCTTTCCTTCTCCTTCATTTTTCTATAAGAAGGATTTCAAGGCCAAAAGTACAAAAAAAGGAGGGAGTAGCAAGTTAGATAGCTTTTGTCGAGTCCAAGTGAAGTTGCGGAGCAACTTGTGAAGTTTGATGATTTTAGACAGAAATGCAAATTAGGTTTTGAGTTCATGGAGGTTTAGTGTTGTATAACAGTACTAGCATTTGACTTAAAATGAAAACTTTGAGCTCATGTCTCTCCATTGTACATGCATATCTGAACCTTGAATGAAATAACTATAGGTTGTTTTATCCATCTCACTATTGTGGTGTGTATGATTCTATTTTAGCGTTAATTCAAGGAATTAATTAAAATGATTGAATGGGATTATAGGAAAATATGTGTTGTATAAGGATTTGATAAGTAGTATTGAGTTAGAATACATGTTGATGATATTATAAGGTAATGTTGTCAAAAGATCTCATATGTTATGTGTTAATTCTGTCATATACCTTTATATGCTTATGAATTTAACTCTTGCCCAATAGATATATGGCACTAGTCTAAGTTGTAATTGTCTTTTCCTAGAGCTTGCTACAAATTGAAAATCAATGATTATCTTATATTATGGTTGTGTTGTAGTTATCTCATGCTCCAGTTAGTTGATATTACTAATAAACAACCAATTTACTTTAGTATTATCCTATCATGTTGAGCTATTAAGTGATATTATCTATTAATGTTAATGTTGTTTATAATAATGGTGTAGAGGTTGTAGACATATTAAGAGATTACCCTCTCGGGTCTTGCAGAGCCCAAAGTTTAGGAGGTTTCTTAAAGTCCTCATCAGTTGGTCTAGGTCCTTCAAGCTGCCCTTGATTGGAATTGAGATTTCCATAGGTAGATTAGAAGACAAACTTGGTTACAGTGTAAAAAGAAACCAACAAGATGGCGACTCTATTGGGGACCTAAGTTTAATATTTCTTGTTAGTGTGTCAGTTGTTCATTTTGTATAGAGTTGTCATAGTATTTATGTGATTTGAAGGTTGAGCCTAAAATTATGTGTTAGGTCTATCCACTTCTTCTGTGTTGATGTTAGGAGGTCCCAAAGTTTTTCATTGTCCACCATGTGTCTTTAGGTATTTGGTATTCCCAAGCTAATTGGGTGGAAACTCTGAGGTCTTTGCACCAGTGTGCATTTTATTGTAAAAGATTTATTATAAGTGGAGAAAGCTTTTGAACTAGTATGAAGAATGAAGAACACCAGATCATTCATGAGGAATCATCCAAAACAAAAATTGGAAGGCGGACTTCCCAAAATAAAGAAGAGGGAATGGATAAAGAAAAGACAAGAATCTATTAATGATTCTCCCACATCATAGGACCCTGTACATCAAGGTACAAGTAAGTTCTTACACCCTATCCCTGAGAATCTTGAAGAGGTGTCTAGAAGTTTAGATTTAGATAGTTGTGGATTTTTTGATTCATTATTTAGTACACCTATTCAAGAAGATGTGGCATGTCAAAGTAAAGGGCTGTTAGTGTCAAGTATGTTGAAAAGAGAAGACGCAGGAGTAGAAGTCAAAGCCATCATAGAGAATGCACTAGTGATGTGCCTCCTCCTCCTGTTAAAAATGATGTAAACATGTACTGGAAGAAGTCAATCTAATAGACCTAAGTGATACATCAAGTTCTAATATGACTTTGCCTGACCTTGATGATTTTTTTGGAGACATTAATTCATTGAGGTGGGAAATCCAAAAGCAAGTTGAGCTCAGGAGGAAAAGAGAAGAAGAAAGAGAGCAGAGTTGAGGAATGTTGTGATTGAAAGGGATAGGTTGATGAGACAGTTTAAAAGCATGAAGTTCCTGAACCAAGAAGAACCTAAACCAAGTGTTGAGGGTTTGGTTGTATAGAAGATTGCTAGTAAGGGAACAAAGCCTGTGTTTAAAGAAAACCCAGTAGGCCACATTAATCTCCAACCCAAACATGTTGACCCAAAACCCTCAAATCATGTTAAGTCTCAATCGAGTAAGCTTGTATTAGATAAGGGAAAGCAAAAGGCTGAGGGGATTAAAATAAATGAGAAGGTGAACCCCATTTCACTCAACAAGATCTCCAGCCACATGTGTCATTTCAAATAGAATCTTCCTTAGAAAAGGCTAAAAGGGAGAATGAAGCCCTGACAGAAGAGTTGGAGAGAACAAAGATTGAGGTTGCAAATGCAAAAATGAATAGGAATCTAAGTTTCCTAAAGATGTCAAAAATGGATGAGGCTACACAAGCTACAACCTCATCAAATCACCAAGATGTTTTAAAGGATGGTCCTAAAATTAATCCAAACCCCACCATAAATAATTCTAGCCTGAAGATTCATGCAAATAGGTCTATAAATCCAAATCAGGATGGTTTTAGAGTACAAGATTTAGGGTCTGGTGTTGATCCTCAAAGTAATGAAGGATTATTTCAGCGATGACCTATACAGTTGGAATGGTATATGCCATTATTCTTTGATGGTATTCCTGTTTATCCAAATCCTATCCTTATTGACTTGAGAGAAAAGATGAATAAGTTTGCTAGCAATAATATTGTGACAACTGAGGAAGACTTGAAAGCTTTTATGGATATGCTAAATGATTATGAGGTAGAAAATGAAGATGTTGTAATGAAATTGTTTGTGCAATATCTGGTAGAAGATGCGAGGGATTGGTATGGAGGTCTACCTAGTGCTAGTATTGGTTCATGGGATGAGTTTGAGAAGTGTTTCAAGGAGTAGTTTGGTGATAAAACTAATGCTAGTTTTATGTTAAATGAATTTAATAACATCAAGAAGTCACTGAATGAGCCTTTGATAGAGTTTAATTTTAGATTTTAGAAAGCAATGTATAAGTTGCTTCAAGTTTTGAGGCTTGATGAAAATGTTTGTTTAACTACATATTTGAATGCTTTTGATGCTAAAATGGCATATCTCCTCAGAGATAAGGACCCTCGGACTATGAGGGATGCATTTAGGGTGGCTATAAATATTGAGAGTAATAGAAGAGCTTCTGGGAAGTATGGTAGGAGAGAAGAGCTTGCACTTTTAAAAGATCCTATGAATAGGACTAAGAAGATTCTGGCCGCAAAGCCTAAGTATGATGAAAAGTGGGAAAAGGTTTACAATACTCTGAAAGACATAAAGTGAACTATTGCTAAGCAAGAGAAGGGTATAGGAAATGAAAGGAAACCTTATAATAAAAATGATAGGCCACTCAGATTGCAAAATTATCCTTATAATACAAATTGGAAAGATGGAAAACCAATCTTTCCTAGCCAGAAGCCTAGAAATGATTAGCATATGCCAAACCCCTTGTAGAGACATTCAATGAATCTACTAGAAGATAGACCATGGTGTGAAGTGTGTGAACATACACATGATAAAAATTATTGTGGTGTTGCTCAGTTGCTTGTTGCTAAGGAAGTGGAAAAGGAGGTTCATGATCAAACATCAGAAAAATGGCTATTGAAATGAGAAGTTCACTTCAATTGAGAAATAGAATTGTGAGTGGCGAGTAGGGTAAACCTGTTGGCTTGTTTATTAAAGAAAAAAAGGATAAAAATAGAGGTGTTAAGGTTGGAAAAAAAAAGGATGTTGTAAAATTCAAAGAGGTTAAGAATGATAAGGTTTGGACTAAAAATAATGAAACCCCAAAGCCTCAAGAGGATCTGACTTCGTCGCTGGTGAAGACCTAGGTGATTACAAAGGTAGTTGAACCTGTTGTAGAAGATATGAAGCAAAAGAAGCTAGGAGGAAGTAATCAACCAGTGACAAAAGAAAATGATGAAGGTATGATGTCTAATCTGCCTAAATATACACCTGTAGATATGTTTCATCTGCTTTCTTAGGTTAAAGTAACTATACCTTTGTTAGAAATGATGATAATAAATGATCGCAAAGAGAAGACAATAGCCAGGATCATAGATGTTGCTGCTAATAAAACTAAGCAAGGAAGTGGTAAAGAAGTGATGGATAAGGAGAAGGAAAAGGAAGTGGATGAAATTGTGTCACAAATTCTTCTTGTATATTTAGGAAATTCTATTAACATTTTCCTTGAAAACATAACCCCTTTCTTCTTAAGTGTGGATATAAATGGGAAAGCTTTAAGGAACTGTATGATAGATTTAGGGGCATCAAATAATGTTATACCGGTCAAAATAATGGAGGCAATGGTTTTGATAGTAGATACTGCTCAAGGTAAATGTTATGCTATGGATTCAAGAGAGGTCCCAGTTATTGGAACTATTAGAGCATTGCCTTATAAATTGACTCAGTACCCTGACAAGGATTTAGTCATGACTATATTAGTCATAGACATCCCACCTATGTTGGAATGCTTTTGTGAAGAAAATGGACTGTATCAATGGGGGGTAACATGCAACGTGAATTTTCATTTGCTACTTTCTCCATTGATCGTAGGGATGCCAAAATTGAAAGAGAATCAAAAGTACCTCATATGATTGAGCATGGCCCGATTGAAAATATGACATGTTTTATTGACAATAGTATAGATGAATTTAGGGTTGAAGAATTTTATAGCAATTGTGATAAGCCTACTGCATTGATTGATACAGACATAAAACAATTGTCAAAATATGATGACTTATGGACTATGTATTTTTATGGTGCAAGTTCAAAGGAAGGATCTAGTGTAGGTTTTCTGTGATGATCACCAAGTAGAAAGACATTCAGGTTCTCTTTCACTCTATTATTTGAATGCACAAATAATGTGGCAGAGTATAAAGCCTTGTTGTTGGGGTTGGGATTGGTTGAAAAACATGGGATCAAGAAACTCAAGGCAATTCGGGATTTTGAGCTTGTGGTCTCCTAAGTTAGATCCAAGTATGTATAAAAGAGCAAGAGGTTGAAATAGTATAAGAATGTTGTTTGGGATGAATTAGAGAGCTTTGATGCATTTGGAATAGGATGGATGGAGAGAGGTAAAAATAAGGTGGCAGATTTATTAGCTAACATTGCATTAAAACTAGATGATATATCTTATGTTGGAATTTCAAAGGTCGAGGTGCAAGCTAGGCCATCTATCCATGATAACATAAAAAATTAGAATTTTTTTGATAATGATGGTGATATATTAAAGTTTTTGAATTGTGTGGGTGAATATGAAAATCAGGAAATTGACATTGGAGCTTTTGTTGAAAATATTGATGGTAAGGATACTATATTTTGAAATGAGTTCATTTAGTTAAAGACAAACACAATTCCCAAGGGTCTATTTGTACTAGAAAGAGTGTTTGATAATCAAGATAAGACAAAGGCTAATCACACTGCTTCCTATCTTGATGACTTGGAAGAGATAAATCTTGGAATGGAAGCATCCCGAAAGAAGGTGTATAGAGGAAAGAAAATGTCACCAAAGGTGAGAAGGATGTCAATTGACTTATTGAGGAAGTTTGGGCATGTGTTTGCATGGTCCTATGATGATCTTAAGGCATACAAGGAGGATCTTTTCCAACATGATATTCCTTTGTGTGATGATGCCAAGCCATTCAGACAAAAGAAAAGGCCTATTAATCCCACTTTAGCCCCCAAAATGCAAGAAGAATTAATGAAACTAAGGGATACAGGAATCGCCAAGCCAATCAAAAATTCATCCTAGGTGTCAAACTTGGTACCAGTAAGGAAGAAAAGTTGAGACATCAGGTTATGTGTGGATTTCAAAAATTTGAATGTGTCTTCATTAAAAGACTACTATTCATTACCCAATATTGAAGTCATGTTGCAAAGGGTGACAGGCTGTGAATTAATGTCTATTCATGATGGATCATTTTTTGGCTATAACCAACTTATGGTCAAAAAGTCTGAGTAGTTTAACACAACTTTCACCACACCATGGGGAACATATGTTTATGTAATAATGTCATTTGGTCTAACAAATGCAGGGGCTACTTTTCAGAGAGCCATGGATCATGTGGCATTCTCAGATTTCATTAATTTTCTTTTTGTGATTTACCAAGATGACTTGAAAACATATTCTAAAAAGGAGGAGGATCATTGTGATCATCTAGAGAAGATATTCATTAGAGCCTTGGAGTATGGTATTTCTTCGAATCCAAAGAAGTGTGTTCGGAGTACTAGAGGGAAAATTATTGGGACATATTGTTTCCAAGGATGGAGTGAAAATTGATCTAGAGAGGGTAATTGCAATTGATAAAGTTCCAAAACCCCAAAATTTCAAAGGAATACAATCTTTCTTTGGAAAAATAAACTTCTTGAGGAGGTTTGTGACAATTTTTTCTGAAATAGTTTGCCCTATTTCCAAAATGCTCAAGAAGGGAGCCAAAGTTGAATGGGATAAGGACTCCATGTAGGCTTTCCAAGCCATCAAGCAATCAATAAAGGAGGCTCATGTGCTAAGAACACCTGATTTTTCCAAGCCTTTATAGATCTTCTCATTTGCTTCTTTCCACACAATTGCAGTTGTGTTGTTACAAAAGAATGCAGAAGGTTTTGAATAGCATGTAGCCTTTTTTAGCAAATCTTTACAAGCTACAAAACTTAAGTATGATATAAATGAAAAAAAATCATATGCACTGGTAAAAGTAGTAAAGGATTTTAGGCCTTATTTTGTGGGAGCTAATGTAATTGCCTATGTACCTAGTGTTGTTGTTAAGGACAACTTCACATGACAAGAAGTGTCTGGAAGAAGATGTAGATGGATAAATAGGATCCAAGAATTCAATATTGAGTTCAAATTACTAAACTAGTAAGAGCATAAGGATTGACCAAGCTTATGGCCTAAAGTAATCTAGAAGCCAATTAGATAAATTTTCTAAAAGAGGAGAATAGATCACATATATGTGATATGGAGCATTCTGAGTTGTATAAGGATGTGATTTATTATTTGAAAAAATTGAAATGTCCTAATAATTTGAGTGAAAATGAGAAAAGGACATTGAAGTTACATGCTATAATAAATGTTATCATAGATGGAAAGCTTTGGTGGAGAAATGGAGAAGGTGTCATGCTGAAGTGTGTTGACCAAGATCAAGCAAAAGGACTTCTAAGTGAGATGTATAGTGGAGTTTGTGGAGGGAATTATATGGCTAAAACAACTGCACATAAGATAATGAGGGCTTTATTTTGGTGGCCTATAGTTTCTAAGGATGCAAACCAACTAGTGAAGACATGTGATGCTTGTCAACGTTTCTCTGGTAAGATAAAGTTTTTCTGGTAATTTACCTTTAAAACCAGTTATAGTACAAGCTCCATTCTAGTAGTAGGGTATTGATTTTGTAGGAGAGATATCATGTAAATCTAGTGGAGGTCATTCATGGATATTGGTGGCCACTAATTATTTCACCAAGTGGGTGGAAGTAATTCCAACGAAGAAATCCACTAGTAGAGTGGTAATTGATTTCTTGATAAGTAACATATTGACTAGATTTGGGTGTCCGAAAAGGATTGTATTAGACAATACAATGTGTTTTATATCTGAGGAATACATAGAATTTTGTGAGAAGCATGGCATCCAAATTTCTTATTCATCACCATATCACCCACAGGGGAATGGATAGGCAGAATCAAGCAATAAAAGCTTGATGAAGATTATTAAAAGAATCCTAGATTAGAATAAAAGGGAATTTGGAATTCTAAGCTAAGATTAGCAATCTAGGCAGATAGGTAACTGTGAAGAAGGCAAAAGGTTGTTCCCCATTTGAATTGGTCTATGGGATAAAAGTTAGGTTTCCCCAAAATAACTTAATGGAAATGTATAAGTTTCTCCAGATGTATGATAATAAAATTGATGACCAGATGTAATTGAGAGTGGAAGCTCTTATAGAATTAGATGAAACTAGGAGGGAAACTCAAAAGAGAAATGAAAATTTGCAGTTGTAAATAAAGAATTTGTATGAAAAGAGGGAAACTCCTAGGAGTTTCAAAGATGGATATTTGGTTTTAATGTGGAATGCCAAACTAGAGGATAAAGGTAAACATGGGAAATTTGATGTAATCTGGTTGGGTCTATTTTTGATAAATGGTAAGTGGGGTGAAGATTCATACTTCCTCCAAGACATGATAGGGGATATTCTTGAATTGTCAGTTCATGCATAGTTCTTGAATGTATACTTCACTTGAAGTAGTCTTTTCCATGAACAGTAGTTTAGGTTTGTATATTTTGTATATATCTTGTACATAGTTTGGGTTGTTTTTTCCAAACAGTCCCTTTTTGGCCATCTCTGCCTCTTGGTTTGCTCCACTTGAGATTCTAAATTATCACTTCATTCCAATGGAATGAACATCCCCAACTGGAGCCACTATTGGCACTTCAAAATCTTGCTCCTTATGTTTCATTCCTACCCTGCCTAGTGTCAACTAGTCTTTCATGGTGTCAAAATTTATGAGGGTTGGGGTTTTAGCCTTATTTGCATGTAAAAACCTTGTATCTTTTTTTACGCCTTGGTTGGGTTCTATTTCGATGTTAGTTTTTGAAGGGTTTTAAAACATCTTATACCCCTTTGGTTTTGATTTTTATTTCCTCCATGGGATTTTCTTTCATTTTCTTAAGTCTGGGTTTGCCTCGTACTGAATTGTTTTCAAACAACTTATGTCATTGTTTACCATCAGCCTAGTAATGCCCCCTTGTCCTATTAATAAATTTTATATTTTGTAGAGGCATGGATTTCTCGTTGCCATCGATCATTTTCCTTTGGATATCAATGGTTTCCCACCATCGCACGATCATGAATTGCAGGCTCTTTATGGATCATGATATCGCGGGCAGGCCCCACATGTCCTCTCTAGGGGATGAAGTTTGTGTGGCCATTGATCAACTGCCATTTGATCATAGCCCTTTCCCTCTATTTTGCAATCAGGAGGTGCTCACCTTTTATTTATCACGAAGTGGTGAGATGTTACTACGTGTATAGGGTGGGACATAGGGAAGCTTTCAAGTGCTGGTGATATATTTTAAATGTTTCATTGCTTTAAGAAAAACATTTAAAGTAATATATTTGATAAGGTAGGGGAATTCATTAAATGCATAAAAAATGGAGAAATTAGGGCAACAAGTCAGATTAGAGAATATCCATGGTGGAGATTAGAGGTTTAGTCCGACTGCATCTTAGTGATTCCTTGCCATCCCACGATGACCCCACCACTGTGCTGTATGGATCATGATATTGCGGGCAGGCACCATGTGTCCTATCTGGAAGGGTTGAAGGGGACAAAGTTTGTGACCGTCGATCAAGTATTGTCAAAGATCAACGGTCGCCCACCATTGTGTGATCCAAAGTTGTAGGATCTTTATTGATTGTGATATCATGGGAAATCACCATGTGGACTTCCTTTGCAGCGTATGATAGGTGGGCCCCTAATTTTCCATGTTGGTGATTTTGTCCGATTAGTTTTGAAGACAGTTGTTCAATTGTTTGATCTAACTAAAGGATCGACAGTTAGAATTTAAAGTCCTAGTCAAATATGGTTGAAGTTGTTCTTGCAGTGTGCGAGTGAGCTTTAATGATGGGTAAGGTGCTTACTAGCATGATTTAGTCAGTGAATCAAGTGCTGGTTGGTGACATGATTACTTTCTCACTTGATGCTTGCCTGCTCCTTCATTTTTCTATAAGAAGGATTGGAAGGCCAAAAGTACAAAAAAATGATGGAGTACTAAGTTAGATAGCTTTTGTCGAGTCCAAGTGAAGTCTGATGATTTTAGAGAGAAATGCAAGTTAGGTTTTGAGTCATTTTTTGCAAACAGGTTTTCAGTTCATCAAGGTTTAGTGTTGTACAATAGTACTAGCATTTGACTTAAAATGAAAATTTAAAGCTCATGTCTCTCCATTGTACATGCATATTTGAACCATTAATGAAATAACTAAGGGTTCTTTTATCCATCTCACTATTGTGGTGTGTATGATTCTGTTTTAGCATTCATTCAAGGAATTAATTAAAATGATTGAATGGGATTATAGGAAGATATGTGTTGTATAAGGATTTGATAAGTAGTATTGAGTTAGAATACATGTTGATGATATTACAAGGTAATGTTGTCAAAAGATCTCATATGTTATGTGTTAAATCTATCATATACCTTTAGATGCTTATGAATTTGACTCTTGTCCAATAGATATATGGCACTGTTCTAAGTTGTAACTACCCATGTGACTCAGTATTTGCTTGTCTTTTCCTAGAGCTTACTACAAATTTCAAATCAATTATTATATTACATTATGGTTATGGTGTAGTTATCTCATGCTCGAGGTAGTTGATATTACTGATAAACAACCAATTTACTTCAGTATTATCCTATCATGTTGAGCTATTAAGTGAGATTATCTGCTAATGTTGATGTTGTTTATAATAATGGTGTAGAGGTTGTAGACACATTAAGGGATTACCCTCTCGGGTCTTATAGACCCCAAAGTGTAGGAGGCTTCTTAAAGTCCTTGTCAGTTGGTCTAGGTCCTTCGAGCTGTCCTTGTCTAGAATTGGTAGTTCCATAGGTAGATTAGAAGATAAACCTGGTTACAGTGTAAAAGGAAACCAACACACTTCCCAATCTAGATCCTCATAAGGGGAAGGAGTATGAGCCTACAATGGCATAATGTTAAGAGGAGGAGCGTCTGACCCTCCCACAACAAGGGCTAAGGAAGAGGGCCCCTCAAGGTCCTCTCCTCCAAGCTCCTGTGGAGTCAAAGTCAATGATTTCATGAAGATTTCCAATAGGGATAGGACCTCATCCACAAAATTAAACATGCATCCCATAGGATTACCATGCCTATTCTCAAAAAATGAGGTAGGTTGTGCTTGAGGTTCACCGCTAAGTTCACCAAATGATTCAGAAGCAGTGACGAACTCAAGAGAAGCTAGGATTGGTTATGTCACAAGGACATAACAAGTCATCATAGGACCACCTTGTGAAGAAGGTGGGATCCTCTTATGTCCTTTTCCAAAAGGACCAGCCTCCACCTCTTTCTTCATTGGAGGAGGTGAACTCCCCACAAATGAAGCTAGGGGTGCAAAGGAAGAGGAAGACAAAACTATAGTGGACATGATCAAAGTATTAACCATGCCCATGGGATTCGATAAGGGCTGGATATTCAAAATTGACATCAGAAAGGCAGCTCTGCTAAAAGAGCGATAAACACCTGCACCCATTTAGGGTTAGGCACATTTGCACTTGCAATAGAAACCAGGAGCAGATCAGATTGAAGGGAAACATAAGGAAGAAAGGAAGAAGATGACGCAGGAGGTCTTAAAAAGGGAGCGATCATTCTTTCCTCCTTCTATGAGGAGGCCTGCTTGGCCAAGAGATCCTTTCACCAGTGCTTGCAATCATGTGCAAGGTGGTTTCTATGGCTCTTGGAGTTAGAAGCAAGAGCTTACGAAGGGACAAGAGGTTCCTACTCAACCATACAAACATCCACTATTGTCATTTTAGGTGGAGGAATGGGTTCTTATATGGTAGTAGGGCGAGTAGGATAAGAAGTGATAGAAGGAGTCAATTTGAGAGCGTTGGTAGTAGGCCTCTCTATGCTCACTTCCTTAGAAGTAGGAGTAGTAGGAGGACGTGGATCAAATTCTCTATGAGAATCTTTCTTTCTATCATACAAATAATACCATAGTCCAAGAAATTCATTAGGGAGATCCTCAATCCTAATATTATTCCTATGCCAAGGAGGGATCATTAGACTTAGTGGTTAGCGACTAGGTCTACTCATCCAATACTCTTCCCAAGAAAGGGGAGAGGATGAGGCAGTCTGGGAAAAGGTTTTCTTTTCCTTTCCTTTGTGAGAAGTGGGAATCATCATAAGCTTTTCCTCTTTATTTGGGGAAGAGGGAGTGGATGGTATATCCTTTTCTTTTCCTTTACAGGAAGGAGAGGGGGTCGACGAGGAATCCTCTTTCTCTTTTAAGGAAGGAGTATTCATTAGTATGAGCTCCTTCTTGTTTTCTTGGGAAGAGGAGGTGACTGATTTTCTTGTTGCAGGAAGGGTTGGCTTTGTCTCCTCTTTGCCCCTAGTTTTGTACTTCACATAGTTCTTATAAAGTAGGTTCCTTCTCGAAGGGAGTGGACTGACCGGGGAGGGCCAAAAGTGATCTAATGTATATCCACCATGAGATACCAAAGGATGATATCTAGTATCATGCACTACATGCATGACACCTTCGTGGGAAAAATTTAAGCCTTTATGAATAATGGATGTGACCCCATTCATGGAAGCCAACCAAGGAATGGCTAGCTTCACTCTGAATAGGTCTAACTCTGTGATGAAATTGAAGACTATGTCAATAGTCTTAGGTCCAACCAGGATGGTCAAAGTAATCAATCCATAGGGTTTAAAACTCATACCATCATGAGTATAGATGGTAGATTTAATTTCTTCATATTTTTCCTTTTTTAGTGAATTCAATAATAATGTTTCTTTAGTAATAACATTCACACGACTCATGGGGTCAATTAAGAATCTTGTCACAATGTTACCATTGACACGAGTGAGAATGTAAAGAGGTGAAGGTTTGTTGTTCAAGGGTAAATCCTTTGATGTAAATGTAACATTGGGAAAACTGGGTGCAAGTGGAATAGTGGAAGTTACCGTGACCATGTTTACATAAGCCTCGGGCTGAGAAAAATAATTAGTGAGATAAAAAATCATGTTAGTAGAGTGTGATGGAAATGGGTCTGTGTATATCTACAATTCACTATTTTCCTTTTCCATTGATTTTTTAGTGTTTTGTTTGTTCCCATTGAGACAAATGGTATTGTCCTCATTGTGGTCTTGTATTTTATGATGCAACTGCATATAGTGTTCGGTATCATTTCCATTAACATGATGGTACTAAAAATAAGTGCTCCCATCATACCAATTAGGGTAAGGTTCCTTAACAGGCTTAGGGTGTGGCAAAGTTATGATCTTATCCTTCAACAACTTTTGCAGGATGGAAGTATAAGATTTTGACAACTTTGTGAATTTTGATTTGCATTTGAGGCCATCAACGGTGGCTACTACATTCACAACGACTTTACCCTTCCCAAATATTGATACGATGGACTTCCCTTAAGAATGAGAGCATGAGGAGGATCCCGCAAACTGATCAACTATTTAATGGTACTCTCACAAAGCTACACATAGATGCACAAAAGAAGGATATTTCATCAGGGAAAACCTCTCTTGCCAAGGCCTTTGTAAGTTCGCTATGAATACCTTCTATACGTTAGAATCGGGTAGCTGATATGAGATTTGTTAAAGAAGTACTTGATAACATGCTATAAAATCAGTAATATTTTCGTTGTCTCCTTGCTTACAATGAATGAGATTCAAAAAGGTCATCTTCAGCCTGATGTTTGATTAGAATTTTCTAAGAAATTGATTTACTAGTTGTTTAATTGAGAAAATAGAATTGTCAAGCAAGGAACAATACCACTTGAGTGATGTGTCCTTGAGGGATCGAGGGAATAGTTTAGCCATTAAGGCATCATGATGGAAAAATTTGGTACAAAGAGTGTTAAAGGCTGACACATGCATCTGCGGATCTCTCTTACCATTAAACTTCTCAAAATTAGGTATCTCCACTCCTTGAGGGAAGGGAGTGTTCAAGATGGAAACTGACAATGGGCTATGTTGAAAGAAAGGCTGGAAGATAGGCTGGGAAGAAGCCTGGGAAAGGCTCACTAACTGGCTTTTCATCTTACCCATGTTCTTAAGTAGAGTGTTTAGAATAGGGTTGTTAGAAGATAAAGGGCCAAACAAACCTCCTCTAGAGCCAACATGAAGTCCACCTCTAGAACCATCACCGGTGTGACTTCCACTAGAGCCACACTAGAGTCACCACCATTAGTAGTGCCTCCACTAGAACCACTTCCGCCAACACCACCTTAGCTACCAGATCCATTGCCACTACCAAAGCCTTCACCACCCATTCCACCAAGACCTCCACCACTGGAGGTTATAGAAGGGGTAAATCTAAAGCCCAATGGGACCTTATTCACCTTGATAGTTTCCAGTTGTTTAGGGATGGAAGGGATACTAATGGACGGGACTGCATCGACGATGTAGATAGAGGTGGGAGGCATTGATACCCCTATTTGTCTCTCACTCTCTTTGAAGGTGACTCCTTGTGAAAATCTAGAGTTGCTCGAAGGAGTGCATGCTCCGACAAGACTAGAGAGACTACTTAGAAGCTCTACACCTGTTCAATCTTTATTCATCATATGGTTTAATTCACTAACAACTCGAGTAGCTCTAGCCATCTTTGGGTTTCTTTCCAAATGGTTTTCAAGGTCACCCAACCCTTTTGCAAGAGCAGACACATATTAAACAGGGATTTGAATAGCCTCATGCTCATCCACCAATGATGGTGTGGGAGATGTAGGAGGAGTGGGAATGTGATCATTTTAATTAGTGAACCCCATCTAATTTCTTGATAACTAGTCTTGTCCAACCAAAATAATAGCGAGACTAGAGAAAAGACCTATAGAGAGACCAAGCAAGACCTCCATCCTATCCATCGGGAGGTGTCGTACACTTCTCCTCATGATATGCCCAAAATTTTTGGACTAGGTTATGATGCTCATAAACCTTCACAACACTCGAGGTCACAACAACCACGAAGTATCCAAAGGAAGTTCTTAACACCAACAAATGAGTGGTTGTTGCTTCACATCGGGTTCACCAAAAATGTAAGAGAGGGGTACCACTACGTGCAAGACCCCAGGTCATGGAGGGTCAAGACGTGAGAGCCTTCCCTAACTTTCTTAAGCTAAATGCAATGTTTAGGGTTATGATGATGAGAATGATGAGGATTTTGAGGTCCTACAATCTCGATTTCTAAGGTGGGGCTAGGCGAGTTGGTTTTTTGGTTCAACTCTGCACCTGAGGGAGCTCTCCACTCGAGGACGTTAGTGTAATCTTTGGATGACAGTGCAACACACTGGCATCTCTAAAGTGCGCTATAGTTTGTATGGTCAAACAATAGCAGAGACAAGGTTGAACTCACCAAAAATGACTAATGACACTCTCTAATGTTGTAAAGAAGATATGCAAGAGTAACAAAAATAAGGAGAATCTCACCAAGGAACTCATTCACTAGTTGGTTCTCCAAGAAGCACACACACGTACACACAACAAGAGGGAAAATGGTGGGTGGCTGTATAGAGGCTTACCTCAGTCAGATCCTCGTTTAGGTGTTTCCACCTCCATGGATAGCCAAGGAAACAAGATAAAGAAGCAATAAAGTAACAAGAATACAAGCACTACAAAATAGTACTATGCTACTCAACCAAATTGAGGTTGGCTATGTGGGCCGATAGGATAACTGTGAAAAAGGCAATTGGAAAATCCCCATTTGAATTGGTATATGGAACACGAGCTAGGATGCCTTTACAAAATTTGTTACCAGTTTACAAATTTATCCTTTAGGAAGATATAGATGTTCCAGAACCAATGGAGGAAAGAATGGAGCAGCTAGCAGAGCTTGATGAGATAAGAAGAGTAGCTCAAAACTAGAATGTGAAATTGCACGCACAAATGAAGTATTTATTTGATAAAAGGGGGAAAGATAGAAAATTTGAAGAAAATGATATGGTGCTAATGTGGAATCCAAGGTGTTAGGAAAAGGGAAAGCATGGGAAATTTGAAGCTTTGTGGTTGGGACCCTTTTTTTTTGTTGGTAAGAAAGGTAAAGATTCGTATTATTTGCAAAACATGACTGGTGATGAGTAGGAGTTGCCTGTACATGGAAAGTTCTTGAAGCATTTTTTCTCTTCAAGTAATACAAAGGATTAAGGGTTGCCAGTGCATGGGAAACTCTTGATAATCCTCTTTAAAATTATTTTCCATGCATAGTAGTCTAGGAAATAAAAGGAACAGGAATTGCCAGTACATGGACAATCCTGACATTCATTCTTATAAAAATAAATTTTTCCATCTACAATAGTGTAGGGTCATGTGCATCTCCATTTCCATTCATTCCATCCTGCCCATTGGTCCATCACCTTGAATGTTTGGTCTGCTCACCTAGAAATATGGATCCTTGCAATGATCTCACAATAATTCATCCCCAGATGGAGCTACTCTTAGAACTATAAAATTTTGAAAATTTCATGGCTCCATATACTCATTAATACCTGAAAAAATTCCCGTACAATCCACTTTGCATAATATTTTTTCCTGTATTCTATTATTTATTCCCATAGATTTCACTTGGCCCTAAGTATTTCAATGTGTATTTTATATCGACAAGTGAAGGTGAGGGTCTCCCCTATCCATAAAGTGTTTTATATTAACGTATATTTTTTGCAGTCTATTGGCAAGACCTAAATCATCGGTGAAGGTAATATTAGGCTTATTTATGTCTCATCGATCGTGGTTCAATTCTGGAGCATCAAAAATGAATCTTACATATTTTCAACAGGGCTCCTAGAATTCTATGTGGTCCCCACATCCATCCACCATGACACGTGTTCACTGCTCAGCCATTCCCCGCCATCATGTGATGACCTCATCTAATTGCTATGGCTGATTGGGATATCGCATCTGTTGCCACATGTCTCATCTGATGAACCTGAGGGGGATAAATTTCCATGACCACTGATCAATCATCCTTCGATCTCAATGATTATTCGCAATCACATGATCAAAATTTATAAGATCTTTAACTATCGCGATATCATGGGCGACTGCCATGTGTCATACTTGATAACGTTGAAGGAATAAAAGGAAGTTCCTTGGTAAATTAGTCAATCGATAAAGAAGAATGTCGATCAGTCAGGAAGTTTCAAAACTTTCAAACTTTGTGACAAGGTTATAGATTTAGAAATTCCAGCAATCGACTGGCAATGAGGACTAAGTCAACAAGTTGAGGCATGACTTCCAACAGTGTCATCATCAAAAAAAATGGTAAGTCTTGACGACCAGAAAGTGAACTGAGGTAGAATCAAGGCATCGAAAGAGCTACTGGGTGTCTTCACGGGTGTTTGGCGAATATTTGAAGAGCCCGACTACATTGGATTGCCCATATTTGAATACGAATGGACATGAATTTTCATGTGATAATGTATAAATACTCATTTTTGGACAACGAATGAGATATATAGATAGATAGGAGATAGAGGAGATAGGAACAGAAAATACAGTAGATCAAAATGTTTTATCTGAGATTTTGATGTATGTAAAAAAATGATGGAGATTTCAATTGAATTCATCTAATTTGGTGGTATTTTTCTAGTTTCAGTTGTTTGTAGTGTTAATAAAAAGCATTACTGAAGTTGTCTCCAAGGTTGATATTTTCCAATTGTTTAAACTGATATATCAAGGATATTTTTCAATTTATTAGTGCACATTTGTTGTATCTGTATGATTAGATTAATTGGTTCTTTCAAGGAGATATTAAATCCTCTTAGTCAATCATAGTAATTAGGGAATCTTATTTGCATTATTAAGAAGAACTCAGTAGTCACATTCCTGCATGTTTATACCAGTTATAAACTTAAACCTAGATGTGAAACAATTTGAGTTTTTTCTAGAAAGAGGTTACTCATTTCAGATTTTCATTTGACTCCGTACACCCAATAAGGCACTAATATCCACCATTTCATTGTTTAATTTCATTCATTTTTCATATGAACACATTATATTTTAGCCTTGATATTTATACAAAATTAAAACTCATTTATCCACTCCCATTTTCCAGTTTGGGTAAATTGCTTTAGGAGATAAACAAAGGTCAAGTTTTCCTTATTATTATAGGTACACCCGCCTAGGTCTGGCAACACCTGAAGAGTAGAAGGTTCAATTCATTTGGCCTTGTCTGTTACCCTAAAACGTTAAGAAAGCTTCACAACCTTTCATGGTTCAAACCTGCATTTTTGAGAGCTAACAAATTGGCAACTCTGTTGGGGACTTAGTGTAGGATATCTGGTTGAAGATGATCATACAAAGTCATTGAAGAAAAAATCATAATTTGAGATGTTTATGAAAAGGTTATTCCGCTGGGGGATAAAATCAAGAATAGTTTCATTTTTTCTGACTTTTCACAAAGTGACTGGAGGCTCTAACAAAAAACATTGCATCAATTCAGCATGAATGGTAGAAGATCCCAATAAAAAGGAGGTCCTTCTAGAGGTCCTCCTGGAAATATTAAGTGGACACATAAGGGTGATAAGGATGATAAGGGTAAGAAGAAAGAGGATGAAATGTGCATAACGAACAAATATAAAGCATCAAGTCCACATTGTGAGACATATGAGTGTTATTAGGGTATGTGCAATATCATGATGGGCCAAAAAGTGGTAATATGATGGGTATGTGGCTGATGACTTTTGTTTTTACCCAAAATTGATGAAACAAAAAGGGTTTTTAAAGGAGATTCTCAACTTTCCACCAATATAAATTATGCTTTACTATGAATTTTATACTTAATTATTATTTATTTTCTATTAAAATTATGAATAAATTCTCGCTTGATAGA
Organism: Sequoia sempervirens; assembly: GCA_007258455.2. Classification (NCBI taxonomy): domain Eukaryota; kingdom Viridiplantae; phylum Streptophyta; class Pinopsida; order Cupressales; family Cupressaceae; genus Sequoia; species Sequoia sempervirens. The sequence continues at coordinate 223,247,766 of VDFB02000017.1, forward strand.
CTGATTGAAAAAAATCTATAGCTTTCACATGGTATCACATTTTTTGAATTCAAAACATGTGTCACATTCTATTCTTTGCATACTATAGGATTAAAAAAAAGAAAAATTGAATTTCATGAAGTTTTGACCAAGTTAAGGTGGTGAGATATGAGTTTTTATATTTTTTAAAAGTTGTAATTAAAATTATAATTAATTATTTACTTGGAAAAAACTACAAAAAATATGCATCATATCAGGGCATGAGTCCTCTACTTATATCTAAAATTTTAGAAAAATTATTATCATTTTATTGTGGTTAGGTGGTCAATAGACACCTACTTCTTATTTTTCCCCTAAAATTTAAATACTACTACATTGAAATTTCAAATTTTCACCAAATAGATTTATTTTTTAAAACCTAGTATTTTAGAAACTATATTCAATTTGCTACAAATTCTATTCTTACATATTTTTAAAATAATAAAGATAACTTATTCAAATTTTTACGTCAAGTTGCGTAACTTTGATTTTTCTAAATTTTTTGCCACTTAAGGGCTTGTTTTTTCCATGATGATCCTGCACATACCCATGATACATGGAGAGATAATTCAAGTGAAAAACCTTGCTCCCCTGAAGAATAGAGAAATCCTTTTTATAGTACTCATAAATAGGTAGAGTTCGATGCTAAACTCAAAGCAAAAGGAATCAGATATCAACAAGAAAATGAATAGAGAATGGAGGGTAATCAAAGTGAGCATATTGATGATGTAATTCCTCAAGAAAATTATAAGTTCTCAACTCGTGAAGAATTAGAGGCACAGTTCAAGTTTTATAAATAAGAATTAGAAAGAGAAAAAGATGAATAGGAAATTAACCAAATGATACAAGCAATCCAAGACTTCAAATTACAAAAATCACAAATTGATGCTCAAACAGTGGTCCTTCAAAGTATATATCACCTCATAGCTAGGGAAATAATAATGTAGGGCCTTCAGACCCATTAAAGGCTCCTCAGAATCATATAAGAGATCAATAAAAGCAACCAAACCATCCACCGTATATTGCATCACAACATACAAATCCACAACCACCTCATGGTCAACAATATGTTCCATATCTTCATACATAATACAATAATCCAATGTACCAGTGTCAAAAAATGCATAATCCTCCCCCTTAGCAATATACAACAATGATGAGACAATTTGATTTGACAAGCTTTCAATTATACCCTTATCCTATGGATAATAGTTGGAGAAGTCTTGTTCCTAAGTTTACAGGGAGCAGTGCAATTACTGCTGAAAATCATTTGAGGAATTTTAATGCTTTTATTCAAGACTTGGAGATAGCATATGAAGATTTACATATGAGGTTATTCATGATGTCACTCACTGAATAAGCTAGGGATTGGTTCAATGGCCTACTGATAGCTTCTATTAATTCTATCCAAGAATTTTAGGATTGATTTCTTGAACAATTTGGAAATCCATGTGCACCAGATGCTGCTTTACATGAATTAGTACGGATTCAAAAAAATCAAAATGAGTCAATTTATGACTTTAACCGGAGGTTCAAAAAATTACAGAATATAATATCACCTGGGTCAAATTTTCCAGACTCTGCAACAAAGAGTATTTATTTGAATGCATTTGATCCAAAAATGGGGTATGAACTAAGAAACAGGTTTCCAAGAGATTTAGTTGAATCCCATAAGATAGCGCTAACCATTGTAAACAATAGGAAATCTATTGGGATGATCAATAAGAGAGACAATCCTAGGGTTCCTAAGCAAGCCAATAATTATTAGTACAAATAGGAGAACATGTACAAAAATGAGAGGCCTTGGTTACATGACATTCCTTACAATACAAATTGGAAGGATGGAAAGCCTGTAATGGATAGACCCAGGGATAGAGAAACACCTGATCCATTAAGGAAGAAGGGGGCGTATATGGTAAATAATAATCTCTGGTGTGAAGGATGTGATGGGCCACATTCCCCAAAGCATTGTGTTGTAGCCCAAAACATGCAAGAAGAAGCGATGCTTGTGAGTGATAGTGGAGAAGATCATGCATTGTACTTGACCTCAAATGCCTTTCACCCTGTTGAGGAGGAATATCCATCTTCAGAAGATGAAGGCTATGAGTTAAAAGTTTCAAATTAAAGGTGTAATGTCCACATGACAGAACATCAAGTTTTTTTTATTCTAAAGAGTGTTATGCAGAACAAAACTCTAATGAGGTGCCTGCTCAATGCAATATAAGGAGACCCACTGAAGAAGAAATAAAGAGGTTAACCATTGTTGTTGTTGAACAAGCAAAGAGTAGGTATTGGTTAAGGAATATGACAGTGAATGAAAAGGAAGGTGCTCCCAAGGGAACATTCATGAAAAATAAAGAAGTAACTCCAAGAATTTTGAAGAGAATAGAAAATAAGCGACATGACAAGAATGAACAAAAGCTTATTCAGAAGGAGGAAAACAAAGAGTTATACAAAGAAAAGTAGAAACCTGTCCAAAAGGAAGAATTCAAAGGGGAAACATTAGAGCAGAAGAAAATGATTAAGGTGAAGGTTTCCTCTTTTGACTTCGCTCAGGCCTTATCTCAGGTAAAAATGTATGTTCCACTTCTTGAGATGATGAAAATTAAAGAATATAGGGACAATGTTGTTCTGTTGATAACAAGTGGAAATGAAAAACATATAAATTTTGAAAATAAGATGGCCACTAAAACAATTAATAAGCAAGAGAAGATAACTGTCCCATAAGTGTGTATAAATGATGTATTGGTAAATTTCCCACAAGTTGATCCTCTTTTCACCAAACTGCTTATAAACAACAAGTTGTTGAGGAATTGCATGATAGATTCTGGCACTACAATCAATATCATTCCAGTTAGAGTTATGAAGCAACTTGGTATGTGGGTAGATACTAATGAAGGGAAGTGTTATGCAATGGATGGAGGCCCATTCTAGTAGTAGGTGTTATGAAATATGTTGAATTCATACTAGGGGTATTTGCAAGATCATGGAAAAAATAGGCCCTTAAGTGGCAAAAAAATCAGAAAAATCAGAGTCAGCAAACTTGACGTAAAAATTTGAATAAGTTATCTATATTATTTCAAAACTATGTTAGAATAAAATTTGTAGCAAATTGAATGAGGTTTCTAAAGTACTAGGTTTATTTTTTTTCAAAAAAAATCTATTTTGTGAAAAATTGAAATTTCAATGTAGTAGTACTTAAATTTCAAGGAAAAAATAAGAAGTAGGTGTCAGTTTGACCACCCTAACCACAATAAAATGATAATATTTTTTTATAATATTTTAGAAATAAGTAGACGACTCATTTCTAGATGTGATCCATATTTTTTTGTAATTTTTTTTCAAGTAAATAATTAATTATGAATTTTTTATTACTTTTAAAAAATATAAAACTGTATGTCGACCACCTTAACTTGGTCAAAACTTCATGAAATTCAATTTTACTTTTTAATCCTATGGTATGTGAAGCATAGAATGTGATACATGTTTTGGATTCAAAAATGTGATACGTTGAAAGCTATAGATGTTTTTCAATCAGCCTATCAATCAGGACTTTAGTCATAATTCAAATAGAAAATGAATAATAATTATTTATTAAATTCAAAGTAAAGCATAATTTATATTGGTGGAAATATAGGAATCTCCTTTAAAAACACTTTTCATTTCATCAATTTTGGGTGAAAAAAATGTCGTTAGCCACATACCCTACAAATACCCATCATATTGCCACTTTTTGGCCCATCATGATCTTGCACATACCCCTAGCTACTTATCCTCATGTGGCTTATAATATAGATATAACTATAATTGATACCTCTCATCAGTTTGGGATGCTTTTATCAAGACAGTGGACAACATCAATTGGGGGAAATGTCCAATTTGATTTATCGTATGCAACAATTCCAGTGAATGGTCAAGAAGTTAGGCTGTACAGGGAGCCAAGGATGAGCCCAATTGTAGATTGTGTACCTCCAGATGAAGTCAATTGATTTTGTGATGTGGATATTGAGAATTTTAAGATAGAACCAGCCCAACTAGAGTTATTCAATGGTGATCCAATTGATAAACATGTTGCAAAAAATTGTGATGGCGTGTGGAGAATGTACTTTGATGGAGCTTGCAGCCAAGAAGGTAATGGAGTAGGAATAGTGTTTGTTTCACCTGAAGGAGTTACTTTTAAATATTCATTTTTTTCAGGAATTTGAATGCACGAACAATGTAGCAGAATATGAAGATTTGTTAATAGGTTTGAATATGGCTGTAAAACATAAGATCAAGCTACTAGCTGTTCTACGAGATTCTGAGCTAGTTGTCTCTCAAGTTAAATCAAAATATTCAGCAAAACACAAGAGGCTGAAGAAATATAGGAATGTTGTATGGGACACAATTGATTTTTTTTATTTTTTCTCAATTTAGTGGATTGACAGGTCGAAGAATATAATGTCAGACTTTCTAGCCAATGTGGCATTGAAGAGAGATGATATCACACTAGCTGGAGTGTCTCAACTTGAGTTAAAAAGAAGACCCATTGTGCCTGACAATATATACAGTTGGTAGGTTTTTAATGATGATGATGACCTCTTAAAATTTCTTCACTGTATAGACCAATACGAAGCTCAAGAAGTTGATTTAAATGCCTATGTTGAAGAATTAGATGGAAAGTAGAAAGTATTTGGAAAAGAGGTCTTACAACTTAAAACTAATAAGCTTCCCAAAGGGCTAGTAGCATTGGAAAGGGTATATGATAGAAATGATTGGTCCCTCATGAAGCAGACACCAGTCAAGAGGGAGGATATGGAAGAGGTAAATGTAGGGATTGAACTGGCACCAAAAAGGGTATACATTGGAAAGAGAATAAGCCCAACAATTCAAAGAATGTTGATTGCACTATTGAGAAAACATAAACATGTGTTTGCATTGTATTATGAAGATCTCAAAGCATATATAGAGGATTTGTTTCACTATGAAATCCCATTGAAACCAAATGCAAATCCATTTAGGAAAAGACAAATACCTATCAATCCAACATTGGAACCAAAAATACAGGAAGAATTGGCAAAGATCGGAGATGGGGGTATCATCAAACCAATCAGGCATTCAACATGGGTTTAGAACCTGGTTCTTGTGAGGAAGAAGAATGGGGATATTAGATTTTATGAGGACTTCAGAAATCTAAACATGGCATCTCTCAAGGATAATTATCCTCTACCTAATATGGAAGCTATATTACATAAGGTGACATGGTGTGAGTTGCGATCTATGATGGATGGGGTTTCAGGTTATAACCAAGTCAAAGTCAAGGAATCTAAGTAGTATAAGACAACCTTTACAAATCCATGGGCAACATATGTTTATGTGAGAATTCCATTCAGTCTCACAAATGCGGGTGCAACCTTTCAAAGAGCTATGGATGTAGCATTTGCAGAATTGATTAATGTTATCATGGTTGTGTATCAAGATGACCTTATTGATTATTCAAAAAAGGTTGAAGATCATGTAGAACATCTGGAAAAGGTATTTATTAAAGCTTTAGAATATGGTATTAGCCTGAACCCTAAAAAATTATCATTTTGCTATCACAGAGGGTAAAATATTAGGACATATTGTGTCAAAGGAGGGAATTAGAATAGATCCTTAGAGGGTTGAAGCCATAGATAAAGTTCCTATTCTTAAAACTGTCAAAGCCATCCAATCATTTTTTGGATAGATCAATTTTGTTATGAGATTTGTTTCTAATTTTGTTGAAATTATTAAGCCCATATCAAAGATGTTAAGAAAGGGACAAAAGATAGAATGGACTGCAGAGGCATTGGAAGCTTTCATATCAATCAAAAGGCCCATCAAGGAAGATCTTTTCCTTAAATCTCCATATTTTTCAAAACCATTTCAAATATTTTCATTTGCTTCATTGCATACTATAGTTGTTGTCATGTTATAGAAGAATGAGGGAGGTTATGAGTAGCATGTGTCTTTTTTTAGCAAGTCATTACAGGGGTCAGAATTGAAATATGATATAATGGAGAAACAAGTGTTTGCATTGGTGAAATCCATAAAAGATTTTAGACCATATCTTGTTGGAGCTAAGGTGATAGCTTATGTCCCCCATGCAGCTATTAAAGATATTTTGACATAGTCAAAGGTAACAGAAAGTGATGCAAGTGGATTAATAAAATTCAAGAACTTGATATGGAAATACAGATCACTAAATTAGTGAGAGGTCGGGGCTTGGCCAAGTTAATGGAAGAAAAAAATGTTGAAGCAAATCAAATTTATAATGCAGAAGATGAAGGAAATGCAATTGCAAGTATTGAGCATACTGCTTGGTATACATACATCATGTATTACCTCAGACACATGAAGTTCCCTGAAGGATTAAGTGACAATCAGAGAAGGACCTTGAAGCTGCAAGCATCCAAATATGTGTTCATGGAAGGAGATTTATTTTGGAAAAATAGGGGCGTGATGTTGTTGCTATGTCTAGATGAGTCATAGGCCAAGCGTGTTCTGAGAGAAATGAATGAAGGGGTTTCTGGAGGCCATTATTCTGCAAATACAACTACACAAGATTCTTAGGGCATGATATTACTGGCCAAAAAATTTTAATGATTCTTTTTCATATGTAGGATGTGAAGCATGCCAGAAGTTCTCAGGGAAAATGAAGTATCAAGGAGCTTTACCACTTAGACCTTTGCAGGTTGAAGCCCCTTTTCATCAGTGGGGAATTGATTTGATTGGGGAGATACAAGAGAAATCAAGTGGAGGACATAAGTGGATACTGGTAGCTGGGTAAGTGCACCTGGGTAAGTGCACCAAGATGGTTCCCAAAAGGGGGGCTTAAGTGGCCACTTTTTTTCTAAAATTAGGAAATGTTGACCTTGGATGTGAAATTGAGGATAGTTACACTCAAAATTTTGAGATGGAACTAAAACAAGGATCGAAGTCTCCAAGTCTACTTTCTAAAATAGTAATTTATTTTGAAAATGGTTGAGATTAAGGGGTTCAAAAGAGGGATGTACAGAAATTGGAGTTGTTTTTGTTAGAAAAAAATAACATAGTAACTCTTGTACGACCTGAGCACGATGAAATTTTTTGTAGTATTTTTAAAATCGCTATAGTCAGAAGTTAGCTAATAGCATCTAGTTGGTGCACAATTTTTCTGATAATTTTTTAATGAATATTTGATTTTTTACTAATTTTCTAAGTGGGTACTTCCTGAAAAGCAGAATTTTGGCCGTGCTCCCCTACAATTTTTTTAAAATAATTGAATTTTTTCTCTTTTTAAAATTTTTAGAATGGAATCTAGTTTCTAAAAATGTAATTTATTTGAAATTTTGATGAATGGTTAATTTATAACAAGAAAAACACTAAACACTACTTTTTTGAAAAAAACAGACATACAAACAAAATAAATTATGGATGAAAGTCTTAACATTGTCAAAAAGTGAAAAAATTACATCGTTGGATAGCTAAGAGAGAACCTAACATTACCCATGTTTTCAATTTTTTCAATATTGAACTAGATGCAATCTTGATGGTGAGCACATACCCGATTATGTGAAAAATTGTAGAATTTGCAAAAATACGTCTCTGGCCTTGTTGGGAATGCCCTCCAAGCCTTTGGGTTGGTATTCCAAGGTAAATAATTTCACTTTTTTCTTTGTTTTTAACATGAAATAATGTGTGCACGTTATAACTCAAGCAAATTTTTAAAAAAAAATTCATAAGTGGCCAGAAAATTGGTACCCAACTTCATGCACCCGCCTAGCTACTGATTACTTCACCAAATGGGTAGAGGGAGTCCCAACCAAGCAAGAAACAAGAAAATTTGTAATCAATTTTTTAATGGATAACATCATTACTAGATTTGGTACACCATTAATATTGATCACAAATAATGGGATGTGTTTCAAATATGATGAGTTTAAATATTTTTGCAGTACATATGGTATCATTGTTTCTTATGCAGCTCCTTACCATCTACAAGCTAATGGTCAAGCAGAGTCCAGCAACAAAAGTATTCTAAAGATCATAAGGAGGATGCTAGGTGGGAATAAAAAGGATTGGGATTCAAAATTGAGGTTGGTTGTGTGCGCTGATAGGATAACTGTGAAAAAGGAAATTGGAAAAGCCCCATTTGAATTGGTATATGGAACACAGGCTAGGATGCCTTTACAAAATTTGTTACCAGTTTACAAATTTATCCTTCAGGAAGATATAGATGTTCAAGAACCAATGGAGGAAAAAATGGAGTAGCTGGCAGAGTTTGATGAGATAACAAGAGTAGATCAAAACTAAAATGTGAAATTGCAGGCACAAATGAGGTATTTACTTGATAAAAGGGAAAAAGATAGAAAATTTGAAGAAAATGATATGGTGCTAATGTGGAATGCAAGGTGTCAGGAAAAGGGAAAGCATGGGAAATTTGAAGCTTTGTGGCTAGGACCCTTTGTTGTTGTTGGTAAGAAAGGTGAAGATTCATATTATTTGCAAAACATGATTGGTGATGAGCAGGAGTTTCCTGTACATGGACAGTTCTTGAAGCATTTTTTCTCTTGAAGCAATACAAAGGATTAAGGGTTTCCAGTGCATGGAAAAATGTTGATAATGCTCTTTAAAATTATTTTCCATGCATAGTAGTGTAGGAAATAAAAGTAATAGGAATTTCAAGTACACGGACAATCATAACATTCCTTCTTATAAAAATATTTTTTTCCATCTACAATAGTGTAGGGTCATGTGCATCTCCATTTCCATTCATTCCATCCTACCCATTGGTCCATCACCTTGAAAGTTTGGTCTACTCATCTAGAAATATGGATCCTTACAATGATCTCACAATGATTTATCCCCAGATGGAGCCACTGTTAGAATTGGGAATTTTTTTTAAAATTTCATGGCTCCATATACTCATTAATTCTTGAAAAAAATGCCCATACAATGTGCTTTGCATAACATTTTTTCTAGTATTCTATCATTTATTCCCATAGATTTCACCCATCCTTGAGTATTTCAATGTGTATTTTATATTGGAAAGTGATGGTGAGGGTCTCCCCGATCCATAAAGTGTTTTATATTAACGTATATTTTTTGCAATCTATCGACAAGACCTAAATCATTGGTGAAGGTCATATCGGGCTTGTTTATGTCTCATCGATCGTGGTGTAATTCTAGAGCATCAAAAAGGAATCTTCAATATTCTCAATAGGGCTCCCAAAATTCTATGTGGTCCCTACATCCATCCACCATGACACGTGTTCATTGCTTAGTCGTTCCCCGCCATCCCACGATGACCTCATTTGATTGCTATGGCTGATCACAATATTGTGGGCTACTGCCATGTGTCCCATTTGATGAACCTGAGGGGGATGAATTTCCATGACCATTGATCAATCGTCCTTCGATCTCAACGGTTATTTGCAATCACACAATCAGAAGTTACAAGATCTTTAACTATCATGATATCATAGGTGACTACCATGTGTCATACTTGATAACGCCGAAGGAATAAAAGGAAGTGCCTTGGTAAATTCGTCAACCGATAAAGAAGAATTTCGTTCAGTCAGGAAGTTTCAAAAATTTTGAACTCCATGACAAGGTTACAGATTTAGAAATTCCAGTGATCGACCGACAATGAGGACTAAGTCAACAAGCTGAGGCATGACTTCCAACAGTGTCATCGATAGAAAAATTGTTAAGTCTCGATGACTGGAAAGTGAACCAAGGTAGACTCAAGGCATCAGTGGAGATACTGGGTGTGTTCATGGTTGTTTGGCGAATGTTTGAAGATCCCAACTACATTGGATCATCTAGATTTGAATACAAATGTACGCGAGTTTTCCTGTGATGATGTATAAATACTCATTTTTTGACAGCGAATGAGATATATAGATAGATAGGAGATAGAGTAGATACAAACAAAAAATATAGTGGATCAATTTTTTTTATCTAAGGTTATGATGCATGTAAAAAAAGATGAAGATTTCAATTGAATTCAATTCATTTGGTGGCATTTTTCTGGTTTCAGTTGTTTGTTGTGTTAATAAAAAGCATTGTTGAAGTTGTCTCCAAGGTTGATATTTTCTAATTGTTTAAACTAATATATCAAGGATATTTTTCATTTTATCAGTGCACATTTGTTGTATCTGTATGATTGGATTAATTGGTTCTTTCAAGGAGAGATTAAATCCTCTTAGTCAATCATAGTAATTAGGGAATCTCATTTGGATTATTAAGAACTCAATAGTCACGTTCCTCCATGCTTATACTAGTTATAAACTTAAACCTAGATGCCAAACAATTTATGTTTCTACTAGAAAGAGGTTACTCATTTTAGATTTTCATTTGACTCTGTACACCCAATAAGGCACTAGTCTCCACCATTTCATTGTTTAATTTCATTCATTTTTCATATGAACACATTAGACTTTATCCTTGATATTTATACAAAATTAAAACTCATTTATCCACTCCCATTTTCCAGTGTGGGTAAATTTCTTTATGAGATAAAGAAAGGTCAAGTCTACCTTATTGTTATAGGTAAACCCACCTAGTTCTGGCAGCACTTGAAGAATAGAAGGTTCAATTCATTTGGCCTTTTCTATTACACTAAAATGTTGTGAAAGCTTGGTAACCTTTCATGGTTCAAACCTATATTTTTAATAGGTAACATGTGGAATGAATGAATATGAAGGAGTGAAGGAAGAAAATGGCCATATTTGGGTCGATTAGCCAAAGGAGGTGTTACAACTTCATTGCCAATGAGAAGAGTAACACCTCTGCTAGCTCAGTCGTAGGAATTTTCCAAGGATGTAAGTGCACCGAATGGATGTCTGTGTGTTGTGTGGGCATCCCTAATAGAAATTCCTCCATGGACACGCTAAATAGGTGCCACTTGTACCACCAATAGTGGTCTTAAGTGAAATTAAGCCTCTATCCTTGGTCTGCTAGGGTGGAAAAAGGCAAAAAGGGGAATTGCACATAGGGTGAAAATTCACTCTTATACAGTTAAATAGGATAATCAATCAAATATCATGTTCTAAATCTAAAAAAATTCATTATCCTTTTGCATGTTTTCCTATCATTGTCACATTTCAAATTTCTAGGATAATTATTACATCATCTTTTTAATGCAAAAAATTATTTGTATCATACTTCATGTTCTATTTTCAGATCTTGTTGATTACTATAAGAAATTTATGTTATGTGCATATGAATATGAAGTCCTCTCCTCTCTCTTTTTGTTCATCATTGATCCATCTCCTAGTATCCCTCCTATGAGTGATATTAGTCGACTAAAATAGAATACAATTTTGGGTAATCATAAAAATCATATGTGTTCTTGTCCCAATATCTCTCCTATTTGAGAAGAAGATATTTTGGTGTTAGAAGAACCAAGCAATGAGAGTTTTAAGAATTTTAGTTGTTTGTCTCCTACCTCTCTTTTTGTGTAAGACATTTATGAAAAAGAGGACACAACCATAGGTAATAATGATAATCACATAACAAAAAAAGAAGATACCATTGTAATCTACCAAATACCAATTCAACTAGTGTACATTCATCTCCTAACATCTTGTTAGAATGTTTTAGTGAAAAAGAATGCAATTATTTGTGAAGAGAATATGTTGGTATTAGATGATCAAATCTTTTAGATCTATGACAACCCCATTTACTTTTCTTCCCCCACCTCTCTTATTTTGGAAGAAGTTATGTGAGAAAGGAATGCAATCATAGATAACCATGATAATGATACTTGTTGTTCCCTTAGTATCTCTCCTTTTTCTAAAAAAGATATTTTGGTGTTAGAAGATCAAACAAATGAATGTTATGAGAGTCCTATTTCTCCTAGTAAATGTTGAAAGGTGGAAGATAGCTAAGAGGGGGGGTGAATCAGTTGTCACCAAACTCAATCACAAATTTCAAATACTTATAAATATTTACAACCACTTTATTATGTTATTAAGGGTGAACATGAAATAAAAATAACAGAAAGCAAAAGCAACACAATGAACACCAAATCTACATGGAAAACCCAATGAGAGAAAAACCAAAATGAGGATTAGCTCACAATATAAATTAATTGTACAACCAAATACAAAGAGACACATTGCCCAAATAGGGCTCACTATCCAGAAACAAAAGCTTATTGCTTACAAAGAGGACTCAATTTCCAAAGAAGACACTCACTTCCTACAAAAGGATTTCAATATCAAAGTGACTTCATAGCCAAAATGAACTAGTAAGAGTGAACCTACCAAGTGTTGATCTAGTTCCTTTGATGCTCAATAAACTTACTTAACACACTTCATCATCTTTTCACTTCTTCACATTCAGAACTCCACAACTTGCTTCATTATCCTCAAGACTATCCAACATATATATTTGATTTATCCACAATCATCAATTAGGTCAGCTTAATTAGATGCAATTTTTATTCACCAAAAGGACTAGCTGTTAGATCCAAGTTAGTACAAAACTTCTCCAAAAAAATCAAAGTGTGTAGCACACTAAAATATGTTGGCATTGACCAAAGATAGGTCACACATATATCTACAACACAAATTAATCCTTTACAATATCAACTATATATTAGGTTGGCTAGAGATAAACATAATAATTCCAACTTTCCATACGAGCATCTATGCACACGAGATTTTGAATATACACCTTTCTAGTACCCAAAAACCATTTCCCAAAACTACAAGAAAAAATAATTAACAGTGGAGGATTGTAGACCAAAATGCCAACACTAGTTTGTGATCCAATCAGTCAACACTATTCCAATCAACATTGTGATACTCATAACCTTTGATATAAAGATAATAACCATTTTTAATCAAGAACATAGATCTAGATATATGTAGTTAACACCATATATAGACCACAAGAATAGATCTTATATGTACTGTATATGCAGACCAAAATACCAGAGAATGTAAATTGGTTCTTTATAATGGTTAAAAGTACCACATCAAATTAAAAACTCAAACAACATGGTGACATCAATGACAACAATTTTTTGTAGAACTAGACATTCTTCTTCATTCTTCCAACAATCTCCCCTTTTTCATTGATGGAAACATGTGCCAAAATTTACAAAAACTTCCTACAACACAACATTTTCTCCCCCTATCACCAATATTCTCTCCCCCTTTGACATAAAGGACAAAGGGTGACCAAAAATAGGATGTAAATGTATATATACAAAGGAGTTATAACTTCTCATTTCAAAAAATCAAGTGAAAATAACACTTTTTACATGAAATATTTTCTTGTACCTTTCTCTTATGATCAGAAGAATCCTCTTCCAAGAAAACACTATCGAACCCATGATTCATGTACTCATACTATCCAATAAGGATAACAACATAAATGAGGATGTTTTTTCCAAAGATAGAAATTATCTTTCAAAATATTTTACATCAAAAAGTATTTTGAAGAGATGATCCAATCAGACCTTAACAATTTCTTCGACCAACTAGAAAATTTTAACCAGGTCTTCCCTTTGTCTCTGATCAATCAACAACTCTACTTGCAATTCACCAACTCTTATTCTCTGTTTTCTATTTTTATATTTGAAGAAATCAAAATTCTTTCCAATATTATTTATCTCAGATTCAATTGCTTCAATTTTTCTTCTAAAATTAACAACAGTTGCAGGCCACAAGAGAGAATACCTATAGATGTCAGATATTTACTTAACACATTCTCTTGTCTCATCAATGTGCTTGGATATTTTTTTTTATCTTCGGTAAATATTCTCACAATCATAGCTTCAAACTTATGTACTTCAGGTCCTTCAACAATATTCTTTCTTCAATAACCTCTACTAGATCATCCGATAATGATTTAGAAAAATCTGAAACTGTAATACCCTTTTTGAGAAAATAATCAACCAACAAATCATCAATTTTAAGTCTCTTGATTGGAGAGCATGGACACCACATCTCACCAACCTTCTTAATATCACCTTTATCTAGCACTGTCTGAATGTCCTTTGGATTAGATTTAGACATAGGTAGAATTTCTTCTTCATTCTTCTTTACTTTTGAGATAATTTTTCTCCTTTTATATTCTAAAGGGGAACTTCCAATAACAACTTCCAACTCTTTCTTACTAGAAGAGGAACCCTCTTCAAATTATCTAGAAACTAACACATCAGAGCACATATTCTTCTACAAGGATGAGAAATATATTTTGCATGAACTTTCTTTATCCTCCATCCATTCCAAATACTTGCAAACTTGTTTTGGAATAGGAATTTCAGATTCCCACATAACATTCTCTCTTGCCAATAGCGAACTCATAAAGTAAAATAAAAAAACACATGAGCAAAGACCCAAACTCGAAAGGATAACCCTCAACCAAGGAAATTATGAAATTCTAAATTAGGTTTTTTGTTATTAGGCTACACAAATCAAATTTCTTGCTTTCCTTCACCATCATGTGAGCACGATATATAACAATATCCAAAGTTGAACCTTCATGATTTTTGACATAGATTTTATAAGATATTTTGTAAGCAGCATACCTTATTGTAGAATTGACAATAGTATTTATCAATAGAGCTTTGGGGTCTTTTTCAATGCCACTAAGTTCCTCCACATCTCTATATTTCACTGTTTTCTTCCTAGGGAGGTTGAACCAACACTGTACAAGGTAGTAAAAGCTTCAATTGACTCCTTCGTGATCTGATAGGGTTTGTACAAAGTAATGTTGTCATTCTTGAATCAACTTAATAGGAACAAGATAGATTCTTTATCTCCAAACAAAGGAAATTCTCCCCATAAATCCATACCTAATGTTTTTACATTTTTCAATTCATTTCACTTCAACCCTAGTTCCATTATTTTCATCTTTTGATGATCAAACTCTTCCAATTCAACACCCTTCAACCTTAGCATAATATCACCACTCAATCCATTGTCAACCAATTCTATCGTCATGTTTGTCTTCTTCAGATTCTTTCTTGCTCAAAAAAACTTCTTCTTTTCCCCATTTTGTAAATTTAGAGAGATGACTTTGAAATATTTTGTCTTTTATTCTTACTTATTCATAATGATTTCTCTAGATTGCCTCATAATCACTCCAAATTTCTTTAGGATCACTTTAGGATTGCTCCAAATTGTTCTTCAAAATATTTGATTGCACAAGTTATTAAAAATTACTTATGAATTTTACTCTATACATAATCACATTGCTCTAATTCTCATTAAATGTGGTTGCTTTTAAAAAATTGATAAAAACCCTATTTCACTGCACTAAGAAACCTTAAATCGCTCCATAAATAAACATGCTTTCACATTTTCTTTTAGTTTATTTCTCATAACCTCTATCTATTTATTCTCTACAACATATCCTCATGCCAACATCTGACATGCCATATATCTAAGGGGTTTCAAACAATTTTATGTTAATGCTCCTCCTAAGACCATACTACCTAGGTCTAATTCTTGGAGGAATTATCTACACTGAATTATGGAACAAACACATTTATCATCTCTAGATCTTCTTTCTTTCTCCATATCTTTTTCATTTCTTCCTTAAATTCATTCTTATCAATTTTCTTCACTGATTCACTCCTCTCTTTTAGAGTAGACCGCTTTCCCTTTTTACTTCTGCAAACTCTTGAAATATGTTCAAGTTTGTTTCAATTCTAGCAAAAAAAACATCTCTAATTTTTTTGACTTCCATTAACCCTTTATCTACATTGATTTTCTTTGTGCCCTAAATTATTACATGTATAGTACTAGCCATCAAAATATTGATTCACTATTCCTTCATTAAACCTATTCTTCATCACTCAACTAATCATCCTTACCTAAGATTTAAATTTAGTAGCTCCATGTCCAACTTTCTTGCATGCAAAACATTGTCCAGAGAAGGAACTAGAAAACTTATTCATTCTACTTCTGCACTTAGTTACCCTGTGACTAAATTTATTACATGGAATGAAAACACAATTGAAATATGGGTAACTTTGAGCATTTGGTTGTCTGATAGGTAGTCTTCTAGAAAAGTTTCTTGGATTTATTTTTTGCTTCCCTTTATCTTGAGTCTTTTGATTATCCTTTGGGCTTTCACCTAATTCATTTACCAAACCACCTTTTTCTTTACTTGGTTTCTATCCTACAATCAACTCATCAAGCTTTTTGAAGCTAGATTTGAAATTATTTTCATAGATTTTTTCTTTCTCCAACTTTCTAATTTTAGGTTCACCAGTTCTTGCTCAAGTATAGTGCATTCATCAGTCCATCTTTGCACCATTGTATTCAAAAATTCTTCAATCCTCTTCTTTTCTTGAACTAGCAATTTCAATCTAATGATCTCTTGTTTTATTTTCTCACTCACTTCTCTATGTCTTTCTTTGAATTTCTTCAATTTCTCTTTCAATTTATAGACACATTCATTTGCATCATCAAGGTTTGATTTCAAATCTCTATTTTCATTTTCAACTTTTTCAAAATCTCCAAGAGCAACCTAGAGCTCTTCTTTATCATCCATTTGTTCAACCTTTAGGGTCTTCCTCAAGCTATTAGGATTCTATGGAGAAACCAAGATCTAATACCAATGGTTAAAAGGTGCAAGACAACTAAAAGGGGGGGTGAATCAGTTGTCACCAAACTCAATAAAAAATTTCAAACACTTATCAATCTTTACAACCACTTTCTTTGTTATTAAGTGTGAACATGAAATGCAAATAACCAAAAGAAAAATCAACATAATGAACACCATATTTACATGGAAAACCCAATGAGGGAAAAACCATGACGAGGATTAGCTCACAATATAAAGTAATTTCACAACTGAATACAAAGAGGGTCACTGTCAAGGGCTCACTACCCAAATAGGACTCATTGTCTAAATAAAAAAGCTCACTAATTTCAAAGAGGATTCACTGTCCAAGCAAAAGGCTTACTTCCTACAAAAGGATTTGAATACCAAAGTGGCTTCACAACCAGAATGAACTGGTAAGTGTACACCTAACAAGTGTTGATTTAGTTCCTTTAATGCTTAATAAACTGACTTAACACACTTCTTCACATTTGCAACTCCATAACTTGCTTCATCATCCTCAAGACTATCCAACATATATATCTAATTTATCTGCAAGCATCATTTAGGTTGGCCTTATTAGATGCAATCTTTATTCACCAAAAAGACTAGTTTTCAACTCCAATTTAGTACAAAAATTCTCCAAAAATAATCCAAGTGTGTAGCATGCTACAATATGTCAGAATGAATGAAAGATATGTCACACATATCCACAACAAAAATTAATCCATTACAATATCAACTATACATTAGGTCAAACAGAGATAGACCTAATAACAAAATGTAATCAATCAAATAATGCCAACATTACATACGAGCACTTGTGTGCATGATAGTCTAAACATACACCTTTCTAGCAACCAAAAACCATTTCCAAAAATTGTAAGCAAAGATAATCAATAGCTAAAGATAGCGGACCAAAATGCCAACACCGGTTTGTGATCCAACCAGTCAACATTGTGAAGATCATAACCTCTGATATAAAGATAAGCCCCATGTGTAATTAGGAACATAGATATAGATATATTTAGTGAACACCATATATAAACCACAATGATAGATCTTATATGTATTATATATGCAGACCAAAATATCGAAGGATGTAAACTAGACTTTCTTCATGCCGGTTCAGAGTACCAGATCAAACTAATGACTCAAACAACATGGTGACATCAATGACAACAAAAAATTTTCACAACTAGAATTTATTCTTCATTCTTCCAATAGTAATAACATTATTTAACAAGAGAATTCCATATTTAATAACTCCCTTACTTGTAATGAAGTAATTTTAGCAGAACCAACCTTTTAATTTTATCAACATATAGGTTTTAGTTCTTCTAAAAATCTCCTACTAGGGAATATATCATGGTGTAAGAAAATGAGAAAATTGACATATGTCTTTCAATTACTAGGGGACATAGATTTTTGGACCCAAAGGAATCTTTGACTCATAGGGTTTTTCACCTAAAAGGAGAGAGATTTGATCCAAAAATGCTTTTGCGACACTCAAATTAGGATGTATGCAATATGATATGATGTAAATAAACTTATCTAAATGCAATTGACTGAATAAGATGATATAAAATGAATGCAAAAGTGTAATTTAAGCTATGTTTGAAAACACATTATGATATGGAAACAACTATGTAGAATGAAGGAATTGAAAGAAATATGCAAAACAAAAAGAACAAGGTTAAATCTGAGTGCACCCAGGTGATGTATGATCCCTCAAGAATATCTAGAATGCTGATGAATTTTAATGATTTTTCACAGTGGGACTCATTCGCCAAGGGTAGTGATTCAGTCCTCCAACTGGTGAAAAAGTGTCAGAAACTAATTTCTAATAGTCAGGATTTGAAATCTAACAAAATACATAATTTTAGATTTCAAGTGGGACTCATTCACCAAGGGTGGTGAATTAGTCCTCCCTAATATTTCTAGAAAATCAAGAGACAACTCTACTACACCAGATTTGGAGATGTCTGAATGTTGGGTTATCGGGGTGAGTTATGTAGGAAATAGACAGAAAACACTCAATATGCTTGAAAAGATGATAATTTGATTTGAAGAGCCTAGCTAACTTTATTTCCACTTTTCAACACCTTTAAACTTGTTAAATCTACAAAACAAGGTTGCAACTACACATGCAAAAGGGGAAAAAATGTTTGGGGGTTAGTGTATAGTTGTTTTCCTTGGTCAAACCCCACTTTTGTAATCAAACCTGATAGAAATGAATGAAATGTAAAGGAAATGATAAATGCACAACATGAAAGTGTTACTAACTTACCAATATCCTTGAATATGCAAATCTGAAGTAGTGTCAATGGCTACTCCAAAGTGCTTGACAAGTGCTTGAGTTGATGATGTAAGATACTTGAGTGCTTGAAGATTGCTTGAATGTGTTAGGAGATTGAATGCTTGAAAGAATAGGGTTGAAATGAGGTGAAAATCACTTATTTATACAAATCTTGTAGCTTATTATTAGTTAATACCTCATCACAGGCTGGCATAGAGTGAATTTGAATAAAATCTCGAAAGGAAATTTGAAATATTTTGAATTTGGGGCCAAGGGAGATTTATTCGCCACCCATGGTAAATGGGTCCCACCTAGGACATAAAACCAAGTGTCAGAAAAAATGTTATGTATAATTTTGTTTGTCAAGATAAGATCCAAAAATACACTCAATATAAGCATATGAGGGCACAAAGGGACAAAATAAAGCATGAGAAGGGTGTAAATAGTGAAGATGTGCCTAGAAAGGCGTGAAATCTTGTTACAAGACTTTGCAAAACTTTAAAATGGTACATTTTGATGTGAAAAGAAGTGATTTTTAGGTGAATTGCATTAAATATAGTCTTGAAGAATGTAGAAATGTATTACTACACTTCACAACACCTTCACAAGACATCGTTCTTTGAGTTTTAGTATCAGAATAAGCATGTTCAAACCATGATACATCATGAAATCAAAGCAACATAGTTCCAACACCATGAAACAAGACCTAAAAGGACATGAAAATGATAAAGGGCCATTTTTCTATGGCGCATTTATCCACCACTTTAGTGAGAGGAAAAACTTGCTTCCTCACACTAAAGTAGCCATGAACATTGAGGGAAGGGTTCAAATGCAATTCGTTAGCAAGATGGAATATAACAAAAAAGAGGTATGATCAATCCCCCAGAATGAAGATCCCATAAAAAACTAAGCATAAGAACAAAGGAACACACAAGTGTTGAAAAGAATTAAATGAAGCTTAGATAATCAATCCAACTAATTGTGAAAAGAGATCTAGGCTGATTGTTTAAAAAAAAGAGAATGTGTACTCACTCTAGGGCCACATAACTAGTTGTCCGTAGGGTGAGAAGGCCAAACTATATACTCACTCTAGGGCCATGTAATTAGTTTTCTACGGGGTGAGAAAGCCCAAAAATGAAGAAACATATGCTAGTTGGTATGCAGTCACAAACAAAAAAGTGGTTATGGGGAAAAGTCATGCTGCTAGGTGGGCTTCCTACTCAACCATGCCAAAGCTATACCCGTTCGATAACTTTAATAAGGAACAACAGAGAAAAAGGTAACGTAAATTTTTAGCTTTAAACAATACGACACTACAATCATGCAAGTTGTGTTATGCAAGGTGGAAAAGAAATAAAATGCAAAAATGTAATGTGAAAGATTGTTCAAAGGAGTCTTGTTTAGTTTATGCAAGGTTAGTCACTTAGGGAACATTGTATATAATGTCTCCAAGAGAGGACCAATCAAAGAATAGTATATTCACAACTTAGGGGATGCAGTGTGTTGCAATAGACCACTAAGAGGAATGTAATATGCTAAGATAGATCACACTTATGAGGGACATCACACCCAATGTCATCCACAAAGTCACAAATGAATCACATAAATGACAAGGCTACACTAAGAAGCACAAATGAAAATGAAATAATGGTAATGTATGCCCCCCACTTTAAAGGAATTGCTAAACATCATGCTATGAGAAATTAATTGAACATAGAGAAGGAAAGAAAGAAAGACATGAGAGCCAACTTGGAAAGCTCTATGCCAAGTCATATGTTTTGAAGTTAGGCTGCATCGTGTCATGGAAAAGGAAGAGCAAAGAAGGAAGGGAGTTGCCCCCTAGAAAAGAAAGCACACCAAACACATAAGGGATCTATGGATTTGGGGTTAGTATATTCATTGCTACAATGTTGTTATGAAAGAGCATGAAACTATCATCATACTCCAAATACAAATAGAACTAGAAGAATTACACAAGGAGAGTGAAAACAAAGGAAAGAAAAGGTCTGTTTTGAGTCAACATGAAATAGACATTGTGGTCTCAATGCTTTCCATCATCCCAAAAAGGAAAACACAAGCAAAAAGAAGAAAAAAAGAGAGAAAGGCTTGGGTCAACATGGAAGAGACATAGGGCATCTCAATGCTTTATGTCATCCCCAAAAGGAAAACACAAGAAAAGACAAATAAAGAGATAAAAGCTTGGGTCAACATTGAAGATACATAGGGCGTGTCAACACTTTGTGTCATCCCCAAAAGGAAAACACAAAAAAAAGCCCGACAAATAGAAGAATAAAGGTACAGATAGAAGAAGTGTATAAAGAGAAGGAAACATCAAACACATGATATGAGGGGACACAAAAGAAAAGAAGGAAAGAAAAAGAAAAGGCTAGCTAGGAAAATTTAAGTCATCTAACAAGTCATCCACCTCCCAATCATGTTCATTATAATGAAAAGGTGGTTGTCTATCCAAAGGAGGAATTACAAGTGTCAAACTAGGGGTTGTACTAGGTTCTTCACTTGGTAGAGAGGATGTATCATTTATGTTCATCATAGATGAAAATAAAGAATTTAAATCATTATGTGCATTTTCATCAATTTTGGCAATTTTTTCATCGTCATTAACATCACTATCATCATCAAGATTAATGACAATAGGAGGATGAAGGGTGATTTCTAAGGATGGATGTAATAAGAGTGTTGGGTGTTGGATTGGTTCAATTTGATGTGATGTTTGTACTAGACTATCTCGTGGCAGGTCAAGAGAAGAAGGGTAGTCATCTATTACTTCTATCAAAGTTAAGGGTTGATTTTTGTTATTGTCTGCTATGCGAGATTGACAAGTGAGGAGACGATGATGATGCCTTCATTCCCTACCACCGCAGTTTTGTTTAATTCAGTTTTGAAGTTGTTGAGGTGTAAAAGCGGATTGAGTCGCAATAGGTTCTACTTCTAAAGGGGTAGAACAGAGGAAACCAAAGAGGATGGATCAACCACTTTCTCTTTTTCTTTATACACTTGTTTGGTTCAAGGAGGGTGAGTAGGGTTTGTGTCAAGTTCCCTTGGTCATTTAAATGATGGTGGGGAAGGGTCTAGAGAGATTTATTCTAAAGTTGTGTTGGTTTGTTCAATATCAGGTTCAAGTGTAATCATGGTTTCATCTAGGATAGGATGGGTGGAGGTGGACAAAGATGTATTACAGAGAGATAATTTAGCGATATTTTTAGCTTTAAACATTTGATAAGTGATGTAAATGAATTCCTTTCAAGGGGTGATAGGTTCGATGGTTCTAGGCCAAAAGTCTTGTAATGAAAATTTACCTTTGGAAGATAAAGGATTAAAGCCACTATGGTGTATGGTGACTACATCATTTCCATGTGGAAAATTTAAGAATTTATCAATGATTGATGGGACCACTTTCATTAGGTGAAGCCAAGGAGGGCCTAGCCACAAATGAAATTGTTCATATTGCAGAATAATAAAAAATATTACCTCCAAACTCATAGGTCCTATGTGTAAAGGTAGCACGATCAATCCAATCGTAGGGAATGCAAAACCATGATGTGTTTTAATCAATGAAGTCGGTGTATTATAATCATCTTTATATAGATCATGTAATAATAAAAATTCTTCTGTGATCACATTCTTACCACAAGGGGGATATATTAATAGATATTAGTAGTTTTATCATAGATTCTACCAGCTATGTAGAGAGGACCATTAGGAACCCTTTGTAGTATGTCTTTAGCAGAAAAATTAATATAAAGAGATTGACTGGTTTGTCCCTTGTGATGGATAACATCTATCACAATGACAAGTTTATCCATAGGAATAGCTTGGGTAATAGGAGGAGATGTATCAGGTTGTTCTTTGTGTGTTTCAATAGTCATTACATTAGGATTTTAAGGTTCACTAGCATTGACGAACGAGGTAGTGTGCTTAGGCATAGGGTAGGTGAAAATTTGGAGATTTTGGTTAGGGGGAGTGATAGACTTATTGCCTTGATCATTAACACCCATAATGGTCATTTCACCTAAATCAATGAGGTCTTGAACTAAATGTTTAAGACACTTACAATGTTCAGTGTCATGGCCATTTTGACGATGAAAATGGCAATAAGGGTTAGGTTTGAAGGTAGGTAGTAAGGGTTGATTAGGATCAAGTGGCCAAACAAGTGGTAAGGTAAGCATGCATTTTTGGATGAGTTGGTTCATTGTATGGTGGAGGATGTTAGGTAAAGGGGTGAAATGTTTGTTTCAATCACCATAATGATAAGACATAGCTATCATAGAAGCATCCATTGAATTTTGAACTTGTAGAGTTGGTTGTGGTTGGGGTGAAGGAGGTGGACTAAACTATAAAAAGCCTTGGTTAGGTTTGCAGAAATTTTGTGTGTTGTTTTGGTGTTGATTGTTATTTTTAGTTTTGTCAATTTGGCTAGAAGTGGAGTTTGATACTCACATAACATTGTACACAAATGCATGAATGAAGGGTATCTCATCATGGTAAGTTTATCTTGAAGGTTAGTGTGCAAATTCTCAATAAACATCTTCTACAAATGTGCATCTAGAATTTGGACATCAACTTGAGCATATAAGGATTGGTAACAGGAGATAAAATCTGTTACATTTTCATTAGTTTTTTATCTACATCACATAAGGTCACCAATTATCTTTTTAGGTGTCATGTGCACTTGAAAAAAATTAATGAAAGCTTCAGCCAAGTCATTAAATGAATGAATGGAATGATTAGGAAAGTTGGAAAACTATTCTAAAGAAATATCCTTCAAGGTCATTGGAAAAAGTTTTGCTAAAATTTTATCATCAAGGAAAAAATCACATCACAAGGAAGTAAATGCATTGACATGGTTGATAGGGTCTCCTTTTCCTCTGTATTTCCCAAATATTGACATTTTCATCCCTTGTGGCATTGGGGTACGTAATATTTCTAACAACAATAGGATACTATGAATAAGATACATGGTTCGAGTGGTTTGACCTTGACTAATGGTGACAAGTTGGTGTTGCATGGATGAAATAGTGTTAAGGAGTTGTGTCATAAAGGATCAGGATAATGGGGTTGATGTGGAAGGGAAAATGGTGATGGATTGTGGGTGATGTTAGGGGAGGTGAATGGAATGCTAAGGGGTGTGAAAGTGGTGGAGGGAGCTTGTGATGCCATAGAAGAAGTAGGAATGCTAGTGGAAATTGGGAAAGAAGTAGCTACATAATTAGGTTGATGTAGAGTTGTGTGAACTTGCAGATTGGTGTAAGTTGGTATAGAAGTTATAGTTGAAGGAGGAGGAACTTGAGATGCTCCTTGGCTTCCAGGAATGTTTGTTGATGGATTATTGGAAGAGGCATGTTTATGGTAAATCTTGGCTATTTGTTTCAGCACTTACAAGCCATCATCACTCTCAATTAAGCAATGAAGGTTCTCTATAGAAGGTATAGCAGTGGTGGAAATTTTTTCAAGGGACAAGTCTTGTGTAAATGTGCAAAGTCCTCATGAATATTAATAACCTTTTCCTCTGGGAGGGATTTTTTTTTATTATCAACATGCATAGGATGGAAAGGGGAAGGAATGGAAGTGGTATTATTAAGGCCTAATGCACCATTGTCCATACCAGGAGTAGGAGCTCATGAGATTGCAAGGTCCACAATGAAAGTGCTATCGTAGGAGGCCATGAGTCTAGAACTTCTTCTCACTAAAGTATTATCAACAGGGCACCAAACACTCATGCAAGTACCACAAAGGAAGGGTGATTGGAAATGAAAACTAATCTAAGAATGTGAAATGCCAATAACAAAAAATCTACTAACTATAACAGAGATGTAAATAAAAAAATAGAAATGCAAGAAAATAATAGAAAAAGCACAAAACTATTGTTTAAAATGTGCAGAGGGACTGATTCACCTTGGGTGGCGAATGAGTCCCAGGATGCAATTTTTTTGTGTTTTTTAGAATTTTAAGGATGATTTAAATGCTTTGTAGAATGCAAATATAGATTCAGAATCTATAGTTGTACTTTTCTCAATGAAATTAAATGCAAGAATGAAGACTAAATGAATGTTTCACTACTGCAAAATGAAAAGGTCCTAAAATGCAATAACAAATCAATGTCCTAATTGAATGCCAATGAAAATGGAAACTAGGATGAAAGATATGAATGCAATCAAAAGTTTAAAATTTTCAAAAGTTGGGTTCACCAAAATGTGACAGATTTTTGGACCCAAAGGACTCTTAAACTCTTTTATAGGGTTTTTAACCTAAAAGGAGAGAGATTAGATAAAAATTCTTATGTGACACTCGAATTAGGATATATGCAGTATGATATGATGTAAATAAACTTATCTAAATGAAATTGACTGGTTCAGATGATCTAAAATGAATGCAAAAGTGTAATTTTAAGCTATGTTTGAAAACACACTATGTAGAATGAAGGAATTGAAAGAAATATGAAAAACATAAAGAAAAGGGTTAATATGAGTGCACTTGGGTGATGTATGAGCTCTTTGGAGTATCTGGAATGCTGGTGAATTTTACTAATTTTCACGTGGTACATCATTTGCCAAAGGTGGTGAATCAATCCTCCAACTAGTGAAAAAGTGTTAGAAACTAATTTCTAACAGTTGGGATATGGAATCTCGATAAAATCACAATTTTCAAATTTCAAGTGGGATTCATTTTCCAAGGGTAGAAAATCAATTCTTCCCAAGTTTTTTGTTAAATTAGGAGACAACTCTACTACACTAGATTTGGAAATGTTTGAATATTGGGTTCTCAAGGTCAGTTCTGGAAATAGATATAAAACACTCAAAATGCATGAAAATATGATAAATTGACTTGAATTTCCACTTTTTAAAACCTTTAAACCTGTTAAATCTGTAAAACAAGGCTAGAAATACATGCAAAAGGGGAGAAATGGTAGGGGGTTAGTGAATAGGGGTTTTCCTTGGTCAAACCCCACCTTGTTAATCAAACCCAGTAGAAATGAATGAAATGTAAAGGAAATGATAAATGAACAACATGAAAGTGTTACTAACTTACCAATCTCCTTAAATATGAAAATCTGAAGTAGTGTCAATGGCTTCTCCAAAGTTCTTAGGTACTTGAAGATTGCTTGAATGTGTTAGGAGATTGAATGTTTGAATGAATAGGGTTGAAATGAGGTGAAAATCACTTATTTATACAAATCTTGTGTGTTATTGTCTATTCATACCTCATCACAGGCCAACATGAAGTGACTTTGAATAAAATATTGAAAGGAAATTTGAAATATTTTGAATTTGAGGCCAAGGGGGACTCATTTGCCACCCTTGGTGAATGGGTCCCACCTAGGACCTAAAACCAAGTGTTGGGAAAATTTGTTTAATGTTGTTTTTCGAGATAAGATCCAAAAATACACTTAATATAAGCATATGAGGGCATAAAGGAAAAATAAAGCATGAGAAGGGTGTAAATAGTGAATATGTGCCTAGACAAGCATGAAATCTTATTACAAGAATTTACAAAACTTTAAATATGGTCTGTTGATGTGAAAAGAACTTATTTTTAGGTGAATTGTATTAAATAGAGTCTAGAAGAATACATAAATGTCTTACAACACTTCACAACACCTTCACAAGAGGTTGTTTTTGAGTTTTAGTACCTGAATAAGCATGTTCAAGCTATGGTACATCATAAAATCAAAGAAACTTAGTTCCAACACCATGAAACAAGACCTAAAAGGCCATGAAAATGACAAGGGGCCATTTTTCTATGACACACACTAGTAATGAGGCCTCCTTAGTGGAAGATGATGAAGTGAAATTAGAATATCCTTCTCTAAGAGGAGTTAATGCCATTCAACCTCAAATCATCCTTTACCCACCTTCACACAAACCTTAAACTCAAAATAAACATGTCCTCATCCTTGAACCACCTAAGAACAATGTTTCACAACAATCAAATTATAACACTATTGCTCATACATATAACACTAGAATAAATATGCAACCAAGATAAACACCTTCAACATCCTTCCCATTGCCTAACCCTATCTTTCCTAGTCCCCCTATTTTCCTTTACATAATGAAAAGGAGTATAATATTGTTGAACAAATTAAGAAGAATCCTACTAAGATATCATTATGGGACCTTATTCAAGCTTCCCCAAGTATTATCATAACATAATTCAAAGTTTCCTTACAACAAGTTCCTACCCCTCCTAATGTGAAATCAAATGAAGTAGCATCCAAATTCAAGCTACAAGACTGAACAACTTAGACATTACTTTCCATCAAGATGAATTACCTCTAC
Organism: Sequoia sempervirens; assembly: GCA_007258455.2. Taxonomy (NCBI): domain Eukaryota; kingdom Viridiplantae; phylum Streptophyta; class Pinopsida; order Cupressales; family Cupressaceae; genus Sequoia; species Sequoia sempervirens. The sequence continues at coordinate 223,274,934 of VDFB02000017.1, forward strand.
TAGAAGTGAAAAAATAAAATGAATCTTTCATGATAATAGCTATATATAATCGGTCAGGGATAAAATTAACCATTGTTGACAATGGCTCAACTCTTAATATGTGTAGTGTAATCCTTTTGGATAGACTTGTCATGGATAAATCAAGAATTGAACTTGATTCCTTATTGATTCAAGGGTTCGACGATGTTAGAAAGCAATCACTTGGTGTGATCACTTTTCCTATTACAGTTGGAATGGACATGTTACAAACATCCATGTTATGGCTCATGATCTATCAGGGTATATGCAAGATCATCATGGAAAAAATAGGCCCTTAAGTGGTGAAAAATTTAGAAAAATAAGAGTTAGACAACTTGACGTATAAATTTGAATAAGTTATTTATATTATTTTAAAAATATGTAAGAATAGAATCTATAAAAAATTGAATGTAGTTTCTAAACTACTAGTTTTATTTAAAAAAGAAAAAAAATCTATTTGGTAAAAAAAATTGAAATTTCAATGGGGTAGTATTTAAATTTCAAGGAAAAATAAGAAGTAGGTGTCTCTATGACCACCCTAACCACAATAAAATGATAATATTTTTTTATAATATTTTAGATATAAGTAGAGGACTCATGTCTTGATGTGATACATATTTTTTTATAATATTTTTCCATGAAAATAATTAATTATGAAATTTTGATTACTAATTTTAAAAAATATAAAAACTCGTATGTCTGACCACCTTAACTTGGTCAAAAATTCATGAAATTCAATTTATTTTTTTAAATCCTACAGTATATGAAGCATAAAATGTGATGCATGTTACAGATTGAAAAAATGTGATACCATTTGAAATCTATATATGTTTTTCAATCAGCCTATCAACCAGGACTTTAGTTGTAATTCAAATAGATAATGAATAATAATAATTTATTAAATTCAAATTAAAGAATAATTTATATTAGTGGAAAGCTAAGAATATCCTTTAAAAACCCTTTTTTTTCATCAATTTTGGGTTAAAAAGTCGCCAGCCACACACCCTACACATACCCATCATATCGCCACTTTTTGGTCCATCATGATCTTGCACATACCCATCATATAATCTTCTTTTAGATAGGCCATAGGTTCATGAAATGCATGTGGTGCCTTCTAACATTCATTGTAAAATGAAGTATGTCTACAACAACAAACTGTATACAATCAAATATGACCTTGAACCAAAAAGTTGTTTGAACATTGAGAAAAAAAAAGAAAATCCTTTTCAAAAATATTTACAGCAACCAAACATGTGGAACCCATGTGAGAGGAAGAAAAATAAAATCATATTGAGGAAGTCATGATGCTATTAGAAGATGATTGGGGTTCCCTGCATTTCGCACTAACATTCAAGGGAGAATACAAGATCATAACAAAAGAGTTTGCAAAGGGAAAATAGAAAGCAATAATGTTAACACAATATTTGAAATCATCCACCTCAACCACTTTAGAAGAAGAATAATATTACACAAAAAAAATTGATGAACTTTATTACAAACAACCATTGAATTAGAAAGAAATGAAAATTATTTATGCAAAAGGTTATGAACTTATGAAACAACTTGGATATAGTGGAAAAAGATGTGCTGCTAGAGAGCAAGGTATATGTGTCCCTATAGAGCCTAACATGTAAGAAACAACTAATGGTCCTGGTTATTATCCCTCAAAAGAAGTAAATAAACCTTCACTCAATATAAACACTCTTACAAAATATTCTTTAAAGTCAACTTTAACATTAGTGCATCTTGAACTAATAGATAGTAGTGGTCTTGGTTATTGTACTATGAAAGAAACAAAACAAACAAATAAACCCTTTCTTAATATCAATGTTGAATCACACAAAATAATAACGATTGGAGTTTGATAGATTTTACACCCTCCTCTCAAGGAGAGAAAAAAATCTCACAATCTAAAGATCCTTGTGTAAGGATGACATCTTGTACTAAGCAAGAGATATCTTTGTCAAAAAATAAAGGCACATTTTCAACTATTGATCAAGAGACTATCTTGTTGGGACTCCTCCAAGATCATATAATATCTCTACCTCCAATAACAAGAGATAAATTTTACTACAAGAATTCATTTTGTGCATATCATAGAGCTCATGGTCATTCTACTAATGAATGTAAGGCTTTGAGTAATAAAATCCAATATCTTAAGGATTGTGGTGATTTTTCTTGTGTTGAAGCACCCAGTTCCTCATGTTGATAATGGTTTTCATGTTTCTTATCAATCATGTCATCTCATCCTTGTCTCGCACTAAGTGGGGGAAAGGATTTAGGTAGCCTTTCCCTTATATGTTACTTGTCATTTTCTATTTTGTCTAGTTGACAACCTTCCATGTATAAATAAGAGCAAGCCTTGGATGTGAACGCCATGCCTTAAGTTGGCTCACATGTGATGTATTGAGTTGTCTTTAGTTGTTGCATTTTGGAGGCAAGCCCCTATCCATGATGTAGTTTCATTTGAGAACATATGACTTGCCATAAGGCTTTTTGAAAAAGATCTCATGTCTTCTTCCACTTTAAAGCAATTTCTCATAGCAATGGTGTTATCAATTGCTTTAATGTGGATGCATACATGGGTATGTGTAGGATCATGATGGGCCAAAAAGTGGCAACATGATGGGTATGTGGCTGATGACTGTCTTTTTACCAAAAATTGATGAAATGAAAAGGGTTTTTAAAGTAGATTCTCAGCTTTCCACCAATATAAATTATGCTTTACTTTGAATTTAATAAGTAATTATTATCCATTTTCTATTCAAATTATGACTAAAGTCCTGATTGATAGACTGCTTGAAAAACATATATAGATTTTGAATCCAAAACATGCATCACATTCTATGCTTCACATACTATAGGATTAGAAAAATAAAAATTGAATTTCATGAAGTTTTGACCAAGTTAAGGTGGTCAGACATATGAGTTTTTTATATTTTTTAAAATTTGTAATAAATAAATCATAATTAATTATTTACTTGGAAAATTGCAAAAGAATTGTAAATACATGGGACAGCATGAGTCCTCTACTTATGTCTAAAATCTTATAAAATATTATCATTTTATTGTGGTTTAGGGTGGTCAGAATGAGACCTTACTTCTTATTTTTTCCCGAAATTAAGTACTACTACATTGAAATTTCAAATTTTCACCAAGTAGATTTTTTTTAAACAAACCTAGTATTTTTTAAACTACATTCAATTTTCTATAGATTCTATTCTTACATATTTTTAAAATAATATAGATAACTTATTCAAATTTTTACGTCAAGTTGGCTAACTCTGATTTTTCTAATTTTTTTACCACTTAAGGGCCTATTTTTTCCATGATGATCCTGCACATACCCACATTGACACTCATATTTCACTTTGTGGTTTTATTTATTCTTGCAATGTGTCATTTTCTTCGTGACATCATTGGGCTTGATATCCTCCAAGAGTGTGGTATTTCTTTGACTTGTCCTTTCTTGGAGACATTAGGCATGTGATGTTCCCTAAGAATAGACCTTACATGAACTAAAAAAAACCCCTTTGAATGTATCTTACATTACCTTCACACTTACAATAACTATTATATTCCCACCTTGTATAACACACTTTGCTTGTTTGTGGAGCCATCCTATTTGATCATGGGTGTCAAACATATATATGAAGTTTACTTTCCTTGTGAATCCTACCATTATTTTTTTGTAGCACCCTATTGGAGTTATTAGAGGGATAGCTTTGGTATGTTTAGTATTATGAGAAGCCTAAACATGGGCATGAATTTCTCATTATGTTGTGAGAATTTGATATAGAGGCATAACTTTCTCAGTAAGTAAACCCTTTTTGGATACTCACCCAGTGGACAACCTTAAGTTACGTTGCCTCAGAGTGAGCGTACATTTTGGATACGTAGCTTAGATCTGATCCACATCATGTTGGATAAATGGTTGAGGCTTGATCCACCCCTTTTAATTTTGGTTTTTCTTTTTCTTTCTTCTTTATGTCTTTGATATTGCATGTTTGTGTAGATATTTTTTTGTTGCATATTATACACCTTGTGTTTGTCCCTTTATGCTTATGTTTATTTGACATAGGATATTGGATCCTAGTGGCTTAATCACCCTCCGTGATCTTAGTCATCCTATAGCATCCACATGGTACACTTGGACCACTCTTCAATGTCTACTTTAGCTTGAGTTTGAAGCAAGTTACTCCTCTCACCAAATTGGGGCTAAATGTATTGTAGGAAAAATTATCCCTTTTTACACTTAATTTGGGAATAATTAATAGTAAAATGAGCTCTAATGTTACCTTTATTTAGTGTTGTAATATGTTTTACACATTCAAATTAAGTTTAGGGCCCTTTTAAACTAAATGGACTTGAATGTGCCTTATTTAGGGTGTTGTAAATTGTATCTTTACACTTTCACACTAATATAGAGCTTTATTAATTAATTGAGCTCCTTTATACGTTATTTGATCCTATTTTGTATCCACAAGACTTATTCAATGCATCTTTCTGAGGATAATCCTGACACTTATCAAATGACCAATCATAATTTTTTTTATCAGTTACAAGTGTTCCCTAGATTTAGTGATCTAGGACTCATATGCCACCTTGGACATATGGGTTGCACCTAAGTCTCATGGCCTAATCCTAAATTTGGCATAGAACTTAATATTTCTTGAAATTAGTGTCCCAAGCCTAGCCTACTAGGAATCATATGCCCCAATTGGCATATGATTCCATCTCTAACTAATACCTATTTTAAATTAAAACTCTTGGTGGGATTTTATTCTCATAGATAATATGCCGACTTGTAGTGTTGTAATTTTGGGAAATTTGGCATAAATAAGTTTAAATACAAGGTTATTTCATATATTTTCTCCTAGCTGTTGGAATATTTGCCTCAATCCATACTGACATGTAACTCTTAGAAGGAAAAATAACAGTGACATTATTCATGTCTGGGTGACTAACTGTTATAAATCTGCTTGAAATGTTCATGTTTCCGAGACAAAGGTGATGTCTTGTCGAATGAAATCTATCGCTGTAACCTAGATGTATTCACTATGACCTTTCGTTGAAGTGGAAACTTCTGGCCAAGAGAATGTTCTTATCGGGTGTCTAGCGGATGTCGAGGAGACTCCTAGCGACCGGGTGATCGGAGTAACACAAAAATGGCTTAAGGAGAACTCTTAGCGACTGAAGGATGTCTCACCGACAGCATGTGGTCATCAGGCTAACACACAAGGTTTCAGTAAGATGTCCCAATGAACGATGAAGGTCTCACGGATAGCTTGGGGTCTTCGTGGTGACATTAAGACTTCGATATGAAGTCTTGGTGACGGGTTCTTGGTCTGGCCAATAGGGATGGTTTTAGTATGACATATTCGCTTGGTGAATGGTCTTGGCGAAGGTCATAAGTCTTTCCAACTTGGTAAGACTTGGTTGTGCTCAGAGAGAAGTCCTAGCGAAAGTGATGAGTCTCGCCGACTGGTGGATGCTTCGGTGAAACTTGAGAAGACTCGGAGTGAGGTCTTGGCGAGAGCGATAGTCTTACCAAATGGAAAACTCACGTCGGCATGACTTGAAGAATTCAGTATGAGAATTGCACCGATATCAATATAGAGACTTTGCGGCATCAGGGAGACATTGTTAGTGTCTCACTAATATGCAAACAAAGATGAATTCCTTTGACTGTCTAACCATCCTATGTGGAGCCTCGTGGAACAATCAGAGGAAGCGATTTTCAAATAGTTGGCGGTTTGATTTTTGCATCAGTTGCGATGCTGGAGCTTAACTATATGCAGAGAAAAATCAACGCTCATGAGGAAACTTTATACGATAGGGAAATGGCGGATAAGGATGCATGGAGGATAAAAATCAAAATGTGTTAAGATAAAAGCAGATCATAATTTCTGGGAATGAAATCAAGCAAGATGAATCAAATTCTTGAGAGCATTTTCTATAACTGGATGAATAGTGAATGAAGCTACTGTGAACTGATACCAGAGAGTTGTCTCTACATTGTATGTAATTTTTTGATTACTAAAATACAAAGAGATTCGACTTGGTGTGGTGGGTTTTTTCTTGAAAGGGTTTTCCCACGTAAATCTGTTGTTCATTGTCTTTGAGTATCTTCTCTATTTTTGTAAATCTTTCATGTGTGTCTTAATTGGACTGTAATAGAAAATTAAAAGTATTCTCTACTTACTTCCCTGTGGTTTTGACGTTAGCAAAGTTGCTTTAGCACCTTTTCTTTCATTACAAGTGGTATCAGAGCCTGGCCAGTTGTGTTGTCCTTGTTAGTGGGTTGGCTTTTTTGTGTCAATCCTTTTCCAGTGGGAGTTTTGTAGAAGTCTAATAATTTAATTATAGATTAAGATGGAAAGAACATCCAAAAATATGGATATAGAGAAATTCAATGGTAGCAATTTTGAGTTGTGGAAACTCAAAATGGAAGATCTATTAGTGGACCGAGATCTTTGAACTGCTGTGACTGAAACGAAACCTCAGGCCATGAAGCAAGAAGATTGGGACCCGACAGATAGAAAATAAAAACCCTACTGATAAGGCTCTATTTAGTAGACTTTGTTCTTTTGAACGTTCATGAAGAAAAGATTGCATCTTCCTTGTGGAAAAAACTGGCATCTATTTATCAGGGCAAGTCCTTGGTAAACAAATTGTTCTTGACGAAGAAGTTGTACTCTTTCAGAATGCAGGAGGGAGGATCCGTTGCTGATCATTTCAACACGTTCAACATGTTGATTGCTTAGTTAGCATCTATTGGTGTGAAAATTGAAGATGAAGATTGCTGCATGCTACTGCTATGTTCTTTTCCAGATTCTTGGGATCATCTGGTAATGGCCATTGGGAGTACGACATCCACTTTCAAGATGGAAGATGTTGTTTCTTCTTTGTTGTCGAAAGAGATGAGAAGGAAATCTTCTAAGATGGAAAAGGAGGCTCTAGCTATCAGAGGTAGATCGAAATAGAAGGGCAAGAAGAAGGACAAGAAATCCATATTCAAATCATAAGGGAGATCAAAGTCTCCCTGAAAGAAGTCCAAGGTGAAGTGTTGGAATTGTGGGCAACCTGGTCATGTCCGAAAGGATTGCAAGGAGGAGAAAAAGAAGAAGAAGAAATCTTTTGGCAATGATTCTTCTCAAAGTGATGCAGATGCCTTCATTGCAGCCTTGCTTACACGGGCATCTGATGATGTCTGGCTGATTGATTCTGTAGCATCTTTCCACATGACATCTCATAGAGACTGGTTCATGAAGTATGAAGAATACAATGGTGGAAAGGTGTACTTGGCAAGTGATTCATCCTTGGAAATTATCAGTCGTGGAAGAGTCAGAATTCAATTCCCTGATGGAAGAGTGAACGGAATCAATGATGTGATGCATATACCAGGTCTGGCTCAAAACCTACTTTCTGTAAGTAAGCTGAATGATATTGGAGTGTAGGTCACATTCTCTGGAAATAGCTGCAAGATGACTAGAGTCTCTATGGTGCTAGCTAGGGGTGCTCGAATTGGTACCTTGTACAAGCCGGATGCACTGGCTATCTAATGCAATAGTGTCTCTGCAAAGTCACTTAAGGTTGCTCATGGAGAAAAGAAGGAAATCATTCCTAATGGTGTAAACTCCATGGAGGTTAAACTTCCAGTAGAGAAGAATATGCTCTGGCATCATAGGCTAGGCTACATTGGTGAGAAAGGTTTAAAACCTTGAAAAATAAAAACTTGGTAGAAGGACTTGAAGACTATAACCTTGAGTTTGAATTTTGTGAACATTGCATATATGGAAAGCAACAACGAGTTTCATTTTATTCCAGTCCTCACAAATATTCTAGTTTGGTTGATTATATACATTATGATGTGTTTGGTCTAGTGAGTGTTCCTTCTTTGTCTAAATCAAGATGCTATGTGTCATTTATTGATGATTATTCAAGAAGAGCATTTGTATATTTTCTGAAAAGTAAATCAGAAGTGTTTAGTTGATTTAAGGAATTTAAAACCTTTTAGAAAATTAGATTGGTAGAAAAATAAAATGTTTAAGGATTGACAATGGCGGTGAGTTTTGTTCAGATGAATTCGAAAGGTATTGTAAGGACCATGGGATTAAAAGGCATAAGACTACACCTTACACTCCACAACAAAATGTGTTGGTGTAATTAATAGTTAATTACACTTTGCATAAGTTTACTTGGGCTTTATTTAATTCCTAAGTTTTAGGTTCTTATCTTTATCTTTTGAGCTATCTTGTTGCTCAAGATAAGATTAGGGTTTGCATCTTTGCTTTTATAAAGAAAATCATATCTTGTAATTTATTGAACTCTTGAATAATAATATTTGCACATCTTCTTGCAAATCTCTTTCTTTTTTGTTTTTCTTTTCTGTGGAAGGATTCTTCTAGTTTTCAAATCTGATCTTGGTTTCTAACATGGTATCAAAGCCTTGATTTACAACCCCTTCTCAGATTTTTGAGAAAATCATTGCAGGGTTTGTTTGGGATTCCTTAAGGTTTTTCATACTTCAAGTTTGTCTCTCTATTTGGGTGCTCTTGCATGGTTACTTTTAGCACATGTTGGAGGAAATATGAGCTCATATTCAAGTTTAGGGCTGTTGAAAAAGTCAAGATCAACTTTTGTTTCACGTGATTCTGACATTTTATGCCAAAGTTATGAGGGTTTGAAGATCTGTCAGCTGTTAGTGAGGAAAAATTTCTTTACCCAGCAGGTCGTACAGCCCGCCAAGTACAGGGTATGATATTTTTTTTTGCAAAATAAAAATTTATTATGTTCTACAAAAAAAATTATATATCAGGCTATTTAAATATTTATTGTGGGCGAAATATTTTTGTGGGTTTTTATTAAAATGGTGGCTTAAATATTATTGGGGTTTGATTTTTTTTTAAGAAAAACCTGCAGAATCTTCATTATTGGTACTATCGTACCCTCTATCAACCCTTTGTACGTCGGCCGGTCACATCATTTTTCCCGCCTAGCAGACTGTTGACTTCATTTCCTGCTGGTTCCCCTTATCTCTCCAGCTCCCACCAGCTTTTTTCACTGTGGGCAATGTCTTTTGCGACCGCCGACTGTTCCTCCTTTGGCCCCGTGGTCTCCGGGTGTCCGGGAGCTATCGTTATGGTGGAGCCTCGCAGAGCGGCACCACCGCTCACACCTCCGACCGCTCTACCCTGCTGCTACTCTCCCTCTCTGCCCCCTCCGGTGGTGTACTTTTATTTTTTGCAACTGTGTGGGGTGTGGTCATATGGAGAACCGCTAGCTAGAGCAAAATGAGCCAAAAAATTGCACCCGTTTAGCCTGTGAAAACCTTGAAGTGCCCTTCTACAGCTATTTTTTTCATTTTGGCATAACTTTTGATCCCGGAGGTGAATTTTTTGAAATGATATTTCACCGAAAAGGTAGCGAGCCCAATTTTCTAATGGTGCCATCTATTTCTAGAGATTTTTCTATTTGATGGTATATTTTTCTAGTCGAAGTTAGATGTTCATATTTTGCTTCGGAGGGCATATCTTTTGACTTGGTGATCCTTTTTTTGTCATTCTTGCGGCATCAAAAAGATGATTCTATCCTCTACATATATCTAACATCAATTTATATTTTTTTTATGCATGTTTTTATGCTCTCCTTTTACAATCATCGGGTTATTGTAATAAATGAACTATGATAAAGTTCCATTCAGGGGGGTTTCTTGCATAATAAATTTGATTAGAGTGTGCATGCACTTTGATCTCCATATTTCATTTTTATTTTTTGGAAAATTGCATGGGTTATCTGGTCTCCTTATTCTTTTGGCCAAATTTTTTCTCTTGCTTGACACATATCATATTCACATCCAGTTCACACTTTAGATTGAGAGCCTATGGTTAATGATCCACATTGGATCCATCTCAGTTTGAGGGCCATGTTTTTATGGTTAATTTTCCAGAGTCTTCATGGTACTCCTTCCCATGGAAGAGTTTTAGTCATAGTTTGGCATTGACATCGAGATACATGACTTCTAGATTATGTCATTATCTCATCTCCTATTGCTTCACAAATTCCAGGGTTGTTCCAGTTTGTGAGTTTTCCAGTGTTTCGTGGCATCAGGTCTGTTGTTGCTTTATCATGATTCCTTGAGTCAATCAGTGACTCTCATCTAGTTTTAGTAGTAAACAAAAGTATATTTCCTTGCTTTCCAGAATCAGGTTCCAGTGTTACTCCAGAGTGTTCTTCTAGTGCTTTTTTACAGCAGTCATTTCATTGTAGGGGTTTTTGTCCCACTGGGTTTTCCTTTTCTACCTCATCTTTGCATTTGTAAATGAGTACCTGATCAGGCCTTTTTGCCAGGACTCATCTTTGCATAATAACTTTGCTTCTCCCTAAGTTGCACTTATGGGGGGTGTTGGTGTAATTAATATTTAATTACACTTTGCATAATTTTACTTAGGCTTTATTTAATTCCTAAGTTTTAGGTTCTTATCTTTATCTTTTGAGCTATCTTGTTGCTCAAGATAAGATTAGGGTTTGCATCTTTGCTTTTATAAAGAAAATCATATCTTGTAATTTATTGAACTCTTGAATAATAATATTTGCACATCTTCTTGCAAATCTCTTTCTTTTTTGTTTTTCTATTTTGTGGAAGGATTATTCTGGTTTGTAAATATGATCTTGGTTTCTAACAAAATGGAGTTGTTGAAAGGTTCAACAGGACAATAATGCAAAGAGCATGAAGTATGTTGAGTAGTGTTGGCTTGGAGGAGAAGTTCTAGGCTGAAGCAATCTCTACAGCATGTTACTTGGTAAATCGTTCTACTAACTCTGCTCTTATTGAGAAGATGCCTTTGGAAGCATGGTTTGGAAAGAAGCCCTCTCTAAGACATATTCGTGTCTTTGGCTGTGAGGCATATGCATATGTTCCATTTGAAAAAAGATCCAAGTTGGAAAACAAAGTTGTAAAGTGTATTTTTATTGGCTATAGTGCTGGCATAAAAGGACACAAGCTTTGGAACCCTAAGGTTGAGAAGGTTTTGTACAGTAGAAGTGCTATCTTTCGTAGGCTAAAGTCTTCTACATTGGATCTGCAGTCACATAAGAAATCAGAAAATGAAAAGGATGTAGCAGAAATTCCTCCTACACCAGATAAAGAGGAATTTAAAAATCAAAATGTACCTGATACTAAGGAGAGATCAAGTAGTTCTGAAAGTTTTGAAGAAGATGAAGAATCACCTTAGCCTCAACCTGTGAGGAGGTCAACTCATGAAAGAAAGCAACCCGATAGGTATGGGTTTTCTTTGATTGAGTCTACTTGTGCCTATGCTTTAATTTCTAGCACTAATGAACCTAGGGCTATGAAAGAGGCATTTAAAATGTCTGATTCAAACTCTTGGTTGGAGCCATGAATGAAGAAATGGCATCATTAGAAAAGAATGATACCTAGAGTTTGGTGCCATTGCCTAAAGGAAAAAAAGTTGTGGGCAAAAAATGGGTGTTTAAAAGGAAAATTGGTTTGGATGGCAGTGTAGAAAAATATAAAGCAAGGTTGGTTGCAAAAGGTTATTCCCACGTAGAGGGAATTGATTATGGAGAAATCTTTTCTCCTGTAGCTAAGCTGACATCTATTAGATTTATTTTGTCACTTGTAGCAGCGTATGACTTAGAAATTGAACGGATGGATGTGAAGACAATGTTTCTTCATGGTGATCTCAAAGAATAAATTTATATGTCCCAGTCGGAGCACTTTGTGGAAAAAGGTAAAGAAAGACTGGTTTGCAAGTTGAAGAAATCTATGTATGGCTTAAAACAGTCTCCAAGAATGTGGTACTAGAAATTTGACACTTTTATTTTGTCATTGGGATTTGTAAGATCAAAATGTGATCATTGTGTATATTACAAAGCTAAAAGTGATCAAGTCCTTATTATTGCTCTCTATGTTGATGATATGTTGTTCATAGGAAATAGTAAGCTAATGATTTCTGATCTTAAGTCTCAGTTGTCTGAAAAGTTTGAAATGAAAGATCTTGGTGCAACAAGGTACATTCTAGGAATGGAAATAACCAGGGATAGCAAAAATAGAGAAATTTTGCTCAGTCAGAGTAAGTATATCATGACTATTATAGAGAGATTTTGTATGACTAATTGCAAGCAGCTAGTTGTTCCAGTTATGCAGGGAATGAAGCTATCTATTGAGGATTGTCCAAAATCTCCTACTGAGATGGAGGACATGACCAATGTACCTTATGCTAGTACAGTTGGCAGTCGTATGTATGCAATGGTCTATACAAGGCCAGACATTGCCCAAGCAACAGGAGTTCTTAGTCATTTTATGGCTAATCCTAGAAGGACACATTGGGATGTTGTGAAGAGAGTGTTTAGATATCTGAAGGGAACTTCAGACTATTCTTTCTATTACCATGGAAACTTGGTTGATTCACAGAAGACTCTCAGCATTCAAGGTTATGTGGATTCTAATTGGGCAGGGGACATTAACAGTAGAAGATTCACTAGTGGATATGTTTTCATGATGAATGGTGGTGCAGTGAGTTGGATGAGCAAGTGGCAAGCTATAGTCACTTTGTCCACTACAGAGGCAGAATACATGGTAGCTACACATTCCTGTAAAGAAGCAATCTAGATAAAACATTTGTGTTCTAACATTGGTTTTGATGCAGGAAAAATTACTATCTACTATGACAGTCAGAGTGCTATATGTTTGGCAAAAAATCCTACTTTCCATGCCAAGATGAAACATATAGATGTACAATATCACTTTGTATGAGATATGGTAGAGGATGGGAATGTCTCTTTGGAGAAAGTGGATACTCTAGAGAATGTTGTAGATGCATTGACAAAGCCTGTAAGCACAGACAAATACAAGTGGTGTGCCAGTTCGATGGGCCTCTTGGCCCATGAATTTCAGTAGTTTTATTATGCTATGGAGTTTTTCAGTAAGGTCTTCGTCAAGTGGGAGATTGTTGGAATATTTGCCTCAATCCATACTAACATGTAACTCTTGGAAGGAAAAATCACTGTGACATTATTCATGTTTGGGCGACTAACTATTCTAAATTCGCTTGAAATGTTCATCTCACTGAGACAGAGGTGATGTCTTGCTGAATGAAGTCTATCGCTATAACCTAGATGTATTCGTTGTGACCTTTCATCGAAGTGGAAAATTTTGGCCGATAGAATGTTCTTATTGGGTGTCTAGCGAATGTCGAGGAGACTCCTAGCGACTGGGTCATCAAAGTAACACAAAAAGGGCTTGGGGAGAACTCTCATCGACAACATGTGGTCATTGGGCTAACCCACAAGGTTTCAATAAGATGTCCTACTGATCGATGAAGGTCTTACCGATAGCTTGGGGTCTTCATGGTGACATTAAGACTTTGGTATGAATTCTTGGCAATGGGTGTTTGGTCTCACCGATAGGGATGGTTTCAATATGACATATTCGCTTCGTGAATGGTCTTGGAAAAGGTCATAAGTCTTGCCGACTCGGTAAGACTTGGTTGTGCTTAGAGAGAAAACCTAGCAAAAGCACTGAGTCTCGCTAATTGGTGGATGCTTTGGTGAAACTTGAGAAGACTCAGAGTGAGGTCCTAGTGAGAGCGATAGTCTTGCCGAATGGAAAACTCATGTCGGCATGACTTGAAGAATTCGGTATGAGACTTGCACTAATATTGATATAGAGACTTTGTGGCATCAGGGAGACACTGTTAATGTCTCACTAATATGCCAACAAAGTTGAATGACTTTAAACGTCTGACCATCCTATGTGGAGCCTCGTGGACCAATCAGAGGAAGTGATTTTCAAATAGTTGGAAATTTGATTTTTGCATCAGCTACGATGCTAGAGCTAAACTGTATGTAGAGAAAAACAAACGCTCATGAGGAAACTTTCTATGATAGGGCAATGGCGGATAAGGATGTATAGAGGATAAAAATTAGAATGTGTTAAGATAAAAGCAGATAATTTCTGAGAATGAAAGCAAGCAAGATGAATCGAATTCTTGAGAGCATTTTCTATAATTGGATGAACAATGAATGAAGCTACTGTGAACCGATACTAGAGAGTTGTCTCTACATTGTATGTAATTTTTTGATTACTAAAATACAAAGAGATTCAACTTGGTGTGGTGGGTTTTTTCCCGAAAGGGTTTTCCCATATAAATATGTTGTTCATTGTCTTTGAGTATCTTCTCTGTTTCTATAAATCTTTCATGTGTGTCTTAATTGGACTATAATTAGAAAATTAAAAGTGTCGTCTACTTACTTCCCTATGGTTTTGACATTAGGAAAGTTGCTTCCACACCTTTTCTTTCCTTATACTAGCAAGTTACAAGTCATTGAGAAAATTTTATGAGAAAGTATCCTAGCAATGCTATGATATCAAGAGCATTCAATAGCATTGAGTGTTGATTATAAATTATTTTGGAGCTATATTCAAGAATCAAGCATAATGTCAAAGTCATCATGCATCATGTTTGTTTTTGAGCTAACATTTGTGATGTAGGTTTTCATTATTCAAGAAAGCATTCAAGTCAAGATCAATATTTAATGCTATCCATTTCGTACAATATTGCAACCTTTTTTCCAAGGGTTTGGTAAGCTACAACATGCTTATTTGTTCATTCATCATTCCATTCCATTTCTATTCATTTCATGGTTTGATTATGAAAATGGAGTTTCACCTAGGAAAACCCCTATCCACTAGCAAAACAAAAATTTCCCTCTCTTTCATGTGTGATTTGAAGATTTAGGTTGAAGATCCACTGAATTGAAAGATTGGACAAAGTTGTTAAAGTTGAAAAGTTTTCAAAGTTGTCACCTTTCTTGCAAGATTACTAAAAGTCACCTACATGTCAAAATTCAAAGTTTCAGACTTGAGGATCAGAAGGGGGAGAAGCTACAAAATATTACTAGAGGATATCAAAATTTTAGATCAACCTTGATACTAGGACTAAATCACCACCTTGGGAATATGCATACTTGTATACCCCTTTTTAGACATTTTTTGTAGATCCTAGTTTACCAGTTGCAGATTTTGGATTCAGCCTAAAAATTGAAACTAGGATTAAATTTCCCCAACTAGTGTATGAATCCTAGTGTTCTTAAAAAGTCATAATTTTAGGATTACAGGCCTTGTTTAATTCTTCTTCATTTTTCCAAGTGCACCTTTATTCATTCCTAGTTTATTATTTTGATTTGAAGTTTCATGTTCTAGGTTACGTTGTTAGATTTGCATATGATTCAAATTTATTTCTTTCCAAGCCTTTGTTTAGTGGTGAAACCCCTCTTATCTTTAATTTCACCTAAGGAAACCATCCTAACACTAGTCCATTCCTCAATCAATATAATTGGTTGAGGGATCTCGGTTTCCTTTAATGAGCTAGAGTGAAATAGGTCTCTTAGTTCCATCTCCTAAAGGTGGAACCCTATTTCCATGTGTCTAGATATATATGTGAATATATATATTTCCTAGGTACACTGGTAGGTGTAATATACAATGGAAGCATAGGGTGGTTTGGAGGAGTGAAATGTGAGAGTGTTTTACCTTTTCAAAAATCTCCTAAAATGGCTGAAATACATTAAATAGTGATATATTGTAAATTTGGGTCATTCGTTAGTAGGTTTTAGATCTAATGGTAGATATTTTGTTGGCCTATCTTTCCATAGAAGGCAACCCTATTTTATGAGGGTATTGTAATATGATTGTAGATAGTGGTGTATTCTTAAAGTCGTATAATGGTTGTGTTGTCTCTTGATCTTTGGTGGTGATACTCATGTGAAAATATTGTTTTGTGAGTATATTACTTCTATTTAAATTTTTGTAACTATTAAATATTTGTAAATTTTTACATTTTTCTCCTCTCAATATTAGTGTAGGCAGTCATTCTTCTACCTTATCTTCCTTACAAGTGGTATCATAACCTAATCACCTTTGGTTTCAGTTGTGGGTTGTTTGGTATTTTAAACTAATCCATATTTGAGTTAGATTTTGTGCACAAGACACTTTGTGGTCTTGATGAAGGAATTTTTAGGTGGTGAGCTCATTAGGGAGAATAGAGGTGGATAAATTTTTTGGAAATAATTTTGAGATGTGGAATATAAAGATGGAGCATTTATTGATAGATCAAGATCTATGGGATACTCTTGATGAGAATGTTTCAAGGTCTAGAAATCCTACTCAAGCTCCAAACCCTTGAGAATGCTATGGAGCATAAAGCCAAGGATCTAATTAGATTCTACTTGGTATAATCTATTTTAATCAATTTCCTTTAGGAAACCTATACACAAAAACTATGGAGGAATCTTTTTGAGATGTATCAAGCCAAATATTTAATGAATAATATTTTTTTGAGGAAGAATTTGTTTTCCTTGAGAATGGAAGAGGGTGGAAGAATAGAAAACCATCTAGAAGATTTCAATATGTTGTTGGCTCAATTGGAATTAGTTGGTGTTAAAATGAATGATGAGAAGAAATTTCATATCTTTATTTGTTCTTTGTCTAATTCATTGGATCATCTTGTTATGTTTATTGGGAGTACTTTTGGTATTTTGAAGACTAAAGATGTGGTGGGTTCTTTTATTTCTAAAGAGATGAGTAGGAAGGTATCCATCAGTTGTAAGGAGGCCCTAAATGTTCATAGAATACCTAAGGAAAAAGGAAAGAAGAAGGAGAAGCATGAAAAATCCAAGTCCAAGGGGAGATCCAAGTCTCCTAGAAAGTCCAAAGTTATTTGTTGGAACTATAGTAAGCCTAGAAATATTCAGAAGGATTGGAAAATAAGAAAATAAGAAGAAAAATAAGAAATTTTATTTAGATTTTGAGTTTGAGAAGGAAGTGAAACAAATAAAATTGTCCTATTATCTTTTGGGAGATGGAATTAAAGAGGGATTAGGGTTCTCCACCTATTTCCTTCAAATTTCATCAAAGAAAACCTAAGAGATCTCAATATAGTGACTAGATTAGAGGGAGAGATATGAAATAAGGTGTCCAAGGGGTGTGATTAAAGAAAAAAATGGGTTTCACCACCAAGGAAAGGCTTGGAAAGAAGAAGATGCAAATCATATGCAAACCTAACTATGCAACCTAAGATATGAAACTAAAAATAAAAACAGTGAATTGAGAATGAATAGAGGGGTACCTAGAAGAAGGATGTAGTCAAAACAAGCTCCAAAACCTTGAACTTATGACTTTTGATGCTCACTGGGACTCATATACTAGATTGGGTGATTTAGTCCTAGACTAGGGTTTCTGTGTAGAAACTAGAATCTCCTAGTGACTAATCTAGATCTCCTAAAAATAGGAAGAATGTTTTATTGGGATTAATACACCCAAGGTGGTGATTTAGTCCCACTATTAGGGTTTTGTTGAAAATTTGGTATCCTCCAGTGATCTGTTGTAGATTCTCTCCTACCATATCTCTGAGTCCAAAAGCTGGAATTCAGGATTGTAGCTAACTTTCTGTGAAGATGACAACCTTTTGTCAACCCTAAAAACATTCTTCAATCTTGTAACTTTTTCTTCAAAGGATCTCAAATCTCTAAACCACCTAGATCTACAATCACACATCAAAGAGAGGAACAATTGTAGTTTTTTTAGTAGATAGGAGTTTTCCTTGGTCAAACCCTATTTTGGTAATCAAACCTTAATGAGAAATGAACATGAATGAAATTAAACATGAAGCATAAGATGAAACAATAGAACCTTGTTTGAAACCTTGATGATCTATGAACAAAAATGAAGTGGACTTAATGGATGTAGATTTTGATCATGATTCTTGATGAAATATAATGCATTTTAATACTTGAATTCATCATGATGCATACATCACAACATTAGCTCAAAACTACATGCATGGTCCATCAAGTAGTTGACATGATAATGGATTTGGAATTGCTACAATAATCTTCTTTAAATATACCATTGAATTCTCTTAAAATACTCTTGAATGCTGTGGAACCCTAAAAAAATTTCATGTTCCACTGGTTTGAAAATGTATTTTCTTTGGTGTCCTCTTGGTCTATCAAGGGTTAGGGTTTAGGGTTTTATATGGGGAGTGGTTTTACTTGGAATATTTTCTCCATTTTCTAAACCCTTAGTCTTTTGGTCTATTCCTTTATTGACCTGTTGCAGCCCATTTTTGGTAATGTTAAAACCAACTTGAGTCATTGAATTCCATGAAGTAACCAACCCCTTGTGGTTAGGGTTTCCCTTTACCCATCACTAAATGTTTTCTCGTGCCTAGGTCCAAGAAATTCCTTTATTTTATAAGTTTTATTAATTATCCTTGTTAGGCCTTTACATCCTTAGCATAAAATGGTTTAATTCCTTTAATGGCCTCAGGTCATGTTTTCATAGGTGGTCCCCCTTTTAAACTAGCCTTATGATCATGTCCATAATTGGTTCACTTAAGTTCCTATTCATTGCCTTGTATCGCTCATCAAGGATTATTCTTTGACCATTGGCCTCAAATTAGTGATGCATGATGAAATTATCCCCTTTATATCACTCATCATGGATGTATTTTTATATTTGAGTTTCATATCAACAATGAGCAATATGAGCGATTTCCTTTGTGCCACTAACCTTTCTTTCTTTCATTAATTGCTCAAGAATGAATTAGTGATGCACGATGAAGTTTCTTGTTCTAGTGGTTCTTCATAGATGTGAAAGGTTACTGAGGGTGATTCTTTATCGATCCTTGATCTTGTCATATGGACACATGGAATGATCCTTACCTATTGCTAAGAGTTATCCATTGCTAATGTGTTATGATTATTGTCGAATGAATCAACAATGGGTAATAAAACTACTATGAATTTGCACCCAAAGCTCCTCCTAAGGCCATTGTGATTTCAAATGGAGTTTTAAAACATATAAAAATGATGAGTGATGGAATATCTAATGGAATATTCCCCTCATCATAGGGTCTTAAATGCATTGCAAATTCACTTCAAGGAGCATGAACAAAAGTAGAGATGTGTGATATGTTGTCAGATAAATGATGAATAATGTGTAGATGGATACGTGGTAGTTATCTAAGGTGTCATAATTTTTGTAATGCACAAGTTGTAAAAGTAGGGAGTGAGGGTCGAGGATGATCATTGATCATGTTTTAAATCAAAATAATTGATGACCAAGATTCAAACTTGTGTGGTTGGTTGTTAGCTCACCTGCGAGAGATTTCTCATGAATATTAATGATGAACATGACTTAGGAATTCTCCATAAAGAGGGACTGTCAGCCATAATTATTTCACAATTCCAATAGCTGAGTGTTGAAGAATTAGTCTAGGGCTAGAGGAGAATGCGTTAGGATCTCAAGTGAGATGTTGTAGAGGTATTAAGGATATTTTCTTAGGTAAGCAGATATCCACTTTCTTCTACATCAGTTGTGCCTATTCTAGTAGATTTTAGGAAATTGTAAGGGTGTTGTAAGCTTTCAATGTATGGGGTTTTCCTAGAAGTTTGGTTGTCTGCAATTTCCACTTGGGATGTTGGGAATTGAGTGTGGTCTGGGGGGTTTTGTTCTGAAAGTTTTTCTCTTAGAGTATAAACCAGTGAATCTTTTTTTTAAATTAAAAACCTACAAACTATAGTCCTATTATTCTTTGAGAATGAGTAAACCTGATGATTCAAGCATTAGGACATAAAGGAAACCTAAAAAAAAAGGTGTCCAAAGGCCTAAAACATAGGATAACACAGCCATAATTATGCTAGACATGTCTAAGAAGTCTATGAAGCTAGAAATAGTAAGGAAATCTTTTGATATATTCATGGGGGGCATAACTAAGAAAACTTACAAACTAAAAATTAGAGTTGTCATTTGTAACTAGGGTGAACCTAGTGGTGTGTTCCTGAAAGAATAGAGTGAAAGAAAGGAGGAAACTAAGTCAAAGGAATTGACCAAGTCTACAATGAAAAAGAAGATGGATAAGGATCATTTTGGTTATTCTTTAAGAACCAAACTGATCTCTAGGAATACCTATGGATTTTTCCATTTCCAATTATCAATAATTCTAAAGGGATTGGCCATTGAATGAATAGAAGCTGTAAAAATTCTCTTCCTACTCTTTGAGCTTAGTGAAACCCGCGAGGGTGATCCTACAATGTATACTTAAACACCTTACACAATTACAACCAAATACATTTCCAATAACATATATCTCTCATAAAACCATTCAATAATATGCATCAAATAAGTTGGCAACTTATTTATCAATGTCATATATATTGAGCATGAGAAAATGGAACAACAAAAATATTATCCCTTTGAAATTTTGTGATTTTAAGATTGAGTAGCTAATGACTCAATACTGAAAAATGAACCACAAATACTCTGCATAATCTAGTGCCTTTATCCCAAGCATGGAGTCAATATCATTCTATGTGATATGATAACAATTTAAACAATAGTACTTATAGCTTCGAGAAATCTTGCATTACAACATTTCTCTATGAAATTCATGATTATTACTTCTTACATTCATCCTAGCACCTAGTTCTTATAAGTTATTAATCTCACCCAAGCATTTACATCAATTCATTGAATTAACAAGCAAGCATGAAACTAAACATCTACTAGGAAATGACATAGACAAATGAAAGAAATCCTATATTTCTTTCACTCATAAATAATAATATGCACACAAGGAGAGAAAATAGTCATGAAACTGATATTACTCTGTATTATAAAATGGTATTTTTTTATCAAATCTATATTCATAAGTATGAACACCCAAAGAAACTTAGGGAAAAAACTCTAAAACTTGCTTTGTATTGTATTGACAGCTTGATAGTATTAACTCAAATTTTTTCTAACTCCCATGCTTCTATCCTTGAATTCCTTCTTATAAAGATGAAGGAGCAAACAAGCTCCAAGCAAAATAGCACACACGTCATGATTTCATTGGACCGCTGGTAACAATATTCCATTTTTAGTTACACTTGAGTTTTCAGGTGGAGAATATAAACATGAGTCAAAATTGACCTCAAATTTATGTAGAAAATAGGTCCCACCTCAAAAGGAATCATTATTTTGTTACAATACTCTCAAGCTATTCCCCATGCACTCAAAATGACAACCGTGGGAAAGCCAAAATAACAAAACTTACAGAGCAAGAAAATAAAAGTAGAAAAAAGGTAAAAATTCATTAATCCACATTAGTACCATGTGGTACCCATTTCAAATTATGAGAAGAATAATATTTTCCATGATATATCAAAAGCCTAATCTATATTGTATTCAAGCTATGTATTATTCTTTATCTTGTCCATTATTTACCTCATTCACTAATCCCTACACAGATTCATTTTGTGTATTTCTCCAACCAAATATTATATTCCTCCTCAGTAGGCCATTTTACATTCAATAAATCCCACACCTTAGTAATGTACTGAAAAAAAGGAATCAATTAAAATCCTTCCCTCTTTAACAAATATGTCCATGTTTGATTCAATTTCAACCATTGTGTCAATATTTGAATTGAGCAAGATGTAGTCAGTGACTGACAAGGCCATCATAGTTGCTCCGAGCATTCCTCCAAAATATTTCTTCTAGGTATAAAATGGATAAAATTCACATTTTGGACTCAATATCTTAGGAAAACCATGTTCCTCATGTTGGAATCAAGGAACATTGAGAGGGGTGGTGGATCAATGTTCTATAAAATTTAAATTTATTAACCTTATCTCTAAACCACTTACAACATTGAATCAAAAGAAAGATGTAGAAACACAAAGAAATCAACCAAAACACCATAACACAAGGATTTTTTTACGTGGAAACCCTTTTAGGGGAAAAACCATGGTGGCGGTCAATCCACAATATGAGTATACTCAAATATAAGTGATTACAAAAGGAGAATGCACATGCATTTAGGCTCACTATTCAGATACAAAAGAAGACTCACTATCTTACAAAAGAATATGGATTACATATAGAATATTTTAACTAAGAGAATAGTATCTTCAAATGCCTAATTATAGTTTCGGTTAAGCACATCAGTCCCATTCTTGACCTTCTATCTTATTCTTCTCTTTTGCTTCGTTTGCCTTAATTTAGATCACAAATCATTTTTGGCACAAGTGAAACTATGCATAATTTCTCTAAAATCCTTCTAAATTTCACAAGAAACATCAACACACTTTGTACACACATCAAAATGATATAAATGATCACTTATATATATATCCACAACTAAAGATTTAATCAGCCATATGTTGGCTTCAACAAAACATAAAATATTTATAAACTATCGGCTCAATCTACAAATAATTTTCAACACACAACAACCAAAGTTAGCCGCAACATAGTGAGGACCCAAAATAACATCCTCAACCATGAAAATACCTTAAAAAATTTCACTTTGAACATCTTCAATACACCTTCACTTAGTCGGCATTCTTGCACTGTTAAATAGAAAATCAATCAACTAGATCTTCTAACTTGCACAAAAATCAATATGAGGCTCTAAGATTCAAGGATAAAACAGATCATACATCGAAGTAACTTGCCTAAGATCCATAACTCAAAATGATAACAAAAATTTACATATGAGGGTATGTGCAGGATCATCATGGAAAAAATAGGCCCTTAAGTAGCAAAAAAAAAAAGAAAAATCAGAGTTAAGCAACTTGATGTAAAAATTTGAATAAGTTATCTATATTATTTCAAAAATATGTAAAAATAGAATCTGTAGCAAATTGAATGTGGTTTCTAAACTACTAGGTTTGTTTTTAAAAAAAAGAAATCTATTTGGTGAAAAATTGAAATTTCAATGCTATAATACTTAAATTTTAGGGAAAAATAAGAAGTAGGTGTCTGTCTGACCACCCTAACCACAATAAAATGATAATATATTTTTTAAAGATTTTAGATATAAGTAGAGGAATCATTTCCCGATGCGATGCATATTTTTTGTAATTTTTTTCCAAGTAAATAATTAATTATGAATTTTTTAATATTACAAGTTTTAAAAAATATTAAAAACTTGTATGTCTGACCACCTTAACTTGGTCAAAACTTCATGAAATTGAATTTTTATTTTTTTAATCCTATAGTATCTGAAGCATAGAATGTGACACATGTTTTGGATTAAAAAATGTGATACCGTTTGAAAGCTATAGATGTTTTTCAATCAGTCTATCAATTAGGACTTTAGTCATAATTTGAATAGAAAATGAATAATAATTACTTATTAGATTCAAAGTAAATCATAATTTATATTGGTGGAAAGCTGAGAATATCCTTTAAAAACCCCTTTTATTTCATGAATTTTGGGTAAAAAAAATGTCATCAGCCACATACCCATCATATTGCCACTTTTTGGCCCATCACAATCCTGCACATACCCATGAATTGATGAACACAATTCTATTGGATGCTCTATTCCAGCTTGATAGTTAATCATAAAACTTCAATCTGACTTTCAGTACGAACAAATACAAACATGCAAATCAAATCACTAACTAGGGTTGCCATCAATGACAACACCATATTACACGTGTCATGTCTCCTGTTAACATCTCCATCACTTTGAATATCTTCAACTTACTTTGGAGTTGTATACCAAACTTTCCACGGAAAGTAGTTATCTCATTTATTAAGTCAATGGTTTGCAAGATGTCAGGAATATTGGTAGGTGCCTTGAGGTCCTCAATCATTTTTGACATCATTTCGCTCAAAGAATTTACCCTAGTAATCTAATTATTTGATTCATTCTTGAAGGCCTCTTGTACTTGTAGATACTTTGTATTTGACTCATGAATATTTTTATATGTGGCCCAAACATCATTGGCCTTATGGGACAACTTAGTCACCTTATGCTTCAACACATCCTCAAAAACATTATTTGCCACCTTGACTATTTCAAGTTTGGCTTGCTTGACATTTTCCTGCCCAACAGTCAACTTACTTTTCAAATCATCAATTCTCAAGCTCTCATTTTATTCAGCTCATTCAAGGATTTATTATATTTTTTAAACAAAGATTCATATTTCTTTTGAGAAATATGTGTAGTATCCACACTAAGCATTGCAACATGTGCAATTAACTTAGTTGCTTAGATAAGTGTTATGTCAGTAGCTTATTTGACCACTAGTGAACCAATAACTTCTTCAATAGGCCTAACAACCTCATGTTTACTAGTATTAGGTTCCATATACCAAATTGCACAAGTATGCAACTTTGCACTATATCTAGAACCAAATAATTTATCCCCAAATTGGTCTTCAAATATGAAAGCTCGAGGATATCTCCTAACTACATCATATGGTATGGCATCAACAATAATACATCATGGTAACAACATGATTCCACTATCCTTGACAATCTTTCAAGCTTTAGTGGGAGTAATAGATGCAATTTCAGCCTTGATTTTCTCTTTATCTGCTTTTTTAGCTTCCTCCTGATGAGAAAGTTGAACATTAGTTCGAGCTAATTGAAGTCTCTCCTTTATCTCCTTACTCCACTATTGAACGATGAACTCCTGAAATTCCTTTGTCTACAAAAATTTATCATTAGCCATAAATTCATTGCACTTCCTGACCCTAGGATCATCATCACTTTCTCTATCATATTGTCATTTGACAATTTTGTCAGGCGAAACATCTAAACTATGAGTTTCATCAATATGAGTAGGGGAAAATTTCTACTCCACCTCCTCATTTCCTGGCACATGTTATTCCATTTGTTCCTACCTAACTTCATGAGCATCTATAGGATGCTCTGGGATATCTGTAGATTTTTGTTGTTGTTCTAGGAGAGCTTGTGCTTTCTAAAAAACCTCTTTTACCTTTACCTTAAACTCACCAAATTGAAAAACCATTAGCATAGTGAAGGCTCTTTCCAAGGGGTTTGCAATTACACTATATGGACTTATGTATAAGGCATTCCATTTCATGATTTTTTCCTTGATTTTCATTATAGTTTTCCATTCTCTTTTCCTATTCATGACAACCTCATCACTTGTCAGATTTCTTAGTACATCATCTCTATATAAAAATTCATGATGTATGGTGCCTAGGATTTTTCATCTTCTTCTTCATGCCACAAACCCCTCTAGATCAAAAACTCTAATCTCATCAATAGGATTTCTGATATTATTTATCACAATTCCAAACTTCTCATATCCCTTAGGGGAAGCGACATGAAGTTAGCAAAAGAACATTGGGGATGTAACAAAGTACCTTTTCTACCCTTTCTAAACATTTCATAATCCATGACATCAATTTTCCACATGAGCTCCATGAAATCCAATCTATCAAAAACATACAAAGGTAGAGAATGAGGTGCCACCTTAGCTCTATAGGCCTTGATCAAAGTATATTCAGAATATACAAACCAATCTTCCCAATTATGTGTGGCCTTAGATCCTGGTACAACTTTTGGGTGCATAATATTTCTAATCTTTGGAGAAAGTATGTGAATAGGTGCTACACCCAATGACTCTAAGATACCATATCTTACAACATTGGCAAACAAGATGTAATTGGAATTGGAGCAATCTTGATCACAAATATATTACCACATCTGTATAGGTAGAACATTATTATCACTATCCTTAGGTTTCATATTTAGTTTCCTTTTCTATTCATAATCACCCTTCCATAAGATCATATTCATAAACAAAGAGTAATGGGGAAAACACAAAGGGAGCACCCCCTTTTTTAAATTGAGAAAATCCTTATGCATTTGTTCAAAAAATTAGCATAATCAAAACTTATTTTTTGATTATGACTTTGTATATCCACCACCATCACTAATAAATAAGGAGCTATCCTAACCTCAAAGTTCCAAGCCAATACTTGATTTAATCAATAATAAGTGTTTCTAAAATAATCATCAAACTCCTCACCCTCAAAAGGTTCAACATCCTTAGTAGTGAATCTCTCCCTACTCCTTTTGTGTCATACAAGTAGTGCTTCTTGGTATGGAAATTTTCTCTTTGCGTACTTACCATACAATTCAACAAGTCTGAATTTTGCAGTATAATTGGGATTTAACCCAAATACATCTATCATCTTATCCTTTGTTACCTCCAGAACTATATCACCATTTTCACTTGTGATTGTCCTATCAGTAGGGTTATAATTCCTTACCAGTTCCATCCTTAAATCCACTTTATGAATACATTTAGGACTGCCAACTTTCAAAGGTTCAACCCCCATAAATAACATGTGGACTTCATATAATGCCACCTATTGAAAGCATACCAAAGCAATTTCCATCCACTCTAGGGTTTGGGTTTTTCAAAAATTTTGCTAGCACTATCAATCAACCTAGTGGTCATGACAACTTGACTTGTGGGCCTTTTACCAATTTATGACCCTCCTTCTTTGACACCTCCAGAGGCCTCTTGCACAATTTTTTTTTTTGGCACTTTTGGACCTAGTGGATGTTGTAGTAGTACTTGGTGAAGGGTTGGACACTACCACTGGCTTAGACTTAACTTCAACTGAAGCATCCTAAGTTTTAATTCTTTTAACCCTCTTCTATTTTGGCCTCATTTCTTATCTAACACTAGATTCACTAGGCTCTGGGTCACTCATGTTTGTAATGAAAATGGAACTAGGGTTTACAATTTCTTACAACCAAATGAAACCCTTCACAATTGTGATAGGACAAAGCAATACTATTGAACATGGAACTTTTCCTCAAAATATATACAATGCTCAATCACTAAATTGAAATTACTAGTATTGAACAAATAGAAAATTTCCTAAATTTCCTATCAGCTCTCTAAGGCATTCACTTCACTACCTCTACTAGAATGAAATATCAACTTTGCTTACTTAGGTGAAAATCATGCCACTCTGGTTACTAGTAGCTTTTGGAGCTTTCTCCACAAATTCTTCATCCTCTAGTATCCTTTTTGTGAGCCAATGAATTCGAGTGCCCAATCAACAAAGTATCTAACTTTTGTTATGGAAAAGAGAGAGGTGTGCCATGATTAATACTTGATAGTAAGTTTGCACTATCGAACTAAAAATTAGCTATTTATTTTTAAACTTTAATCATTGATCATTCGGCTTTAAAACTATATCAATGGTCATCAGTTCATCTTGCCACCTTCCTATTTTCCTTATACGAAGTCTTCAAGATTCTACCACATTGCCTCATCATGTAGTAGTTGTCGCTCATCACTGATATACTTCATCCTTTCCCAGCTTCATCAATGATACAAACATTTTATGCGATGAAATTTCAGTCATTGGATCTATGGCCCATTCCCTAATCATGTTCATTTTCATCGCTCCTCGTTAATCCAACTTTGCACCTTGGGTCCTATCAATGATGGGAGATATAGTGAAAGCATCAAAATTTGACATGTACACTTGCATGAAAAATCAATGGCACAAAAGGTATCACAAATAAGATGTACCCAAATTAGTGAAAAAAACCTTTTGTAAAATAAATAACTTCATTTCTCATCGCTAATAAAAACTAAGGCTTTGAAATGGATAAGAAATAAATGATAAAATATTGGGCCATCGCTCATCGCTAATCCTCCTCATAAGATTTGAAAGAAATTAAAGATAAGAGAATATCATAGTATCATTACACATTGCACATCACTAATCAAGAGCTTAGCACTTAAAACAAATCCGCGAGATGCAATGCAAAGGAAAACCATTTCTTTTCCCATTGCCAATTTGAAAAATAATTCCATAACATATCCATGATAAGCGATGAAAGTAAGATCATTGTTAGGGATAGTAGGTAGATATCTTACTATTAAATGCAGATTTGATCAATAAAATAGAGAAATAAAACACATAAAAAGTATAGCAGAAACAAGACCACACATATAATTTAACATGGTTCACCCAATTCGAGATACATCCACAAAACCATAGCCATCTAATGATTTTATTATCCAGTGCAAAACTTATTACAACCTTGTGAATAATCACATTTTTCTACATATTGTAACACCCATCCCAACCCCTTATAACAAGCCTTTTAGAAGCTTCCAAAATTAGGGTTTTACAAAGTAAGTTTTTTTTTTTCTTTTTTTGGTGATTTTTCCTTTTTTGTTGATGACACAAAAAAAATAGAAAATTATTTGATGCAATACTCACCATCATTATTAGATCTGAGACATTTTAACTTTTTACCTATCTCATTCTCAACCAAGCTTCTCCATTTCTTAAAGGTTTCAAATACATCAAATTTCTTCCTAAAGAAATAAATCCACACCTTCCTTGTTGCATCATCAATAAAAGTGACATAGTACCAAGATCCACCAAGATAAGATACTTGAGGTAGTCCCCGTACATCCATATGCACAAGCTCCAATTTATCATCATTCTTTTGCTTCTCATCCTTGAGAAAACCAACTCTCTTTTGTTTTCCATACACGCAACTTTCACATATATCCTTATTAACACATTTTAGACCTGGTAGAACATTCTTTGAAAGAAGTACTTTCATACCTTTTGCAATTATATTCCCAAGTCTATTATTCCATAGGAGTATGTGCAGGATCATCATGAAAAAATAGGCCCTTAAGTGGCTAAAAATTCAAAAGAATCAGAGTTAGGAAACTTGACATAAAAATTTGAATAAGTTATCTATATTATTTCAAAAATATGTAAGAATATAATCTATAAAAAATTGAATGTAGTTTATAAACTACTAGGTTTAATTAAAAAAACAAAAATCTATTTGGTGAAAATTTGAAATTTCAATGTAGCAGTACTTAAATTTCAGGGAGAAAAAAAGAAGCGGGTGTTTGTTTGACCACCCTAACCATAATAAAATGATATTATTTTTTTATAATATTTTAGACATGTGTAGAGGACTCATGTTTGGATGTGATGCATATTTTTTTG
The DNA here is from genome assembly GCA_007258455.2 of Sequoia sempervirens. NCBI lineage: Eukaryota > Viridiplantae > Streptophyta > Pinopsida > Cupressales > Cupressaceae > Sequoia > Sequoia sempervirens. Next base: position 223,303,803 of record VDFB02000017.1, read on the forward strand.
TAATTTTTTTCCAAGTAAATAATTAATTATGATTTTTTTATTACAATTTTAAAAAATATAAAAACTCGTATGTCTGACCACCTTAACTTGGTCAAAACTTCATGAAATTCAATTTTTGTTTTTTTAATCCTATAGTATGCAAATCATAGAATCTGATGCATGTTTTAGATTCAAAAAATGTGATATCATTTGAAAGATATAGATTTTTTTCAATAAGCCTATCAATCAACACTTTAGTCATAATTAAATAGAAAATAAATAATAATTATTTATTAAATTCAAAGTAAAGCATAATTTATATTGGTGGAAAGCTAAGAATCTCCTTTAAAAACCCTTTTCATTTCATCAATTTTGGGTTAAAAAAATTCATCATCCACATACCCTACAAATACCCATCATATTGCCACTTTTTGGCCCATCATGGTACTGCACATACCCATAGTGCTGATTCAAAATCCACAAAAAAACTATTTGAGTTTTTTCCTTCTGAACTACATCAAATGTTCTTGAACAATTTTTTTATCTACAGTAGCTAAAGTAGAAGGAAGAATATGACTTATACAAAGATATAAGGTTCCTACTTTCACACCTTTTGCTACAACTAAGGCACCTAAATTATAACCTTCCAATTTTTATCACTAAATGTAACAACACAACCTTCATCATCTAGTTTCCCTATTGAAATTAAATTTATTTTTAACTTTGGAATGTGCCTTACCTCATGTAGTAGCCAATGATTCTCATTCTACAACTTAATCTTTATTCTTCCCTTTCCAACAATCTGATAGGGTTCGTTATCTCCCGAATAAACCAGCCCAAAATCCCCTTGGACATAATCAAGAAAATAACTTCTACGGGGCATAGCATGAAATGAAGCCCCTAAATTTAAAACCTAAGAATCATCAATATTATCAAGGGAAAGAATCAAAGCATCCTCATCAAATTTATTACTTAGAACATTTTCCTCTTTATTGCCTTCCTTTATGTCTCCTTTATTTTTTTTGAGACCATCAATCTTTGTTTAAATGACCCGACTTACTATTGTACTAGTAATCTCTCTTGTCTCTAGACTAGGACCTTTTTTCCTTTGATTTTCCTTGTGACTTCCCATGACTTCCAGAATTGTTTTCTCTCTCCTTTGATCTACCCCTACTTTCTACATTCAAATCACTACCTAATGTGGATGTTCCTCTTGAATTTTTCCTATGAATTTCCTCGCTCATAGTAACACCAATAAATTCATCAAATTTCAATGTATTTGAACTAGAAATAGAATTGCTAACAACCATTACAAAGCTATTCTAGCTTTCTAGAAAAGAACACAAAATCAAAAGAACCCTAACTTCTTCATCAAAGTTTACATTTATAGAAGTTAATTTTCTGGTAACCGTATTAAACTCATTTAAATGATCAACAACTTACCCACCTTCTACCATTTTCATATTAAATAAACGCTTCATGAGAAATACCTTATTTTAAGTGGGATGCTTTTCATATAGCTTTGATAGGTTTTCCATCAACTCTTGAGCTGTCTTTGTTGTTGTAATATTGAATGCCATCGATTATGCGAGACATAAACAAATGCATTCTAGTTCTTTTCTGTTTAGAAGATTTCATTCCTCATCACTCATTCCTGCTAGTTTGTTCCTTCCAATGGCCTCCATAAATCCTTCAGATAGAGATAATCATCCATTTGCATCTTCCATAATTGATAGTTTTCCCCATTGAATTTATCTACCTTCAATTTACCCTCATCTGCCATTGGTCCCACTTAATCGTGAGACTCCCACTCAACCGTGAGACCTTCCTACAGATGATAATCAAACACAACCCACTCTAATACAACTTGTTAGTGTTAGTAGGTAGATATCTAACAATTAAATGCAGATTTGATAAATGAAATAGAGAAATAAAACACAAAAAAATTATAGTAAAAACAAGACAACAAAGATAATTTAACGTGGTTCACCCAATCTAGGCTACATCAAAAAATCCACAACCATCCAATGATTTTATTATCTAATGAAAAAATTATTACAACCTTGTGGATAATCAATTTTTTCTACATATTGTAACACTCACCCCAACCCCTTATAACAAGCCTTTTAGAAGCTTCCAAAATTAGGGTTTTACAAAGTCATTTTTTTTCTTTTTTCAGTGATTTTTCTTCTTTTGCTAATGACGTGAAAAATAATGGCAATTTTTTTTTCTCGGGGGCTACCACCTCTGAACTCCCACTTTTTGGGAGTTGCCACACCTGAACCCCAGCCCTAGGCTTGACTTGGCCCTAGACCCCAGTGAGGATACATGTAAAGTGTATAGTATAGCATGATAAGTCACCACATACAAACAATCTCCCACATGGAGACTAATTAGGCTCCACACCAACATAATCATAAGGCCAGAGGGGATCACTCATCGCTATTACAATATTGAGGGGTCAGAAACAATTAGCGATAAGTGATCCCTCAAAACCTCACTCATCTCACATTTAAATTAGAAGTTCTAGCAGATATTCATGATGAGTGATATTGAAGAAATATTGCCTCATTTCTCATCATTGATTTAAAACATACATTTCAAAAGTGATCAACAATGAGTGATAAAGATAAAAGGTTGATTGAACTTAAGTGGAAATCATTGGGAACGTGCTCATAAATTGTTTTAATGGAGGGGACTCTCTAGGATGATACGATAGAAAGGAATTAAGGACACCTAATCCATAATCAAACAAAGGATGTAAAGGCCAAAACAAGTCTTTAACTTATCCTTATAAAAATTAAAATTCTTGGACTTAAGCTTAGGTAGCAGGTTACTAGACAAGAATGATAGAAATGAGAAGATTTTTTGATGAGGGAGAAAACCCGAGACACAGAAAATGATGCAAAACAATCAGAGAAATTTTATTATTATTTATAATGGAACTTATTACATGTAAAGGATCATAGATCCTCAAGCTCTACAATACATGCAATCTACAGAAATTTCAAAAAACTCCAAAATCCCCTTTCGCAGCATGTGAATTCCTTTCCCCCAAAAAGCTACAAAAATTAGAAAATCCCCCCCATAAATAGATACTTTTCCATTTTGCAGCAAAACAAAATTTGAATTATCATGTTTGGCAGTTTGGTGCCACAAATTATGATTTGAAGTTAAAAATTTAAAACATCATTTGAAAATCAGCACATTTTAAAAGTGTACCAACTTCTCGGAGCCATAAATTTTTATTCGAAGGTCCATTTTTTGAACCGTTTGAACTATCAGAAAGGTCTCAGAGTCAAGAACGTGCTCAAAATATGCTATGCCAATTTCAACAAGTTTTCGGGCCATTTCAAAGCCGTTTAGTGCCTCAAACCTAATCTAGAAAGTTTTTAGGTGCTTTTCTGGGAGACTGAAACTATAATATCTTTCAAACTGGGAATGCTCTCGGCCTGATTCTTTTTCCAATCTTCTTATTTTTCCATTCTGAATCCACCCATATAATTTTTGTCCCCAAACACCTTCAAATTCCAATACCTCCTAAAAATAGCAGTTGACTAGATAAAAGTAGAAAAGCAAAACTAAAAATGGGAATTTACATTATGATGAAAAGGGTATCCAAAAATGCAAAGACATCTACAAAAAGCTAACAAAAGGAAAATAAATGGAAATCATATTTTTGGGTGATGCAATATTTTCCTCACACCACTGGATGCTCTTGCATCATTTTTAAAATGACCGACAATGGGCAATAGGGAGTCAACAAAAAAATAAAACATTACAAGCATTTATGAATAATTAATCCCAAACCCTTAGATATATCAGTCCTTCCTTCAAATGTGGCAAAGGTTTGATATGGAAAATTCAGATTTGCAAGTTCCATCAATGGTTCCAATTATGTATGCCTCTTGTAGGAATGGAAAGATCCCAAGAATCTCAGGTTGAAGCAGACCAAAATGTGGACTAAAACCAAAAAAATCCAAACTAGGGAACTACCCAAATGAAGTAGCAAGACCAAAGCAAATGCAACCAAAGAAAACACGCCTATATACACAATATACAAAACCAAAACATACATGGGGAAAATAATACTCAGGAGAAGTATGTCTTTAAGAATTGTCCATGTACTGGTAGTTAAAAAACTTCACCTATTAAGATTTACAGGAAGTAAGAATTTTCCACATGAGTGATGACTATCAAATAAGGGCCAATCCATAATGCTTGAAATTTCTCATGCTCACCCTTATCCTAAGCTCTTGCATTCTAGGCTAAAACCATACTATTTACTTCAAACGTTTTGGGAGAAGCTCTATTGTCATAAAGATGCTTAACTTGTAACTACATCTTCATGTTTTTAAATTGAGCTTCCCTTATGGTCTAATCTAACTATACCAAATTATTTATTTTGTGTTGCATATCATCATAGATTTCTTCATCATATTCCTACACAAATTTATACATTTTGAGTAGGTTATTCTATGACAATCTAGCATCTAGACCATATACTAAGCCATATGGTGAATAACTAGTAGCCTTTTTCATATTCACTCTATCTACGTAGAGTTCAAATTTTAACTTTTAGTCCCAAGCTTTTATTTTCTTTTCCATAATTCTCTTGATTATCTTCATTAATCTCTTATTACTAGACTCAGCTTGATCATATCCTTGAGGATGGTAAGGTGAAGAGTAAGAGACTTGTATGCCATGTCTTTCACAAAAGTCCTTGAATTCATTTGATCTAAAGCACATAGCATTATCTAAGATAATCCTCTCAGGGACTCCACATCTAATGAGAATATTATTTTTAAATAGAAAATAAACTACCTCCTTTCTTGTTGCCTTCTTTGTGGGTATTTCTTCCACCCAATTTGTAAAATAGTCAGTGGCAACAAGAATCCATGAGTGGCCTCTACTAGATTTCTTAGGTATTTCCCTAATGAAATCAATTCCACATTGTTGAAAGAGGGCTTCACCTATTATAGGCCTAAGTGGTAAATTTCTTGAGAACTTCAACTTTCTTTAGAACCATTAAGAAGCATCACAATTTTAACAAATTTTTGAGCATCCTTAAAAATGGCAGGCCAACAAAATCCAGCTCTCAAAATATTGTGTACAGTGTTTTTTTCCATGTAACGACCACCACATACCCCATTGTGCATTTCCTGTTGAATTTTTAATTCTTGCTTTCCATCTACACACTTGATAAGTACACCATCCAAGCTTCTCCACCATCACTCATTATCAATAATCAAATATTGATGGCATGCAATTTCAATCTTCTTTTTTCATTATCAACCATATCAGTAGGAAACTACAAGGTTTGAAAATACTAGACAATTCTTCTATACCATCTACATGTTTGCATATCATAGAGAAGTGCAACATCAATTATTTTAGTATGATTAATATAATTATCTTCCAAATTATCCTCTTCCATTAACTTGGCTAGGCCCTATCCTCTTACAAATTTGCTAATATGAATGTTAATGTTAAATTCTTGGATCTTGTTGATCCATCTACACCTTCTGCTTGTTGTTTCTTGCTGAGTAAAAATATCCTTCATAACAACGCTTGGTACAAAAGCTATAACTATAGCCCCTTGTAGGTAAGTTTTGAAATTCTTCACAACCTTTACCAAATCATATGCCTATTTCTTTGTAGTGTCATATTTAAACTATGTAGCTTGTAAATATTTTCTAAAAAATACAATAGGTTGCTCAAAACCTTGATCATTTTTCTATACTAAGAAAACAACAATGGTATGAAATGAGGCAAAAGAGAAAATGTGCATTGTTTTAGAAAAAATAGGAGATTTTAAAATTGGAGCCTTTTTAATAGCTTATTTTATTTTCATGAAAGCCTAACTTAGCTCTTCACTCCAAAGCACCTTTTCACCTTTATTCAACATTTTGGAAATAGGCCTTGTGATTTCTACAAATTTTGTTACAAATATTTTCAAAAAAAATTATTTGTCCAAAAAATAACTAAATACCTTTGACATTTTTTGGTTGAGGGATCTTTTTAATGGTTTCCACTCTTTCAGGGTTTGTTCTTCCTCCTTGGACACAATGTGCCCTAGAAAATTTCCCTTAGTGACACCAAAGGCACATTTTGGATTCAAAAGATATCCCTTATTCTAATGACCTAAAAAATACCTATTTGAAATGCATGCAATGATCTTCCTCTTTCTTGGAATAATTGGTCAATTCATCTTGATTTACAACCATAAATAAATCAATAAAATCTAAGAAAGCTACATCCATAGCTCTCTGAAAAGTGGCACCTACATTTGTTAAGACAAAAGGCATCCTGACATAAATGTAGGTACCCCAAGGAGTAGTAAATGCAATCTTATACTACTCAGAATCCTTTACTTTTATTTCATTATAACCTAAAAAACTTTCCATCATTGACAGTAACTCACAACCAATTACCTTCTATAACATAGTTTCCATGTTTGGTAATGGAAAATTGTCCTTTAATGAAGATACATTTAAGTTCCTAAAATCAACTCATAATCTTATGTCACCATTATTATTTCTTATTGGTACTAAATTACACACCTATGAAGAGTGTCTAATGGGTTTTATAATACCAACATCCCTCAACTTGACCAACTCCTCTTGCATATTGGGAGCCAAAGTAGGATTAATTGGTCTTTGTTTTTTCCTGAAAGGTTTTACATCATCCTTTAATCGAATTTCATGCTGAAACAATTCCTCTCTATAAGTTTTCAAGTCATTGTATGACCAAGCAAAAACATTTATGTATTTTTTGAGTAAGGAAACTAACATTTCCCTAAACTTTGGCTTCATATTTTTCCTACATAGATCTTCTTTGGGGAATTCTCCGTCCCCAAACTCATCTCCTCTAGGTCCTCTAGGTGAGCAGTAGTTGTTTTATCTTTTCTTGTATCTTAACTATCAAAGACCCTTTCAAGAGCTACAAGGCCTTTGATGATCTTATTTATTTTCAATTGGATGACCTCCTTTCCATCAATATTCTCAACAAAACCACTAAGTTCAATCTCCTAACCTTCATGTTTGTTCGCACAATTTAGGAATTTGAGAATATCCTCATCATCATTAAAGATCTTCAAATTGTACACATTGTCAGGGATGGATGGCCTAGTTTGTATCTCGACCCTAGATATTCCTATGGAAGTTATATCATTGGTTCTTAATACAATATTAGTAAGTAAATCAACTATTCTATTATGTCCTCTTTCCACCCAATCAATTCCAAAAGAATCAAATTGATCAATGAAATCCCATCCAACATTCCTGTATTTCTTTAATTTGTTATTCTTGCAAGCATACTTAGCTCTCACTTGGGCTATCACAAGCTCAAAATCACCAATTACCATTAATTTTCATATTCCATGCTTTTCAATGTCTCAATCCCAATAATAAGGCTTCATACTCTGCCACATTATTTGTATAGACAAAAGATAATGTAAAAGAGAACTTATAAGTATTTTAATAGGTGATACTAATAAAATTCCTACACCAGCTCCTTTGGAGTTTTCACCATCAAAGTACATTTCCCATAGTCCTTCATTATCAGATACTCTTGAAACTTCATTTTCTATAGGTGTAGGACATTTCTCAATATCTCTTGGTACTTATTCTACTTTGAACTCACCAATATCGATAATGTGACATCCTCAGGACCATGCTCCAACATATGTGGTACCCTAGGTTCTCTCATTACTTGGACATTCTTACCATCAATGGGAAATGTAGCATAAGACATGTCACACTGCATACTTCCTCTTATAGATGCACTCCATTTTTGTGATAATTGCATTCCATAGTTAGGTGGGATATCTACCACTACCACACTCATTTTAAACTCTTTGTTAGGGTAAGCTACCAATCTATAAGGAAGTTCATTTATCACACCTATCATAAGGACCTCTTTGGCATCCATGTCATAACAGTTTCCAAGGATGCTATCAACCCTTAATCCTAGTACATCCATGATTTTAACTGGCATGATATTGTTGGATATGCCAGAGTCAATGATAAAATTCTTTATTAAATTTTCCCCAACCACCAAGGTAAGGAAAAATGGATCTATCTTGTCAAGACAAGTATTTATAGAATTTCCTAGGAAAATATGGGGAATCTCAATAATTACTCTGTCAACTTCCTTACCTTTCTTGTCCTTCTCAATCAATTTGGGTGGAGTGAGCACCACTAAATCATTACAAGCTACAACAACTCCATTGATAAGGGCCATTGCCTTTTGTTTATGTTCCTATATCCTCATCATTTCAAGAAAAGGCACAAATACTTTAACTCTGGCAAAGTAATTGAAACATACCAATAGGAGTATACTTGGGAAGTTCAATTGCAAACATACCTTGTCCATTTCTATCATCTTTCTCTTGACTTTTGGTTGCTTTAGCCTTGTGTTTATCATCCTTCCTTGTGGCTTCAAGGGTTTTCTTTTGTGTCTTTTATTTATCACTAGAGGATTTGTGTCCTTAAATAACTTTTGGATTTTATTCTCTCTTGGCCCAAATTTTATCTCCCCTACCTTCTTTAGGTTTGAATGCTTCTACTTTTTCAGCAGGTTCATGTTATTTTCCCTTAGCATTCTTCTCCTTGATGAATAGACCATTAGGACTACATTGTTCACCTCCAATGGTTCTATTCCTCAATGATAGGAACTTCTAACCTGGGTAGCTAAGACTATAGTATACTTTGTAATCTCCTCTTTAGAGGGTCTTCTTAATGAAATACCATCTTCAATTGCCTCCAAATTGAAAAAATCAACATCACTATTGGCATCCTCATCAGAAAGAACTTGTTGATGATGTGCATTAGTAATTTTAATTTGATTATCTACATCCAATTCATAAGAACCTTCATCAAAAGAACATTCATTGTAGGCAACATCAGAATCATCCATAATCACAAGTACATCAACATCCTCTTGATCTTGTTGATCACAGTCTTTGAGTATGTAATCCTCCACTTCCACCATCTATGCTAATGCACATTTTTGTGAAGAATGTGGCATTTGGAAATTCATGCACCAAGATGTATCCTCAACAAAATTTCCTCAATTCTTCTACAAAGGGTTTGGAGGGACTATATTTTGGTTGTTTCTCTAATTATTTAAGATAAGCTTCCCATTATATCAATTGTTATTGTATGGGTGGTCTCGAAATCTAGGGGGTCTATCATTCCTTTGATAAATTTTAGGTTGAACCTTCCCTTTCCTTATAATTTTATCATTTATAGTCATCATAAAACTATCAAGATTGTCCTAAATTGCTCCCCCTTTAGCACCTAAACTATTGTCTTCCTTTTTTGATCTTTTGAAAAGTTTTGGATCATCTCTTCTACCAAGTTTACTAGTTTCTCTACTAATATTTTCAATATGCTCTGCCATTTTAAAATCTTCCCTTAATGACCAAGGACGCTTATCTAGCAAGTGGTAACTCATTTTTGTATCAAAATAATTGCAATAATTTACCAAATAGACATGATCATTTCATTGTAGATGAGGAGGAAACTTTTCCTAGCCTTTTTGAACCTTGTGTTGAACTCAACAATAGATTTATTAGATCCTTTAACAATATTATTAAATTGATTCAACATAAATCTTGAGTTATTCTTGTCACCATATCATCCTCTAAAAACCCTCTTGGATTCTTCCTAAGAGCCAATACTTTTAGCAGGTAAACTCCTATACCATTCTCATGCATCTTCAATGAGACAATGCATTAACAAATTCATCATGACACCTTCTACCTCCACCTCAAAATCATCCATAACACTAGTGAATACTTTGATATGGTCTTCACCACTCAAGGAATTATTTCCAGAGAATTTGACTAGAGCATGCTTGAAATATTTAGGGAATGGGTTAAGGTAGCCAAGTATTCCAATGAAACACCATTGTTGATATCTATCTACTTGGAGTGGCCTCCTAGTACATCAATCCCTATGATCATCTTTATGCTCATCATCTTTTCTACTATTAGATTGTCTACTATATTTACTCTTTCCACTTTCACCATCACCTCCCCCTTAATTACATCCCTCATCATCTTCAAAATAAGAATTATCATTCTTATTTTTACCTCCACCACCACCTCTGCGAGGGGTATGTTCATTAGATTTCTTGTTGTACAACTCACTATCATTATGTCTAGAGCTTGAAGCTTTTGGGATATGGGTGTAAATTTTAAGGGATGCAATTTTCCTATCCATTTCTGCATTAGAAGCTATTATTTCAGCTTTCTTCAAATCTTCTCACAACTTTTCACTTTCCAATCGCAACCTTAATATCTCAAGATATGGAGGTACAATATATGGGGTTGGATCAACTTTGGAATTATGTGTGGGGATTTCGGTAGATGAAGTATTTTTATTGTCATTGGTTTTGAATGTATTTTTCTTGGGTTGTGTTAGAACTGTAAAATTTTGAATAATTTTACAAGCTTTTCATGTCCCTAAGTTTCTAATCAAGCCCTCACCATATGCTCAAGGCATTTCTTCGCAAAATTTTTCTCGCATTCTTCCCATTTTTATCCCTTAAAATCCATCTAGGTCTAAGTATTTCACTTTGTGATCTATATCGGCATGAGGAAGTCAGGGTCTCCCTGATCCATAATGCATTCTGGTTAAAATACATCTATGTTGCCTATTGGCAAGACGTCTTTGATGTCACATCGATCAAAATTCATATATAGGCACCATTCGGCAGGACATTTTCATTGTCTTGGTGACATAAGGTTTATCAGCCAGACAAAGACTTTGGGGTGAGGTCTTACTGATTGCATATTGTCTCACCGACCGGCAACAGAAGGAACATTTCAGCGAAGGATCTTTTCATTGATGTAATGTCATGGAAAATTATTATTGTCTCACCGACTATCAGGGTCCAAGCAAACATTTTGGTTAGACTAAAGGTTTTCGATATAAGGTCTCAAAGAATTTGTTGTGTCTTGCCAACTAAGCAAATATATCCATATGACAAAAGGTATTAGTGGTGAGGTCTTGGAGAATTTGATGTGTCCTTCTGACCACTAATATGGATATACATTTCGGCAAGACTCAAGTGTATCGGAGTATGGTCTTGGCGAGTATCTCCGGTCTTGCTGACAATGTGCAGGACAGTTCTATCGAGGGTTTTCAGTGTGAAGTTATACAGTCTCGCCAACTATTATGTCACACTGATATGTTGTCTTATTGGCAAGAAAGCCCATATGTCTTAGCGATAAGAATATACCACAGGAGACTTTTGGTAAGACAAAGTATGATTTGTGAGACATCTCCCCGATAACAAATGGTCACAGGGAAATGAATGAGACAAAAGACACATCTCGATAAGACACAGGGTGCTCTATGAAACCTCCCCCCGATGATGAAATGTTACAACGATACACAGGACTACACAAGATAACTTTTGGTGATACATTTGCCTTCGACATACTTACTGAATGTCACGGTGAATATTTGGTGAGTATTAACAAAAGGCTCGATACAATTGCTCACCGACATGGAATGCAAAGCGTTGTGTCTGTTCAGATACAGATGTATAAATATTCGTTCTTGATTGTGAATGAGATCATTAGAAATTATCATATTAGATTACAATAGGTAGGTTAGAAATGGATTCGGTAGAATAAAATTCTCAGAACAGAGACTATGGTGCATGTTTTCAAATTGTGATTTCAATGAAAATCAGTTGGTGTGGTAGTTCATTTCTGGTGTCAATTGTCTATTGAGTTTATTGAAAACTATTGCTAAGTTGTCTCCAAGTTGATTCTTTATGTTTGTTTAAATTGATATAACAAGATTATTTTCAGTTTATTAGTGCACATTTGTTGTATCTATGTGATTAATTCATTGGTTCTTTCAAGTTGAGATTAAATCCTTTTGGTTGATCACAATAATTAGGGAGATTCATCTGGATTATTAAAGTAGAGCTTAGTAGTCATAGTCTTGCATGTTTATACAAGTTATAAATAGAACATATGCCGACAATTTGAGTTTCTGCCAGAATAAGTTGCCCACTTCTGTTTCATTTGACTCCGCATACCCAATAAGGAACTGGTCTCTACATTTCATCATTTGATTCATTCATTTTCTTTACATCTATGAATTGAACATTTTAGGATTTAGATTAAAAGATTGCTATTGCTAGTTACACCAATTTTGAATTCATTTGTTCACTTCCATCTGCCATTGTGGAAAAATCACTACAAGAAGGATAATTATAAGTCAATTATGCTTCATTTAGGTAGGTACAACTGCCTAGGTTTAGTAGCACCTGAAGAGTAGAAGGTTTAATTCTTTTGACCTTGTCTGTTACCCTAAAACATACCAAGAGATTGGCAGCCTGTTGAGGTTTTTTTCCTACGTTTTTAAGAGCTAACAAATTGGCGACTCTACTGGGGATTATTTTAGAAAATTCGGTTGAATACCATCGTATAGAGTCATTAAAGAAAATTTGTAATTTGAGAAGTTTCAGAAAAGGTGATTCCGCTGGGTAGAAGATAAAAAAGAATCATTTTCCTACTTTTGAAAAAGTAGGTGGTGACTCTGGAAAAATTTGATGAAGAATGGAATTTGTATATGGAACAAAAAAGTATTTTAAAAAGCACCAGTTGATAAGAGAAATTGAAGAATTGAAAAATCTGCAATTGGACAAGAATGAATACACAAATGTAGGAAGGTATTGGGCCCCTCAAGCGCTTGATAATACAATTGGAAATTTTTACAATGGAGGTGATATATATCATGCACAACAAAACATTTATTCATCACAACCATTAAAGCAATTAAATGCTTGTCCAGTTCCTTCTGGATAGGGATTGGCAAGTTATCAAGATTGTGAATGTGATCAATGTCAAGTACAATGTCAATGTGATCAATGTCAAGTGCAACACAACTCCAACCCACTTGGACACATCAGTTAGATACTGCAACAAGTTACATATCAGAGCCAACAATCTAGAGATGATGAATATTTCAAAAAACTTTTGGATGCTTTTCTTGACATAAGGAGATATAGAGGAGAATATGGGCACTCTTTGCTCCATAGAATGATAGATATTTGCAGGAAAATACCAATTAGATTCCCACCTAGTAGGTCTGAGATCATTCGACAGTTCATGAAAGTGTATGAGCCAAACCCAATATATTGGCCTAAATCATGCATACCTATTTATTTAGATCAACTAGATGAAAGGACAGACCTTGTAGATAGTAAAATATATGAAGATAATTGTGACATCATTGATGAAGAAAGAGACATTGATCAGAACTTGCAACAATATGTGTACCATGATCAACAATTTGAAGAAGAAAAAGATGAGAATGTATATACTCGAAGCTAGGTCTCCATCATAGAATCAGGATGCAGAATTTCCCCCTTGGATGCATTTCTTGACATAAGGAAATACGAAGGAGAAGATATAATTCCTCTATACAACAAAATGACAAAAAATTGTATGCAAATACCTTCTCATTGTAGGCCTACAAGGGCCATGTTTTTTGAATAGTTTGTATGAGCATGGGAGCCTGAATCAGTTTATTGGCCAGAAAAGTAGCGTACCTTTGATTTGGTGAATAAATTTATTGATAACATGTAGAAGAAAAGGTACGAAGACAATGGTGATATCAAGGACGAGTTTAGAGAAATTGATCAAACAATGCAACCAATAAAAGATGAGATAGGTGCAAGTCAGAATGACTCATATGATAGCCTGCATGATGAAGATGAAGATACAAGAGATCTCTCTTGCATAACAGATTGTGACAGGGAGAGCATTGTGTGTTATGAGGGATCTAGTGAATATTCATATTGTGAAGATGCGCCTGTGGATTTTGATCTGCAGCATGGTGATTCTTGTAGTTCTTGTGGTGATCGAGAGAAAGAGGCAATGGATAATGTGAGTCCATTTGAAAATGAACAAATAATATCTCCAGATGCAGTTGAAAGCCATGAAGACACATTTGATGAAGAAGAGATTTGTAGATCTGAAAATGGTTTCCAATCTTTTTCAAACCCACTTTATGATAAAGAGGAGATAATTTCAGATAAACAAAGTGATGGAATAAATGATTGTGCTGGTAATATTTTTGATTTCTCATTCTCTGATGATCCTGGACCTCCTTTTGATGATGACAAAAGTGAAGAATATAAATGTAGTGATGAAAATGTAGAAACATGTTCACTTAGCAGTGAGAAAATTTTAGATTTGTTAACTCTTGAATACCATAAATGTGCACATGAAGGTGATCTTGAAGTTCTATTTCCAGCTTACATTTGTTTTAACAGTGAAATATCTTTGTGTGATGATTCTTATGACTCTTAGTGCATTTCTCGATTTGATGGTGAAACCTTTGAAGTTGATTGAAAGTCTGTGTCTACTCAAGATGAGGTATGTGATTTTGAAATGTTTAACTCATGTGGAGAAGAATTTTATCTGCATACCAAGGATGATAGTGATCAAGATTTGGTTGGTTCATAAATGCTTAATATTGAAGATATGAGTCATAATCCAATGTTGTATCCAATTGGTAATGTCAAAGAGGTGCAAAAGGTTTCAGATTTGTTTGTTTCAGACAACATTGATATGACAGGATTTTTTGATTCTCAAGAGAAGTACTTTGATGGTGAATTTTCAATACAGCTAGGAGAATGTTTCACAATTCATAACAGTGAGAGAGATAATATAAAATGTTGTATTGAATATGCATGCATTTTGTATGTTGAAAATAATAGGGGTCTGTCCCATGATGAGGAAGAATTTGAACTGTAGGATGGTGTTGGGATTTTGGGCCAAACCAAGCATGATGGTCCTCTAAGAACTTTCAATAATAGTGACAGAACAGGTTGCATGAATGTCTTCAAGAAGAATCTCATGAACTCAAGAAAAAACCAGGTATTTGACAAGGGAAAGCATGGTTTGAGTTTTAGATTGTAACAACTCAGAACAGGTGAAATTGAAACACAGAGGATTAAGGGTTTCCAGTGCATGGACAATTATTGCTTATCCTCTTTAAAATTATTTTCCATGCACAGTAGTTTAGGGTTTTCTCCATCTCCATTTTGCATTCTTTCCATTCCCATTTTTCTCACTACTCATCATTTTGTGTTAGGTCTGCTCACCCAAAAATCTGGATCCTTTCAATGATCTCGCTATCATTCATCCCTAGATAGAGCCACTATTAGAACTGCAAAATTTTCAATAATTTTACAAGATTTTCATGTCCCTAATTTTATAATTGAGTCCTCACCATATGCTCAAGGAATTTCTTCGTAACATTTTGCTCACATTCTGCCCATTTTTATCCCTTAAAATCCATCTAGGTCTAAGTATTTCACTTTGTGATCTATATCGGCATGAGGAAGTCAAGGTTTCCCTGATCCATAATGTATTCTAGTTAAAATACCTTTGTGTTTCCTATCAGAAATATGTCTTTGATGTCACATCGATCAAAATTCATATATAGGCACCATTATACAAGACATTTTCATTGTCTTAGCGACAGAAGGTTTATCGGCCAGACAAAGACTTCGGGGTGAGGTCTTACCATCACGTATTGTCTCACCGACCGCTAGCAGAAGGAAAATTTCGGCAAAGGATCTTTTCATCGATGTAATGTCATCACAAATTATTATTGTCTCACCGACTATCGGGGTCCAAGCAAACATTTTGGTCAGACTAAAGGTTTTTGATATAAGGTCTCAAAGAATTTGTAGTGTCTTTCCGACTAAGCAAATATATCAATATGAAAAAAGGTATTTGTGGTGAGGTCTTGGCGAATTTGATGGGTCTTCCCAACCGCTGATATGGATATACATTTCGACAAGACTAAAGTGTATCAGAGTATGGTATTGGTGAGTACTTCTGGTCTCGTTGACAATGTGTAGGACAGTTCTATCAAGGGTTTTCGGTGTGAAGTTATACAGTCTCACCGACTCTTATGTCATGCCGATATGTTCTCTTATTGGCGAGAAAGCCCATATGTCTCGGCAATAAGAATATACCATAGGAGACTTTCGGTAAGACAAAGTATGATTTGTGAGACATCTCCCTGATAAAAAATGGTCACAGGGAAATGAATGAGACAAAAGACACATCTCGATAAGACACAGGGTGCTCTATGAAACCTCCCCCCGATGATGAAATGTTACAGCGATACATAAAACTGTGCAGGATAACTTTTGGCTATACATTTTCCTTTCTACATACTTACTGAATGTCGTGGTGAATATTTGGTGAGTATTAACAAAAGGCTCGATACAATTGCTCGTCGACATGGAATGTGAAGTGTTGTGTCTGTTTAGATACAAATCTTTCAAGTTGAGATTAAATCCTTTTGGTTCATCACAGTAATAAGGGATATTCATCTGGATTATTAAAGTAGAGCTTAGTAGTCATAGTCTTGCATGTTTATACAAGTTATAAATAGAACATATGCTGACAATTTGAGTTTCTACCAGAATAAGTTGCCCACTTTTGTTTCATTTGACTCTGCATACCCAATAAGGCACTGGTCTCTACATTCCATCACTTGATTCATTTAGTTTCTTTACATCTGTTAATTGAACATTTTAGGATTTAGATTAAAAGATTGCTATTGCTAGTTACACCAAGTTTGAATTCATTTGTTCACTTCCATCTGCCATTGTGGACAAATCATCGCAAGAAGGATAATTATAAGTCACTTGAGTCTGTTTCATTCAAATAGGTACACCCACCTAGGTTTAGTAGCATCTGAAGAGTAGAAGGTTTAATTATTTTGACCTTGTCTGTTACCCTAAAACGTACCAAGAGATTGGTAACCTCTTGAGGTTTTCTGCCTGCGTTTTTGAGAGCTAATAGGTTGTTCAATAGGTCTCTTCCCATGGTCTACAAATGACTTTTTCTTAGTATTAACAGGAGGGTCTGAGGCTCTAGTTGTTGAGACATATTTTGTGTAGGTATCAGTGGTTGAAGCTACGATTGATATTTTTGTTTCAGGAACACCATTAGTCATCTTAGAGGTAAATTTAGAAATATTTTCCTCGAAGGTCTTGTGCCTTGCAGCATCCTCTCCCATTTTCTCCAATTTTTTCCTTCTAGCATCTCTCTCAAGTTGCTTAACTCTAATCCTATCTTCCTTTTATTTTAATTACTTCATTCTTTTTTCTTCATATTCTTACAACCTTAGCTCTTCCTCTTTGATAGCTTTCATGTCATTATCTATGTCTTCCTAATTCTCTAGAATATCCCCATGCTCACTTGGGGTAGGAGTAAAGCAAGATTGATCAGCAAGGTCAAGAGAAAAGTGGACTGGCTCATCAAGAGATTTACCACAGGGCTTAAAATTTTTTCCATTAAAAAATAAGCCAAGTCTAGGAGTGAAAGACTTAGATAAATTCTTATTCCTTTCCCAAATCTCCCACCTATCTTCCTCTCTTGAAATATTCAACTGACTATCAAACACTCATTCAACTGAAAAACTTTCGTGGTCTATGTTAGACCCTTGAACTTCATTTCCTTCATAGATACTAGCACTAATTATATCAATATTTAAATTAGGAGACACATTAGGATGGGAATTCATAGACTTACTTGATTTAGAGTGTTTACTAACCCATTTAGGTTTCCTTTCTTTTGTAGATTCATATTTTTCCTTCTGGTTAGGGTGCTTCTTCACATAACTTCTGGTCTTCCTCATAATATTGAGTACCACAAAATCTTTCTTCTTATCTTCCTTTTGAGAACTAATCTTCACACTGGTACTAGAGAACTCATACTTGCCACCCAAAACATTGTGAAACAAAAAGTGATTTCACTTTGATTTTGTACTTATTACTTCAAAAAATAATTTAAACATTACCTGATAGAAGGTGGTAGAATGGAATAACACCTGATGCATAAGACTTAGTATGATGGGACCAATGCAAAAAATTTAAAACCAATAACTCTCAAATAGTAAAGAACATCACAACTAACAGCTAACTCTAACTATACCTAATCTGAAGCTAGAGAATTTGGACTTAGCTAGTCCCAAGCAGAGTTTCTAATTTGTTGGTTATTTTTTAAGAACCAAACTGATCTCCAGAAATACCTATGGATTTTTCCATTTCCAATTATCAATACTTCTAAAGGGATTGTCCAACAAACAAATAGAAGGTACAAACCTTCTTTTCCTACTCTTTAGGCTATGTGAAACCTAGGAGGGTGATCCCACAATGTATACTTAAACACCTTACACAATTATGACCAAATACATTGCCAATATTAGATATCTCTGATAAAACCATTCAATAATATGCATCAAATAAGTTGGAAACTTATTCATTAGTGCCATATATAGTAAGCATGTGAAAATGGAACAACAAAAATAGTATCCCTTTGAAATTTTATGATTTAAATATTGAGAAGCTAATGATTCAATACTAAAATTGAACCACAATATTATGCATGATCTAGTGCCTTTATCCCAAGCACAAACTCAATGTCATTCTATGTGACTTGATACAAATTTAAATAATAGTACTTATGACTCCAAGAAATCTTCCATTACAACATTTCTTTGTGATATTCATGATTATTACTACTTAAATTCATCCTAGCACCCAATTCTTCTAAGTTATTAATCTCACCCAAGCATTGACATCAATTCATTGAATTAACAAGCAAGCATGAAACTAAAAATCTATCAAGCAATGATAGAGAAAAATGAAAGAAATCCTAGATTACTTTCACTCATAACTCATAATACACACACAAGGAGATACAATATCCATGAAACATATATTACTCTATATTATAACATTCTATACTATTATAGAATCTACATGCATAAGTATGAACACCTAAAGAAACTTAGGAAAAAACTCTAAAACTATTTTGTATTGTGTTAAAAGCTTGATAGTATTAACTCAAAAAAGTTCTAACTCTTGTGCTTTTGGCCCTGAATTCCTTTTTATAGAGATGAAGGAGAAAACAAGCTTCAAGCTTGATAGCACACACGTCATGATTTCATTGGACCACTTGTAACAATATTTCATTTTCAATTACACTTGAGTCTTCAGGTGGAGCAAATAAATATGAGGCAAAATTCACCTCAACTCTATGTAGAAAATATGTCCCAAATCAAAAGACATCACTATTTTGTTACAACAGTCTCAAGATATTTCCCATGCACTCAAAATGCCAATCATGGGAAAGCCAAAATTACAAAGCTTATAGAGTAAGACCAGGAAAGTAGATAAAAGGTTAAAATTATTTAATACATATTATAACCATGTGCTACCCATTTCAAATTAAGAAAAGAATAATATTTTCCATCTTATATCCTAAGCCTAATTTGTACTGTATTAAAGCTATGTATTATTATTTCTCTTGTCCATTATTTAACTCATTCACTAATCCCTACACAGATTCATTATGTGTATTTCTCCAACCAAGTGTTATATTTCTCCTCAATAGGCCATTTTAAATTCAATAAATTTCACACCTTAGTAATGTAATGAGAATACCTGGCATCAATTAAAATCCTAGCATCTTTAACGAATATGTCCATCTTTGATTCAATTTCCACCATTGTGTCAATATTTGAATTGAGCAATATGTAGTCAGTGACTAACAAGGCCATCATAGCTTCTGCAAGAATTCCTCCCAAATTTTTATTCCAGGTGTCAAATGAATGCAATTCATCTTTTAGACTCAATATCTTAGGCATACCACTTTCCTCCATCTCTTTGAATGCCTTCAACTTACTTTGGAGTTGTATACATAACTTTCCATGGAAAGTAGTTATCTCATTTATTGAGTCAATGGTTTGCAAGATGTCAGGAATATTGGTAGGTGCCTCAAGCTCCTCATTCATTTTTGACATCATTTCTCTCAAATTATTTACCCTAGTAATCCAATTATTCCATTCATTCCCGAAGGCCTCTTATACTTGTAGATACTTTTGTATTTGTATCATGAATATTTTTTATATGTGGACCAAACATCATTGGCCTTGTGGGCCAACTTAGTCACCTTATGCTTCAACACATCCTCAAAAATTTCATTTTCCACCTTGACTATTTCAAGTTTTTCCTGCTTGACATTTTCCTACTCAACAATCAATTTACCTTTCAAATCATCAATTCTCAAGGCCAAGGTCTCCATATCTTGTGTAGACATATCAAATGAAGAAGAATAAGATGGTTGAGTTATTATCTTCTGAGTAGCTTAAATAGTTTCCCTCATTTTATTTAGCTCATTCAAGGATTTATTATATTATTTAACCAAAGATTCATAATTATTATAAGAAATATGTCCAATATCCACACTAAGCATTGTAGCATGTGCACTTAACTCAGCTACTTGGAGAGGAGTTATTTTAGTAGCTCTTTTGACCACTAGTGAACCAATAACTTCTTCAATAGGCCTAGCAACCTCATGTTTACTAGTATTAGGTACCATAGACCAAATTGAAAGATTGTGTAACTTTGGACTATATATAGAACCAAATACATTATCCTAAAATTGGTCTTCAAATATCAAATCTTGAGGATCTCTCCTAATTGCTATGCTATGACAACAGTGATAGTACATTCTGGTAACAACATGATTCCACTATTCTTGACAATATTTTGAGCTTCAGTGGGAGTAATAGCTACAACTTTAGACTTGATTTTCTCTTCCTTTTCTTTTTCAGTTTCCTCCTGATCAGAAAGTTCAACATTAGCTCAAGCTAATTCAAGTCTCTACTTTATCTCCTTACTCCACTATTGATCCATAAACTCTTGAAATTCCTTGGTCTGCACAAATTTATTATCAGCCAAAAATTCATTACACTCCCTAACCCTAGAGTCATCATCACTTTCTCTATAATATTTCCCATTTGACAATTCTATCAGGGGGAACATTTGAACTATGAGTTTCATCAATATGAGAAGAGGGGAATTTTTTCTCCACTTCCTCATTTCCTAGCACATGTTCTCCCATTTGTTCCTCCCTAACTTCTTGAACATCTACAAGTTTCTTTGGGATATCCATGGCCTATTGATGTTGTTTTTGTTCTATGAGAACTTGTGCTTTCTCAATAGCCTCCTTTACCTTTACCTTAAACTCACCAGACTAACAATCTCTTAATATAGTGAAGGCTCTTTCCAAGGGGTTTGTTGAAATAAACTTTATGGACTTATGTAGAAAGAATTTATTTTCATGATTTTTTCCTCAATATTCATTATAGCTATCCATTTTCTTTTACTAGTCATGACAACCTCATTACTTTTCATATTTCTTAGTACATCATCTCTATACAAAAATTCATGATGTATGAATCCTAAGATTTTTTCTTCTTCTTCATGCCACAAACCCCTCTGGATCAAGAACTATAATCTCATCAACATGCATTATGATATTATTTATCATGATGTCAAAATTCTCATACACCTCAAGGGCAGTGACCATGAAGTAAGAAAAGGCACATTGGGAATTTACCATAGTGTCTTTTCTACCCTTTCTAAACATTTCACAATCCATGACATCAATTTTCCACGTGAGCTCCATGAAAGCCAATCTATCAGAAACATACAAAGGTAGAGAATGAGGTGCCAACTTAGCTCAATAGGCCTTGATCAAATTATATTTATAATGTAGAAACCAATCTTCCCAATTATGTGTGGCCTTAGATCTTGGTAAATCTTTTGGGAACATATGATTTCTAATCTTTGGAGAAATTATGCGAATATGTGCTACACCCAATGACTCTAAGATACCCTATCTTACAACATTATAAAAAAAGATGTAATTGGAATTGGAGCAGTCATGATCCCCTATATATTTCCACAACTATACAAGTAGAACATCATTCTCATTGTCCTTAAGCTTCAAATTTAGTTTTCTTTTCTATTCATAATCACCCTTCCATAAGAGCATATGCATCAACAAAGAGTAATGGAGAAAACACAAAGGGAGCATCCCCTTTTTTAAATTGAGAAAATATTCATGCATCCATTTAGAAAAAAAATTAGCCTAATCGAAACAAGAGTTTCTAAAACAAATTATTTTGGCACCCATTTTCTTTCTTAGCTCCTCCTAGGGTTTTTTACCTAGAAGGAGAGAGAATGGTAGTGATGCCAAAATGTACTTCATTCTATTCAAAATTAATGTATGAATGGATGGGAAATGAATGTGAAGTGTGTGTAAATGTGTTTGGAATGCTTTAAAATTCAAATGAATGAATGCAAACTACTCTAATGCAAGGTGTTTGAAAACACAATGTTGATTGCAAATATGAACTAGAAACTTAAACAAATGGAAACATAAACTGATGAGACTGAACATAGTGCTCCTGCAGGTAGATTGATGTCACTAGAAGATTATGGAATATATCATAAACATTTTTTAATGGCCATTGGAACTGATTCACCATGCATGGTGAATTAGTCCAGCTTCTAGTCAAATCTTCTAGAAACATGTTTCTAACATGGAGCTAAAATTTGAGAAAACCACTTTTTAGACCTAAAAATGGGACTCACTCACCATGGGTGGTGAATTAGTCCACCTACAAGAATTTTCAAATTCAGAAGTTGATTCTGTGGAGCTAGATCTGCACTTCTGCTCTCTATAGGTGTCCACTTCTGAAACTCTTGGATCTAGGTTTGAAAATGACTTTTTGTTGAATCTTTGACTTGAATGATGAAGAAAGAGCTTTAACAAGCTTTAAAATTGATCTTTTGATGATTTATATACTTCCAAAGGACCTAAATTTGCATAAAAACAAGATGAAAGGAAGAAATTTTGATTGTTAAGGCATGGGGGTTTTCCTTGGTCAAACCCCATTTAGGTAATTAAACCAAAATGATGAAAATAAGTAATGAAATATGTAAGTGGAATTGATGACCTTGCCATGATGAATGATCATGAAAGTTTGCAACATAACATGTAGAATCATCCCTTGAACTTCTTAGGAAGCTCAATGAATGACTTGAAATGTGAAAGCTCTACCTTGTCTCAGAAGATGAAGTTATGTGATATGAAGAAGATGGAGATGTGAATTGAGAGATTAGAAAAATATGTCAAAATGAGGTGACAATCCCTTATTTATACAATTCTTGTGCCTTAGAATCCATTCATACCTCATCACAGGCCGACATGAAAAGATTTTGAATAAAATCCTAAAAGGAAATTGAAATATTTTGAATTTGGGGCCGAGGGGGACTCATTTTCCACCCATGGTGAATGGGTCCCACCTAGGACCTAGAAAACACATGTCATGAAAAATGTTGTATTTAATGTTATTTGTCGAGATAACATTCAAAAATACACTTAATTAAGTCATATGAGGGCATAAAGAGACCAAGTAAAGCATGACAAAGGTGTAAATAGTGTAGATGTGCCTAGAAAATTATGAAATCTTATTTCAAGAATTTACAACAATTCAAAATAGGACTTTTTGATGAGTAAAATGCTGATTTTTATGTGAATTGTATTAATTAGAGTCTAAAAGAATGTAGAAATGTCTTACAACACTTCAAACCTTCATAAGATGTCATTAAAAGCATTTTATTTGATTCACAAAGGTCCAATACTTAGTATGGATGCATAAAATGCCTCACAACACTTGAACGATGGCTTCATTAAGTCCATCTAATCCCATTTCAAGAAAAGGGTACTTTTTTCTATGGCACATTTAGCCCCCACTTTAGTGAGAGGATGAACATGCTTCAAAATCACACTAAATTAGCCACTCAAGAGAGATGCATATGTATGTCAAGCCCCCAAGATAAAAAATCATGCAAAGGCAAGATAAAAAGAAAGACAAGGTGGAAAAATAAGTACTCACTTTGGGCCAATGAAACTTCTTAGTTTTCTACTAGGTGAGAAAGGCCAATGTTGTACTCACTCTAGTTGTCCATAGGGTGATAAATCCAAAAAGGTAAGATACATACGCTAGTTGGTATGCACTCACAAACACAAAGGAAGTTATGGGTAAAATTCATTCCACTAGTTGGGCTTCCTACTCGACCATGTTAAAGTTATACCACTTGATAACTTTAACAAGGTGCCACAAAGAAAAGGAAATGAAATGATTTGAAACTTATTTTTAATTAAAAATAAATAAAGTAATGTAAAGATAATTCGAAGGGATTTTATTCATGCAATTTCTCACCTTAGGGAACATCATGTTCAATTTCTCCAAGGGAGGATAAGTGAAAAATGATCTCATCTTGTTTCTAAGAGAGGATAAGTGCAGGGTCTCATCTTGAAAAACATTGTACATAATGCATCCAAGAGAGCACATTGTGAGAAAAATAACACAATGAAATGTGAGTGGTGATGCATGCCCCCACTTAAAAGAAGTTACAAGTACCCATACTATGAAAAATTTATTTAAATTAGAAGAAGAGAGAAGAAATGAGAGTTTATTCAAAAGTCCCTATTCCAAGTCATATATTTTTGAAAAGCTACATCATGAAAGAGAGAAGTATGTCATATGAAATCCAACTTAAGGCATGTCATCCACATCCCAATCTTGCTCTTGTGTATTCATGAAAAGTTAACAAATAGCCAAAAGGAGACATCCACAAGTGACATACGAGGAAAATGCTATCAAACTCCTTGCCCCAACTTAGTTGTTACAAACTAGGAATCAATTGCTAGACTAAAATGCTTCCACAAGAGAGAGATAATGGCGAGAATGCTTGCTATATCAAATGCAAGATTGATTGATGATTCAATTGATACAAATGTACAAGACGAGGCTTGCTTATAAAAGCAAGCGTGCACAACCCTAAACCTAACTTGAGCTACAAGTTAGCTCAATTAGATAAGGATGCAACCTAGGACTTAAATGAAAGCCTAAGTAAACTTATGAAGATGTAATTAAATAGTTAATTACACCAACATTAGTGTGAGACAAAAGTGAGCTGAAACAATTAATGAAATGTATGCTAGAGTGAAAATCAATAGCAATAAGAGGAACTAGATTCCCCCATGGAGGGAAGCATACCAAACTCCTAAAAATGTTGTATTTTATGAATCAAAGCATTACATTCATTAGTGGAGTGACCATAAATTCTATGATAGGCACAAAAGAAAGTCTTGTAATAATATTTCTTGCAATTTCTAGGAGGAAGGGTAATCAAATTATGATGGAGAAGGAAAGACAAAATACTTTCTTGATCAAGGGAAGAATGTTCTGTTTTGTGGGTGTGAAAGATTCAGGTTGTAGAGTAGTGGGTGTCATACTTATGCAAGAGTCTCTGGATTGCAAGATGTTGTACCCTTCATTACAGGAGGGTACAAAATCTAACAAAGTCAAATTAGGAGCATGTTGCGAGATGACAGGTTGAATGTTGTGAGGAGGATGAAGTTCAAATCCATTAGGTAGGAGGAGTAAATGAGGAGGGTTTTGTGTGAGATTGAATGAAGATGGGTAGAGGATGGAAGGGTTGTTAAGATGTCCTATAGGATATGTATGAGGTTCATTAATTGAAGGGGATCAAATGAAAAATTGATCATGCATATACTCAGTAGTCATGGTTGGATGTATCTCGAAGTAAGAGGGTATGTGCAGGATCATGGTGGGCCAAAAAGTGGCAATATGATGGGTATTTGTATGGTATGTGGCTGACAACTTTTTTTTTACCCAAAATTCATGAAATGAAAAGATTTTTTAAAAGAGATTCTCAGCTTTCCACCAATATCAATTATGCTTTACTTTGAATTTAATAAATAATTATTATTCATTTTCTATTTGAATTATGACTAAAGTCCTGATGGATAGGATGATTGAAAAACATCTATAGCTTTCAAATGGTATCACATTTTTGGAATCCAAAACACACATCACATTCTATGCTTCACATACTATAGGATTAAAAAAATAAAAATTGAATTTCATGAATTTTTGACCAAGTTAAGGTGGTCAGACATACGAGTTTTTATATTTTTTAAAAGTTGTAATTAAATTTCATAATTAATTATTTACTTGGAAAAAAATTATAAAAAAATATGCATCACATCTGAGCATGAGTCCTCTACTTATGTCTATAATATTATAAAAAAATATTATCATTTTATTGTGGTTAGAGTAGTCAGACAGACACCTACTTCTTATTTTTTCCCTAAAATTTAAGTACTACTGCATTGAAATTTCAAATTTTCACCAAATAGATTTAAAAAAAAAAAAACCTAGTAGTTTATAAACTACATTCAATTTTCTATAGATTCTATTCTTACATGTTTTTGAAATAATATAGATAACATATTCAATTTTTTACGACAAGTTGCCTAACTCTGATTTTTTTGAATTTTTTGCCACTTAAGGGCCTATTTTTTCCATGATGATCCTGCACATACCCAAGAGAAATCAAGAACCAGTTGATGATTGAAGTAAGATATAAGACTATTATTTTCATCTTGTAATACCATGATATTCTCCCTAGGAGAAGATAGTTTATAAGAACAACAAACCACATGTTTTTGACAAGTAAGGATTGGTTCTCTTACAATAATTTCATTTCCAATAGGGGAATAATCAAGGATGGGAGTAGAAGGAGGGGAAATATGATTGTTAGAGGATGGTAGGTGAATGTTCATTTTCATTAAGGTATTATTATCTACCCTACAAGGAAAGCTTGTACTATGTGCATCCAAGTTTAAGGTTGCTAAAGTAGCTTCATCACAAGTGGAGGAGGTATCAAGAGAATAACCACTATGGTTGTGAAAGAGATCTTCCCATAGGATAGGGACATTAGGGAAGGGAAGATCAAGGCTATCATGATTCTTAAGAGAAGTATATTCTTACACTAGCCAATCCTCTTTGCATCGAGGAGGGATATTAGGAGATACACAAGATTGATTTTCATGACTATGAAGACTCGGTAAGGTGATGGTGAGGAATGTGTTTATGATATCAGTTCTTTGTGTGTAAATTCATCCAAAGGGGAATAAGGAGATGGAAAATCAAGACTTTCAAGGCTTGTGACTTCTTGTAGCTCAATACCTTTGTCTCTAATAGGAGAGGTATTGGAAGAAGAACAACTATGTGTCTTATGATTGTCTACATTTCCATTGTCACCAATGGGAATTTTAGGATTAAAGATTGAAATAATAGATTCGTGATGTTTCTTACTGTGGTAGTCAAAATAAAACTCAGAAGAGGGGATATTATGTTTTTAAAATCTATATTTGATAAAATCAAGAGCACATCTATTCAAAGAAAACATATTGAAATGAAAGAAAGGACTATGGAATGCAATTTTTAGTTTAGGAATTGTGGACTCAATGCAATAATTCTAAAAATGAAATGTGGTGAGTGCAAAAAGTGGAATGAAAAAATGCATCAAATGATCTAATTAATCCTAAATTTTATGAAATACATACTACATAAATGCAATTGATTGATATATACAAGTTAAGGCACCAAACTAAAGTCCAACAAATAGATTTTGACTTTTGAAAAATGTTGTTTTAGATATCAAAAGGGACTGATTCACCTATCACCTAGGGTGGTGAATAAGTCCTAGTATGGACTTTATTAAAGATTTTTAGAACATTGTGACTAATTTGTATGTTTTCATAATGCTATGATGCAAGTGTAAATGAGAAATGTAGAATTTTAGAGATTTGCAATGATTAAAGATGCAAAAAGAAAGCCTATTATGCACTTGTACACATGAAAAAATGAAACCCTTATACTAATGCAAAATGAAATGTAAGCTAATCTAGGAAGAAATAATGGACTCAAAAATTAGAAAACAGGGAATTCAAATAGCAGGTTCAACAAAATGAAACGAAGGATTTTGGCACCCACTTTCTTTCTTAGCTCCTCCTATGGTTTTTCACCTAAAAGGAGTGAGAATGCTAGTGAAGCCAAAGTGCACTTTGTTATATTCAAGAATAACATATGAATGGATTGGAAATGAATGTGAAGTGTGTGTAAATGTGTTTGTAATTTTTACAAATGCAAATAATGAATGCAAACT
>VDFB02000017.1:223331844-223585410 GCA_007258455.2 Sequoia sempervirens
CTGGTAGGAACAAAAAGATTTGTATGCACCAACCCACCAGTATGGTAGAAGATTATTCTTTGACTTTGAAACTTCTTCTTCCTTTCTTTTCAACTTGACATTCCTTGTAGATAGTATTGATATGAAAGTTGTAATATTTGGTAGATCTCTCACAACTTGAATAAAAAAATTTCTCACTAGGCTATCAAAAATGATGTGATACATTCTTCTATGCCATGTACAACTCTCATTGATCTAAGCTATCAAATAATAACTATCAACACCTTTGAGATGATAGACATTTCCATATATCCTTCTTCTTATAGAAATGATAATTTTGGAGCCTTTTTTGATCTCTTAACCATCATCCTCAAACATAAGATTGTATACCTTTCTACACATTAGTCCAACACTCAAGACATTATACCTTTAACCCTTAACATAGAGAACATCATCAGTGTTATGTGTGCCATCAAAAGTGATTGAACCTTTTCCACATATCTTAGTAGATGTATCATCACCAAACTTAATAAGTTCTCCTTCATATATTTTAAGTTTAACAAAATTATTCTTGTCACTCGTCATATGATTAAAGAATCCACTATCAATGACTTATTTCTTCTCCTTTATAGCATGGAAAGAAGACATTAAAGTGTCTTCAACATTAGCACTTTCTTCCAAAGCCCTTTCCTTTACACATATTTTAGAGTTAGCAAAATTAGTTTCATATTTTCAATCGATTAACAAGCATTGAACATCCTCATCATCCCCATAATCAAATTCATTATTAGATATACTTGCATCTTCTCTAACATAATACCTTTTCTTAATCATCTTATCTTTCCAAAATTGAAACATCTGAAAGGAAACTTACCTTTGTACTTCCAATACTCTTTTTCATTCTTACAAATTTAGATTCCACATCATCAAGATCATCTTGTTCTGATTCCATAGACTTCTCTAATTTTTCAACCTTAAAAGTAGTCTCAACTTTTGCATTACTCGTACCAAGTTCTCTCATTTCAAAAGAAGTTAAAGAACCATACAAATCATCTTTGGTACATTGGTTCAAACTTTGTAATTCCTCAATAGTAAAATCTTGATGAATATAATATTTACGAATAGTTTTGAGTACCATTTTTATAACTTCTTCTTCATTTAGTTTTGCACCAAGAACTTTAATGTCGTTGAAAAAATCATTCATCTTCTACAAGAAGCTTGCAAATTTTTAATCTTTAGGTATTCGCAGGGTCTCAAATATGATCTTCATATTCTACATCTTAGCTTGCTTGGCCTTATGATCTCCCTTGTAAATGATTTCTAACTTTACCCAAATTTCTCTAGCAAGTTTTAGATTCATAACTTTCACCAATTCATAATTAGCAAGACCACTTAAGAGAGCATACCTTGTTTTACATTTTTTTCATAGACCTTGATATCATCTTCAGTATTTGGACCATTTAGAGGTATAATATATCTAGTCTCAACATACTTCCATATTTCAAATCCAAAAGAAACCAAAAAACCTCCCATCCTTGTCTTCCTAAATACATAATCAGATCCATCAAACAAAGGAACATCTTTCTTGTGTGCCATCCCAGATCTACCTCAAGTGGTTAAGCTTTATTTTATGGAACCTTTCTTTGATACCAATTATTGGATGCACAAGACAATTGAGAGGGGGGTGAATTAGTTATACCTTAAAACTTAAAAACCCTCACAAACATTCAAATCCACATTAATTCAATTAACCCTTAATCTATTAAAATGATGTATTTGTGGCTTTGAAAATGTTAATAGGAAACCATTAGGACTAATCACGTTACTTATTAAGGTCGGACTTGTATTTTTTCCTACTCCTATCCATATAAGTCCAAGACCTCTTTCATACAATATTCTCCTAGGGAGACCATGGATTCATGCTACGAAAGGAGTCCCATCTACTCTTCAATTTTAGATGAAATTTGAATACAAAAACAAGATATACATGGTTGAAGTAGATGAACAAGTTATAAATCACAAGTTAAACTTGATCATAACACTTCCAACTCCCCTAATACTTTTATCACAACTTCCAAAGTAGAGCCTACACAAGTTGATATTAATCCTAATTATCTTTCACCTACAAAAAAAATCTTTAGTGATCATTGGGTATCATTATAATTTATTCCTTATCTCAACAAAAAGTCCAAAAAATCACAGTGAAAGTCTAAAGAGTCAATTACAAATGATTCATTTTCAAACAAATGTTTTAGTGATGATTGGGGTTTATTATATTTTCCACCCTCCTTTATGGGAGAGTAAAAAATATCACAATGTACACCTATAGATTCTTGTGTTTCATTTTCTCAACTTGGTTATACATCAATAATATCACCCCATGGTGGTTTTTAACTCTTATCCCTTGTGAGAGGATGATGCATAAATCTAAGAAAATTAAAAAGTATTTTTGTTCTTATGAAGAATCCAATCCTTCTTAGAACCATAAAACCAATTCATTTGAGGTGGAAGAATGTTATGGTCTTGGATACAAACTCCTTTCTAAAGATGGAAATAACAAAAATATGGAGCAAAATGATAGAGAACAAGTGAAGTCTATACAATACACTTTCAAGAAAGATATAGGTATACCAAGTTTATCTCCATATTCATCTAAGGCCTTAGCATCTACTATGTGTATGACATCTTGTTCTAAGAAAGAAATATCCCCTATTGGTGATCAAGAGAGTATCTTGTCAAGGCTTCATGAAGCCCACTTGATTCTTCTTCCTCCAAAAACAAAAAAGAAATTTTACAACAAGAGATCATTTTGTGCATATCATAGAGTTCATAGTCATTATACTAATGAATGTAAGGATTTAAGTAATAAAATTCAAAATCATAAGGATTGTGGTGCTCTTCATTGTGTTGATGCACCTATTTCCTCTAATTGATATTGATTTTCATCCCATCATATTGCTCATCACTATATATCTTTGGTGTCTTGCTCATTAGCATTCATGGTGGTACAAAGTTAGGTGAAACCATATTTATCTTGGTATAAATATGATAGTTTTTGGTTGATGTCATTGTCTCCATGATTGGGGAGAAATGATAACTTTGGGAGGTGTGCATTATCTCCATGGATCCTCTCTTTCTCTCTTTCTACTTAAAATACCAACATAGAAATTTTGTTGACATTTTAAGTGGGGGAATATTGTCCCCCACTTATTATTTTCATGTTCCCTTCTTAGTGATGATGAAATATATCTCCTAGGAAGTGTGACCTTCACATCAACATTATTTTATTCGCATTGGAATTATTTCAATTTGGCATCAACATTTTGACATTCCTTGTTTAGAAGAGAATATCAATCATCTTGTGGTTAGTATGATGAGAGATTGTAGACCTGGTGTGACTTTCTCATTGTAT
The DNA here is from genome assembly GCA_007258455.2 of Sequoia sempervirens. Lineage (NCBI taxonomy): Eukaryota > Viridiplantae > Streptophyta > Pinopsida > Cupressales > Cupressaceae > Sequoia > Sequoia sempervirens. The sequence goes on from VDFB02000017.1 coordinate 223,335,236, forward strand.
GGTGAGAGCCTAGATAGAGTCATGAATTTCTCACCTAGCCACTAGCCAAAGTGTGAGTGTATATTTCTAAAGGCCTCCTACCATAGTAGAATTTTCTTTCTTGTGGAGCCTTGGAATTTTTCCAAAGGCCACCTAGCATAAAACAATTTTATTTCCTATGGAGCCTTTGTGTTGAATGGATGTGACATAAAACAAATTGCTAGTCCATATTTATTTTCTCTTCACTTTAACTTTGGCATTGTATGTTTGTATATCTTATCTTGTTGTTGCATATCATTCATCTTGTTTGTGTCCCTTTGTGCTTATGTTAGTTTTCCATAGGACCTTCATCTTTGGGGCTTGACAACCTCCTATATTTTTTACGTCTCATCCCATCAACATTTGTGCACTTGGACCCCTCTTGACTACTTTAGTGTGAGTTTCACACAAGGTCCTCCTATCACTAAAGTGGGGGCTAAATGTAGAAAAATGTATCCCTTTACATTTTCTCATTTGTTTGGACTCTCCAAGTTAATTTGGACGTAATTATGCCTTGATCTAGTGTTGTAAGGTGTATCCATCTATACTTTCACACTTATTTAGTTCTCCCTTAATTTACTGAGCTTAATTTAACATTAATAAGCCTCATAATTCATTTACAAGCCCACTTAAATTATATTTTGTAAAGAGAAAAATTCACATTAATTAATGCCAATATATAAAAGTTGACATTGAGAAATTTGTGTTCCAACATTAAGGGCTTGGGACCTAATCACCCATGGGAGAATGAATCCTCTAGAAGCCTTGAAACACATTTTAAAATATTTTTTTGTGGTATTTTTATGATCCTAAATTCAAATTTCAAAGGTCAACTTGTAAAGTTTAAACTTTAAGAAATTAAGGATAAGTGTCTATAAATGCAAGGTTATTTTATCAAATCAACATTAGATTTTCAAGAGATCAATTACAAGAGAAAATATTAAATTCAAGAGCATTCAAGGGAAAATTTTCAAGGATTTATTGCAACATTTAAGATCCAATTGTCATGTCAAAGCTATGTTCAATCATGCATGTGTTTGAAGCTAACGTTATTATGTAGGTTTCAAGATCTAATCCAAGCATTCAAGTCAAATATTCAAAGAAATATTCAAGAATCAAGATCCACATCCATTGAATTCGTTTCATGCAAGATAAAAATCAATATTTTAGATTTCCAAAAGTTTAATCAAGGGTTTTGTGAGCTGTGACCTTGAGTTGTTCATTCACCATTCCTTTCATGCTATTTCATTTTAGTTCAAAGTTTAATTACCAAAATGGGGTTTGAATAAGGAAAACCCCCATTCACAAAAAAAAATATTCTTGATTTGTGATTGCATATTTAGGTGGAAGATATCTTGAAGGCCTTTTGAAGATCAAATTTGGAGAATTTTTCAAAGCTACAAAAGTTGTCATCTCATGGAAACTCAAATCCTATATTTATTTTCAACTATCTTATAGTGAAACTCGACAATATAGAAGTGCAGAAACAAGAGCAGAGGACCCAAAAACTAGTTTTGAAAATATCTACAAAGGACCCATTCACCATAGGGTGAATGAGTCCTCAAACAGCTCCTAAAAATACATTTTGTGATAGGTGCATAACATATATCCTTTCTAGATCTACCAAAAAATTTGTTGGTTCCTTCAGTTTTATGCTTAATCTACTAGATTCATGTGATAGATTGCATTTTAGAGTTGATTTTCTATTTTTAGTCTTTCTCCCCAAAGTGTTGTTTGATCTAGACCCTCATCCTTCAGTCTTAAGGAAATATGAATATTCAGACTTTGGCTTGATTCACCTAAGGGTTGATAATCATTTCAATGTGTTGATCTCATTTCCTAATGAAAATAGAGAAGTAGGACCCATTTTCCCTCTTTGGATCCACTTTTCCATTTTAGGAAACCCTAACCTAGCCCTATTTTCTATATTTCACTCCTTTTTAAGAGAAAGTACAATTTCACACTTAGTTCAGACCTATTTTAGTGACCTTACATTTATGGATGTTTATCCCTCATTAATAGGCCCCTTGTAAACTTTGTTGTTTATCCAAAGTCCTATTTTATTTATTTCTTGATAGTATAACCCACATTGAATAAATCATATTAATTAAATTAATATCTTAACATTTATTAGGTCTTGAAGTTTTAGGTCAAGAGCCATTTTCCCATGGGTGAATGAGTCCCCTGTAAGTTACATAGAATCAACTTAAAACATGCTTTTGGTGACATTTTAAGGTCTTAAATTCAAATTCTAAGTGCCAGCTTTAAAGATTTAACAATTGGGAAATTAGAAAGGAAGCCTATACTTCTAAGTTTCATGTTCATTTTACACTAGAAAGGAAGAGAGATTCATATGAGATCACAAGTATTCATATTCAAGAGAAATGAGAAATCAATAAAGAATTCAAAACCAAAGTCTTGGAGCAGCATTTTATTTGTTTTTGTAGGTCTTCAAGCTCATTTTGTCAACGAGATCAACCATTGTCAAAAATTGATGATAGATGCCTATGGAGGATCATGATGGATTCTAGGTTTTGGGAGATGCACCAAGACATTCAAACAAGCCTAATGAATTTTTTCCTAAGTGTTTTTTTCTTCTATTATCACTCTACTTTCTGACCAAAGGAAGGTATATTATTTTTTATGAATTATTAGGGTGATTTGAGATCTCTCAAAGTAGTTCTTCACAATTGTTCATGTTCACATAGGGATCCTATTCTAACACAATTGAATAGGGTTTTCTTGCATTTTAAGCTCTCTTAATCTTAGTCACACTTAAGGTAAGGGATTGCACACACATTTTATGTTTCAGATCTATACTTTTCATCAAGCTTTAATTACCGAAATTGGGGTTTAACTGAGGAAAACCCCTATCCACCATCAAACAACATCATTTTGTAGATTTATCATAGGTTTAGATTCAGGAGTGAAAGTTTAGAGGTACAGTAAGGAAGTGAATGTTTCAGACCCAGATCTCAAATCTAGAATTTTCTAGAAAGGGAAGCCTAGACCCATTTGTTCATGGGTGAATGAGTCCTTGTCAGGCTTGTAGAAACTACATTTTTGTGACAAGTGCACAATATTTATCCTTCCCAAATTTGCTAGAAATTTTTCTATTTCTCTCAATTTTATGCCTAATATATTAGATCCAAGTGATAGAGTGCATTTTGAAGTTTATTTTCTATTTTTAGTTCTTCTTCCCAAAGTGTTGTTTGATGTTGACCTCCATCCTTCAACACAAAAAGGAAATCTAAAGATTCCCACTTTGAGTTGATTCACCTAAGGGTTGATAGTCAATTCATTGTGTGGATCTGATTTCCTAATGAAATTAGAGAGATAGGATCCATTCTTCCTATTTGGATCCACCATTCCATTTTGGGAAAGCTTATGTTTTCTATGTTTTAGAGTCAAATCCTTTAGTCCAATATCACAAAGAGAGATCATTATTGCACATAATATAGTAGAAACATTGATAATATTATCCTTATGGAACACTAATTTAGAAGTGATCTAAAAGAATCCAAGTACCAAAAAAATTATGATAGTTCATACACAAGGCCAAGCTTCTTCCATCTAAGCCCTTACCCTATCTTCTAGTGACCATCTTCTAATAAAATTCATAATTATGGAAGTTTTTAAAATATTCACCTACTCAATTTTTATAATTTATAAATGATATTAATCACAAGGACAAACTACATAGTTATCCATTATTTAATTAACATTGAATATATATAGTTTCATTATATTATGCTTATCTACCATAAAACCCTTTTAAGACTTATATGAATAGTCTTTAATAATCAACTCGTTTTCTTTCTATATTGCACTCAAACTTGAGGTTGATTATTCTATCCCCCATCATTTCTTTTCCCTATGTTTTTCATTTCCAATCCATCTATCACCACCTTGTACAATACTCCTCATTCTCTAATTTTATTCTCTTACATCAGTGAAAAACCCAACCCCTTCTTTGTTTACTTCCTTTCTCTTTTTTATCACCCTTGGGATTTCTACATTTGTCACTTTTATGAAACATTTAAAAATAATAATAATTATATATAAAATAAAAATATTAATTAAAATACTCTAACACTTTTTAAATACTATATTACATATACTAAAATAAAAATAGAAACATACAATTAAAATTCATACTACAAATTACATAATCTATAATTTACCTTGTATACATTATTAAAGACATTAAAATTTGTATTATTCAAGAGATCTATTAATATAAAATTAATGGTAAAATTGGAATCATATTAATGTAGATTTAGATTAAAATTATATAACGTCAAATTTACCTTCTAAACTTATTGAATAGATAAAAATATTTTTAAAAATTTTACTATAACAAAATATACAATTTGTTAAATATGTATATTTTATATTTTTTAAAATAAACAATTAATTATCTTAATAAATAATAAAGCAAAAAGTTGTATATACCTTTTTTTATTAATTTAACTTTTTAAAAAATTATTATGTATTAAAATATGTATCTAATTTGAATAACACTTTTAATAAATTTCGCTATATATTATTTGAGTATTTTATTTAATTAATTTTATATAAAAAAAATTGCTTACGATGTGAGAGTTATCAAAATTTTGAAAATCCCATTTAAATTTGACCAAATCCCTTCAAATCCCTTCAAAAAATATAAGGTTTGCTCAAAGATAAGAGCAAAATATCATGTAAACCACTATTACTATATTCACCAACTAATATAAATTGAGAAACAAAAGAGGCCAAACCGTAGCTTTTGTCTCCACCCAACCACATAGTGAAGACCATAATATATTAATATAGGTAAAGTATAAAACCATAAGAAAGGCCTAAGAAAAACTATGTACTCCTCACACAACCCATATGTAGGAACTTTTATTTTTTACATGGGACATTAGAACCATAAGGTTTCTTCTCCACATTACCTATCTCTTGTCTCATCTCCATCACAATAATCTCAAAACATAGGAATGACATCAATAAAAGAGAACAACCTTGAAATATAGAGCAATCTTATACACTACATGTTGGGGGCAAAGCTAACTATGCCTAATGGCTCAAAGTGCTCTACGAAATACTCAAAATTAACCTCCACTTTCTCTACGTATAGCTAGAGTTAAGTAATAGCTCAACTATTACAAAGCGAATGCAAAAAGCAAGGGAGCCATCAATGCTTTTTCCTTGGACCAAAATTCTAACCATCCAAAGTCAAAGTGTAAGGTCCAGTATTTGCTTGTTTGTTAATGCCATGAAATGCATCTTGGCTTCTTCCTTTCAGACATTACATTTCCACTAGCAAAGGCTTACCCTCCACTCTTGTCTTCACTAAATGGGATTTAGTATTACTTATTTTTATTGATAATTTTTTTTTTAATAATAGTATTAGATTTAGTTTTTAAAACTTTATTATTTTTCATTAATATATTTTAAAAATAAATTAATATCTTTATATTCTAAATATTATCATCGCTTCTAAATAATTTTAATCTACATGATTCAAAATATTAGACTATATTTTCTAAGTATAAATTATTTATCTTTATTATATATAAGATATTTAAATGTATTTTAATTAATAATAATTATTTAAATAAATAATATTTAATCAATTTTTCAACACATCATTTATGTTCAACAAATATATTTTTTTAAAATTTAAACTCTTTATATTTAAAAATATATATAGATTCTAAATAATTTTATGTGCATGATCACATTTTACACTCCAATTCTTAAAATTACTCTAAATTAACTTTCTCAACATACATCTAATATTTAAATTATTTTAAACAACTCACTTTTAACATCCTTAAATAAAATACCTATACAAATCTTATTATATGAAAACTCTATACTAAATTTTAGATTGCATTCACAAAGATTGACTATACCATTCTGACCAACAAAGGCGGGAACTGTAGAAACATGCAATCTTCAAGACCACCTGAAGTTTGCAATCTTGAGAGCAGAATATATTTAATACAGTTTAAAGAGATTGTCACGGATTGCAATATTGTTATTTGCCAACCAAGCAAACAGGAATTGTAAGAGTAAATCTTCTCACAATACTTTCCTGTAATCAGATTCATTATTGCAAGCCAAATTCAAAAGTAACATCTAACAAATAAATTAATAATGAAACGTTCAAACATGTACAATGTTGTAGAGCTATCCCCACATTAAAAGTCATCTTGAATGTATAAGAGGGCACCAGATACAACACCTGTAAGTTTACACAATAATTCAGATCATTGGCTTGTTTAAGAAAAGATTAACCGTACATCACTACTTCAATTCTTTGTCAAAATCCTCAAAAGATTTCTGACCTGTATCGTAATCAAACACCAGGCGCCCAGTGCCTCCTAGGAAATATTACATCACTACGCATATTTTTTTTGATAAAGAGAACCCATGTTAAATACTCTTATTATTATAGGTCCAATTCGGATCTGCAATACCAATCAGACTTATTAGTATAGAAAATCAAGGTCAAAATCTTAACTTCTAAGGATGCACACAGATACAAAAAAAAAGGCTTTATGGTTACATACATTGATAGTTGCATGGAATACAACACTGTAATCACCAAGTCTGTATTCTCGTCCAGGTACTCCATTAACATGCCATCTTCTTCTACTTGTGCATTTGACATGAAAACCGTGTGTATCCTTTTCCAAGTCCAGATAATCCATTTCAACATCTTCTTCAATCTGCGCATCTATCATCTTTACTTCCACATACTCGTCTACAATTTCCATTTCAACATTTGTGCAAATCATTGTCTTTTCACCAGCCATGGCTGTGAACCAAGAATATTTAGCAAACTCATTAATAACTGAGAGCAGTTCATGTCTTTAGATTAAGTATATCAGAAAACCGAAAAGAAATAATGAATAATAGAGAAAGCTTTCTCTGTTATTGTTTTTACAGCACAAACACTAAGCTCGCGAAAGTTTAAAATCCTCACAATGCATCAGAAATTTTTGAAGATAGAAAGGAAAGAGAACAAAACTGAAAAATAATGAAAATATATGTAGATTATTGAAACAGCATTGGTCGGCGAAAAGAATTCTCGAAAAACAAATATTTGGGAACCAAAACACAAGTTAGGGGATAAATTGAAACCTTGGAAAGAAGAAAAATGCTAGAGAGGCTTTGAAATCTTCCATAAATAAAGGGCCACTAAAATTAGGTGTCTCCCTGCCTTCTCTGAGGAAAAAATATTCCTGCGGTCTACTGTTAGAATCAAAGAGAAACCCTAATAACAGTAACCCTAATAACATCAGCCCTAATAAAATTAACCCTAAAATTAACACAATAAAACATATCATTGCCATATTCCAGAAAAAAAATAACCGTAATCACTACTTCAATTCTTTATCACATTCTTGAAGAGCTTGTCTAATGTTTATGGGTATGATTTCTCACCTGTATCGTAATTAAACACTAGGCCCCCAACACCTCGTCGGAAAGCTTACATCATTAAACGTATTCCTTTTGATGAAATGAACCCATTTTGACTATTCCTCTTATTATTATAGGTCCAATTCGGATCTGCAATATCAATCAGACTTATTATTATAGAAAATCAAGGTCAAAATCCAACGTCTAAGGATGCACACAGATACAAAAGAAAAAGGCTTTATGGTTACATATATTGATAGTTGCATGAAGCCCAACACTCTAATCGCACTTCTCAATCTTCTTCTATCTTTGCGTCTTCCATCAACAAATCTATATCCTCGTCCAGGTACTCCATTAGCACATCGTCTTCTTCTACTTGTGCATCTGGCATGAAGATGTCTGTATCCTCCTCCTCCCAGTCCATATAATCCATTTCAACGTCTTCTTCAATTTGCACATCTGTCATCACCACTTCTATATACTCCTCTACCATTTCCATTTCAACATATGTGCAGATCATTGTGTTTTCATCAGCCATGGCTCTGCTATCATGTTGGAAAATTAGGTGTCTCAACCTTGCAAAATTTTCTATTATTAATTTTTATTTGTCATTTAATATTTTCCCACAGTTGGTTATTATTTTATTTAGCTCCAACATAAAATATGGGCATTTGAATTTGTAATTGTCACTTTTGCCACATGTTTGAAAATTGAAATATTAGTTGTCAAAAGATGGTCACATGATAGTATATCATGGAAGGACTATTTTTAGATGTATTATAACAAATTCTATGACAACTGTAAGGGTCAAAAATAGGGGAGAACAATTTGGACGTGAGAGTTTATTTTTAGAATGGAATTTTCGCTCAGAAGTTAAGCACATGGTTTTGTAAAACTACAGATGGTTTCTTGTATAGCTAGAAGTCTATAAATTGGAGGCTTGAGGAGAAGTTTGTGAGAGGAGAGTTTTATGCAGGGTTATGTTGTCAGTTTTTCTTCGAGAGGAGCAAGATGTAAATCTCCATGTTAAGGATTTGAGCTTGAAAGTGTATTGTAACATGTTTGTTGTTGCAGTTTAATACATTGGTTTGATGCTCAGTTTAATACATTGGTTTGATGCTTTGGAGTGTGGGCCTTTTTATCCGAAAGGGTTTTCCCCACGTATATTGGTGTCTTTTCTCTTATGTCTATCTTTCTTCTATTCTTCTTCTTTTCATTTTCTTAAAATTTTAACATATATGTCATTATGCTGCTAAATTTATTTAGATCTATAAACTACATTACCTTTCCTCTAAGGGTTAATGAGATGGGAAATCAACTATGTTTGTTTCCGCTTTAAGGGCATAGTAGTATGTGCTTGCATCAAGTTACTGAATATATGTTTAAGCAAAATATAAAATGCTGTAAGGTGCATGTTGGGTTCTCCTTTTCCCTTTCATATACTAGTGTACCAAAAAAATTGACAAACTCGTTAGTAACTGAAAGCACTTCATTTCTTTTCAAAAGTATATTAGAAAACCAAAAAGAAATAAAAAATAATAGAAGCCTGTGAGTTCATCTCGGACTCAAAAATAGCAAGCTGCCTATTTCAATATAGAGAAATCTTTTTCGGTTATCATTTTTACACCCAAAATGCCAAGCTCGCGACACTTTAAAATTTGACTAGTGCACCAAAAAGATTTACCAGATTCATTAGTAACTGAATACACTTCATTTCTTTTGGGAAAGTATGTAGGAAACCAAAAAAAAAAAAAACAAATAATAGAAGCTGTCAGTTCATCTAGACTCGAAAATAGTAAGTTGCCTATTTCAATATACAGAGAACATTCTAGGTTACTAATTTTACACCCAAAATACCAAACTCGGGAGTCGGGACAGTTTAAAATCCTCAATATGCATCAGATTTTTGAGGATTGAAAAGAAAGAGGACAAAGCTGAAAAGGGAACAAAAATATATGTAGAATATAGTCATGAAACAACATTAATAGGCAAAAAGAATGCTAAAACACTTGGGAGAACAAATATTTACGAAAGAAAACATAAAAGGATATGGGATAAATTGAAACCTGGAAAATAAGAAAAACGCTACAAAGGCTTTGAATTCTTTGAACCCTGCCCGTAAACAAATGGCCACTAAAATTAGTTGTCTCCCAGCCTTCCTTGAGTAAAAAATTACCGTGTGATCAGTATACTTTGTTTGTTATAACAGAAGATGAAGGCCCCTGATTATAAAACGAGAAATCCTAATTACATTAACCCTAGGGAAGCCAAAATTCATAAGAAACTTAAGCCAAATGCTTATCGAGGAATCTTCAAGAAATATATGCCAAATGACAATGAAAGAGGGATGAAGAAATTCTACTATAAGTTTATAACGGTGGCAGCTAATAATACGCTGACGATCGCTCAATCAGCCGTGCCACCAGAGCTGCTAATTATGAATATTATTTCAAAAATCTTCATTTATTAATATCTAGATAGTATGTTTTGTTTGTTTACTGGAATTTGCTGAGTTGGCCATGCGCGGACCACTGTCTCTTTTTTCAGTCGTTGGCAGCTGCATAATTCAACGAAACCAGGAAAACATCCACCGTCCACGCCTGTCTTTTAAGGCTGTCATTGAGGACCTCCCAGGAATGTTGTTTGTAAAGTAGGTGCAATACATCTTCTAAAATAAGAAATAAATACATTCGGTACATGCTCTGTTCACTTTCGCCGAATAAAGAAAAGTGTTCTCTATGAAAAACTCAAGTGTAGGAAGAAAAAAGTCAAGCTCAGTCCCTTACATTTTTGTAAACTACGTGTGAGTTTCGTTTTTCTGCAAAATTTTAAGTTTTCATCTCCTAATGTTAACCGTTAGCCACTAGCACATTTTCATGCAATGGGAAGGTAGATAAGTAATATTGAGAGCATTGAACTTTTCATTTCCATATTCAGTATATTAAGTTTAAAATGATGAGATGTAATTGATATGGACCTTTTTTCATAGTTAATTTATATTAATAAGAACATAAAATATGATGAGTACAATATAAGAGAGTCTACATCTAATGGAGTTCAAGTATGAATTATTTATGAGATCATCTTTCAAAATTACTGGTGTTTTCATCTTAGTATTCCCATGCTTTAACATAAGTGCTCAAAATTGATTCTAAAAGAAATTTGATTAAGCATAGATGTTGATTCAAATGAAAACATTCACCCATATATATCCATAAAAAACACAAGTAATCCACCATGTACACTTGGAAATTCGATTTTAAACATTGATCACAAGTGAGTAAAATTTCATTTTGAATGTTAGGAGGGTAACATAAGCATAAGAAGAAATATCAAGGATTGGGATGCATATGTTGGAACATGAGTTTATAATGAAACACTCGTGGGAGAAACCCACATGGTAAACCCCAAAGGAAAGGAAGAAAACCCTTGACACGTTTTCAAAGAAAGCTAGGGAGCAAAAGGTAATAGAACAAATGACATAACAAGAATTAATAGAAATCAAACACATATAACTTAAAACCCTAAATACATATTCAAAACAAAACAAATACTAAGAAGGGAGAACAAAAATGAACATACCTGAAAACAATGGAGGAAAACGATTACCCTAACAAAAATACCACAAAATCTGTTCCAATAGCTCAATCTAATGACCATAAGCAACAATACAAACTCATAGAGGTGGGAGGAGGATGATAATGAAAAAGAAATAAAAAATAAAACAAACAAAACAAATCTAAATCCCCTCCTCAATGCATTTAAAACCTCATTAATGGCACTAATGTGAACTCGAGTTTTCCAAGTCATCCAAATTCTTCGCTAATGCAACTTTCAAAAAGTTGGTAGATTATATGTAGGGTCTGACCAACCTTACAATTTTATGTTTTGCATTAGGCATGCATGGGCACTAAAATTCAGTGCTCCTACATGATTGAAATATTTATTGACACTAAAAAAGTGAAATTTTGCAATTTTGACCAATTTGGAAATTTTGAAAAACCAAAATAGGCTAAGACTTGAAAAGATGATTTGAGGCTAGGATACCACACATGAAGGAAAGTATAATCTACCTTATTTTGCATGCTTAGAGTACATGGGCTATGAAATAGACAAGTTTCATAGAAGTTATACCATGAATTGAGCGCAACTAAATTTGAGGATAACATGTGGTTCTAATTGAGGATAACAACAAAGTTTATCTATAGATGCAATCCATAAAATCAATATATCATTTGAGATAGAAGACATGGTTTTTATGGTTTTATAATTTTAAGAAAACGATACTTGAAGGGAAGTATGTTAGGAAGGCTCAAACAACATTAGTATGATCTTTGCAAAATTTTGAGGAGGACTTGTAAAGTAAACTATAAGTTGGAGGTATGAAAGGGGTGCAAGATACATAATACCTTTCTCTCTAGTTTTCTCATTGTTCACAGAATAAAATTCGAGGTTTAAACCCTCCAATTCATGTCTTGTGATAAACATTATACATGACTGTATCGTGGGAATCAAACTCCAGGATACAAAGGAACCATTTTAATATATGTTGAGTGATATTTTTCACTACATGAATGTCCTCAAATTTTCCAAAACCTTGCTTGTTAGAGCAAAATATTTTTCCATTTTCACATACACGTATTACCAATCAAATTTGCAGAAATGGTGAAAAACAACACCAATGTATATGATTTTCGGTCTACCAAACATTTTCACTACCCTAGCCCTCACATGAAATGTCAGTGATTTTTTCCAACATTGTAGATGATAACAACCTCGCCAATTGTTGAGTCAATTTTTTTCACTGATGTAACATCTAACTAAGCCAAGCCCACATGTAAGTGTGGTATTTTTCACTACAAGTACACGTAAACGAATACTACAAGATGTTGAGTTAGTGATTTTCTTCGACCCAACAAATTTGAAATCCAAAATGTAAAAGTGAATTTTTTCGCGCTTCTACACTTGAATGAAATACTAACCATAATGTAGAGTTGCTAAAATTTATTGACTTTGCAACTTATTGATCTACCAATATGCATAAGCGTTATTTTTAAATGCATGTAAAACAAAGGGTAAAAGAAAAAACTTGTGTCATAATTTATAAAGTAATTAGCCAATAGTAAATAAAAATTGAACTTTGACCACATAAATTGGTCTTTATGTTTTGAATTTAAAAATTATGAAAACTAATGAAACCTAGAAATATTGATGAATTTTAATCCTATAATTTTTTAGATTTTCTAAAAATTGTTTTGATTTTTTTTTATCAATTTAAGAGAAGATTTTGGAGTGCTAAAAATTTTACGAAAAAGTGATGTTCACTTGATGTCAAGAAAAAAAAAGAAAAAAACTTAATTTTCCCCTAATTATTTTTGTCCACATAGGTAACTTCAATATCTTGTGCATGGAAAAAAAATGATATTTTGGTGTATATTTTTCTCGTAATAACATTTTATAGTCAAACTTGTAAAAATTTGACAGTTTTCATTAGACATCAACTATTTTCTATTTTTTAATCATTTTCAAAAAACAAATTATACCCTTTTGAAGAAGACTCTCTACTCTCGTGCACGATATATTTTTCTATTTTTTTTAATATTTTTTACTATTTTTTGAAATTTTTAATTCACCTCTTTTTTAACCATAAAAACCTACTTGCATTATTTTAAAAATAAAATGTATTATTTAAACTAATCAAAATATTAAAAAAATCACATATTCAAATTCACCACTTTGAGTTCTACAAAAGGGTATTTTTCATCTTTTTCAAAAACATCATTCTGACTAAAGAAACATTTAGTTGAAGTTGAAAGTTTCAAAAAACTTCTAAAAAAAGCTGAGCTGGTTGCCAACTAGGATGCCCCATAGACAATTTTGATAGAAATAGTTTTAATCGAAACCTTTTCTACTGAAACCCCACACATAAAATAAGCCACATTTTGATGTGACAAAGTAAAAAATATAATTTTTTGAGTTTCAAGCGAAAGGGTTTCCCTCAAAACTCTATGTGCAACATATAGGCCATGTGGTTTTGGGAAAAACTAGTTTGATTGAAACTTTTTTGGTTGAAAAATTTTCACTCAAATCTATTTAGTTCGCCGAAAGTGTGACACATCTTTGTGCTTTTACCCAAAAGTAAACATTTACCTACATTGGCACTAAAATTCAACAACCTTACATTCCACTTTGCAAAATTTTTGCTAACACTGAAAAAATTTCCACTTTGCATTTCACTTGCTAGATTTCTCACTTCTGCTCCATTTTTTTCCTACATCATTTTCAAGCCCTCCAAGCTCATGCAAGTGCTTAGATTTTTCCCACTACTGCAATTTCCAACCATGCAAGCTTTTCTAACATTGTAAAATAATGAACTTTGCATTGTAAGTATTTGTGCATGTCTTCCAAGATTATCATATCTACCTTCCTAGGAGGATACGTTCACTTGTTAACTACTCTTTAGATGATGGATCCTTCCTTGAGAAAATCCAAAGTCATGAATTTCAAATACAAAGGTGTTTTCTCATCAACTTTAGTATCCTCAAAAATTTATGAGATAAAGGATACTGAGATCAAACATGTTGATATGCCCAAATTTATTGATACGACTAAAAAAAACCATTGGATAATGCTATAAGGCATATAGTTTAGAGAAATATATAATTTTTTGCAACTTTCACTGTAGATGCATATAATCCTGAATTTATTCTCCAAGTAGTGACACATTACATTAATGATGGCCAAAGTGTTAGGGATATGAATGGAAATGTGGTCATAAGGTTAGATCTAGAGTTCTTTGACAAAGCTTTCGTGTGTCCTAGTATAGACTCATATGTAGATGCTACTAAAAAATATACACAAGATGAATAATACGAAAAGGATATAGATAGTTGTAAAAGAGTGATTAATAGTGTGTGGTTAGAATCCATGGTCAAGTGTTTCTAGGTGGTGTAAAAACTTTCCATAGAATGAATTTATTAAAGAAGTTAATGATTTGATTAGTCTTCTTAATAGAGTGAAAGGGTTATATACCGCATCCACCTTTAAAGATTGGATGCATGTATAGATCAAATCATATTGAGGAGAATGCAAGGTACTTCCACACATTTGCAAGTACCATGAAGCTCATTGTCATGGGAAGCACCATCATTTGCTAAAGAGGTGGAAAAAATAGAAAAGGCAGTGTTTTACAATGTAATGAACGACATGTCCCATCACCCATTCAAAAAGTATTTCACATTTCCCACTTCAAGCATATAACGATACCATGGAGGTACCAATGAGGCAACACAAGTGCCTCTAGGTGACATGCATAATCATTACCTTTCAAAGGAATGGAATATGATGGCCGGTCATAAATATTACATGGTAAAGCCAAATTTAATATCAAACCAGATTATTTATGATGCCCTTTCCTATTTATCATGATATTTGATTGCCTGACCATACATTACAATATAAAGTTAAGATATTGTCCCTTTCTTGAGATGAAAGACATCTTGATCAACAAGCCGACTATATGGGGAAAATCTGCAAGCAGAGAGAGATCAACTAAAATATATATTTCTTGCTTGCAGCCACCCAAATTAGCTAGATAATATGCTACATTGTTTCCTTCTTTGTAAGTGTGTAATCATAGAATTTTGAAACTTTTCTAGAAGGTCCCATACTCTTTGAAGAATGTATTGAAGACCCCAATTTTCTAAATTTTTTCTTTTACAAGTGTTGTCTATCAATAGGGAATCTCCTTCAATATGGAGGTTCTCAATGCCCATCTCTAGAGCCATTTCCACTCTTATTAGAAAAGCTTTAGATTTAGCTAGATTGTTAAACCCTCTGCGAAGATAGTTTGAACATAATGCTATCACCTTATCCTGTGAGTCATGCATGCAAATACCTATCCCTGATTCCCCCAGATTTCCTTTGGAGGCACCATCAAAATTCATCTTTATAAATCCATCTTTATGTAAATATTATTCATGTTATCTCAATACATTATAAAACATTTAATAATTAATTTTTAAAGAAAATTTATTGATTATTTTTTCTTAATATTAAGATTATATTTAATAATCCCTTAAAATATATATTTATAAAGAAATAAAATTAATAATACATTAAAAATCAAAATACAAATAAAACATATTAATTTTTGCATAAAATATACATTGATATCAACTATTAAAATTACGTAAATGTTGACATATAAATTTTATAATTGTACATTTTATATTTATAAAAGATTATAATATTATATAAGTATATTATTAGAAATTTAATCAAAAATATTTTTAAAATAAATTTATTAATTATCATAATATTATTTTAATATTAAATATTGATATTCAAAAAATATAAAATTAAATTAATAAAATCATTTCAAACTATTAATTCACCTTAATTTACTTATTTATAGCTTAACTTATAAAAGATAATGCATAACAAGGTAAAACTAAAAAACTTGATAAAATAATAGTTCACTTTCATACTTCTTAAAAATTCGTTTATAACATCCAAAATTTTTTAACCAATCATATTTATGAAAAATAAAAACAAAACTATAAAAATTATAAATAATTTTATTTTATGCATTTGATTTTTTTTGTCCACACTTAAATATTTTTATTTATCATAATAAAGACAGTGCTGATTGATATATATATATTTTTTTGACAACAAAAGTGTCGTGGCGACCCAGCCTAAATTACTGTAGAATATTAACAACAGTAATATCTATTCTAACTCAGAAGAGGGTGGCGTAGTTAATATGCAGATATTAACTCCTATCTTGTCGGGCATAGAAGAAGACCACAGCTACTGGCAATCCCATTCCATTAATCTCTGCAAACTGCCTTGTACTGAAGTTGATACGCGAAAGAGGAACTCCTATTATTCCCCTCTGCCTTTGCTCAAACAACACGAAAACATATCTATGAATTCCAAGCTGCGGCCAAGGGCTCTCATAGTTAGAGAGTTCTCCACCTGTATGAAAAAAAAAGAATTTCAACTGCATTCAAATAAAGTTTTTTTTTTAAATGATTGCGTAAATATTTTTTCCAGTCAAAATGAATGATGAAATGAGTTCCCAAAAAAATGGATCCTGATTCTGTGAATTAGAGAAGAAAAAATGAATGATGATGTGAATCAGAGAAGAGAAAATAGATCATAGAATATGATCTAAAATAAAAATTTAATCATATAAACTTCCTCGAATTCAAAAACATGAAGTATGAAACAGTCTCCTTACGTACCAAAAGAGCTGGATTTCGTTCCAGGTATGTCCGTCACTATCCTTCACAAATTAAATACAAAGATATAAATTGATATTGAGCATGTTTATATTAAATTAACGGCAACTTTTAAATAAATGCATGAAAGCATATAATTAATCTACCGATTAATAAAGTCCCAGAACTATAACTATAACCCGGACCCACATTGAAAACAATGAAAAAAATGTTGCAATCTCTCCCATTTTGATGACAATACCAGAGAAGATACTCGCGCCAAGTAGGGTCGCAAGGACTAGGGGCATCTGGATCCGTCATTATCTGAATAAAACAACCAAAATCACCCACAGACACAATTGAAACCATGGTTATAGCTTCTATGCTATGAAACGAATATATACAATCCCAGCTCTATGCTCTGTAAATCCAAAGAATATTATTATTACCAACGTGTAAAATTTGGCAGGGTTGCCCTCAACAGCAACTTGAGGCGGTGATGAGACAGCAGACTGCCTCAGTTCGCATCCATTAATGACTTTCGTATCTTTGTTGTACACAACGGTCATTTTTACTGTTGGAGAGACGTCGTCGACAACATCTCCAATCACTCTCCCTAGTCTCAATGGTTCCAGTGATCTCGACGTCATTCTCTCAGGCCTTACTCTACAACATAAGATTTCCAAATTCAAATAAAACTTGGCTTATTGGAGGTACTTATACGCGTCAAACTACAGATCATGGCGTGCATAATAGCCGTATAGGTTTCTAAATAAGGCATAATTTGGCTAGGCCTTCTAAATAGAAAATTAGAGCAAAAAATCCGCAAGAGGAATTCTTATATGATGCGTAACATTAGGTATCATCAATGCGGGCTCCTCCATGACCGGAACATTGGATTGTGATATCGTAAAAAATTAATGTTCCACTCATGCAATTATGAATATGTCATAGTTGGTATGAGAATTTATGGGTTGGTTAGTGGATTATGAGGAGTATCTAATTAGTTAATAATAGTTAATGTGTAAGAGTTGTGTAAGTGTAGTTATTGTTTCATGGTGGAGCAAGAGTCAATTATATTTTATCATGGTAGGATTTACTTTTGGAGTGGTTTATATATGTTGAATGTTAATCATATTTATATGGTTTTGAATCTTAAAGATAGAGGTTTATAAAAAGGTGGAATTCAAATTTACTTTCAAATTTAACTTTATACTAGCAGTTCCGTGTAGAAACACACAATGATGAGTCGATAGGCAGAGATGGATAGGAAAGAGAAAGGACATGCAGACCGAGGTAGAGAGTTCAAAATGTGTTGTGGCAAACGTGACAAGAGCATGACATAGCGATACATACTAGTGCATACTTATTGTATAAAACATTGCACAAGAGAAAATGCAACGAACAATTTAGACATGAAATAATAAAGTGCAAGGTAGAGAGTGAGAATGAAAGCATTAGAGAGAGATAAATTGTAAAAGACTAACGTATTGGAAAATCTAGACTATTAAAGAGCACCAAATCAAGGATGCAACAGTATATTAACATATATTGTATAAAAGGTTATTAGCTCTAACAATAATCAGACACAATTAATGCAAATCAAAATATAGAATGTCAACATTAATTATTTTATTATGTTCCAACTATAACCGTAAATGAAAGCCATAAATCAAACAACATTGGTTTGAATAGCCACCTAGATGCAGAAAGCCACAATATAGCTTGAGCTATACAATAATAATCGACAAAAACTCCATAACCTCAAAAAATTAATTCTTACACATATATATTGATATTAAAATATACCCAATATAGCGTAAGGTAGAGAACAATAATTAATAATACCTAATGTAACCAAACATAGAATGAACAACATTAATTTATTTATTCTTTTCCAACCATAACCAGAAAATGAAACCCATAAAATACAACCTTTTCAACAACACCTTCTACAAAATGAAACAATATAGCTTAAGCAATATAACTGTAATCAACAATGCCCAATTGAAGTTAACACAAAGCATATAGGATTGACTATTTTATTCCATTGCAACCATAACCACAAACTGGAAGCCATAAATCAAATTATTTTAACATATATTATATAAAAAAAGCTATAAATCAAGTTCTATCGGTTTGAACAATGAAAATGTACTCTTTTTAGAACAAAACCTTATCAAATATTGAAAGAATCTTGGATTTACAACAACACCCTATCAAAAATTGAAATAATATAGCATCTACAAGAGAACCCTATCGAAAATAAAAGAAAGTAGGCTAAGATAGAGAAAAATAATCAATAAGCTTTTTGATCTTTTCTCAATAGCATGGTTTTGAAAATTTAAAGAATATAGCCTTTTGAGGAGGAACCCATAAAAAATAGAGAATATAGCACAAGGTAGACAAGAATAATCAACAAAATCTAGATAATGTCAATAATTTCATTGGATCATAAGAGGGATCATGGCATAATATAGCCTTTGCAATAGCACCTTCAGGAGAATGAAACAATATAGATTATGCAAGAGAACAATAACGAGCAATGCCCAATGGAACCCAACACAA
Organism: Sequoia sempervirens; assembly: GCA_007258455.2. Classification (NCBI taxonomy): domain Eukaryota; kingdom Viridiplantae; phylum Streptophyta; class Pinopsida; order Cupressales; family Cupressaceae; genus Sequoia; species Sequoia sempervirens. Next base: position 223,354,468 of record VDFB02000017.1, read on the forward strand.
AGTGGATTAACATTAACTATTTTATTCAATCACAACCATAGCCTGAAACATATGAATTTTATTTGAATCTTGTGTTAGAAACATAGTGATCTGTACATAAGATATATAAAATAAAACACAACAAAATGAGTCCTAGTTTCCACCCTTCCATATTGGGTCATGCAGCCTCATTGATTGTCACCAAACCCCCGAGCAAGAATATACGTTCTCCACTGCTCTGATCAAGGATGAAATGAATTTTGCTTAACACAATCAACATAGAGTATATTAGGATCTAATTGTCTATTTGACCATTGCAACTAATTTTGTAATTACTTCATCAAATTAGCCATTATAGCTAGAGTATGGTCTAGAAAAATGACAAAAATATGTGAAGTTTAGTGTGGTGAACATCTATATTTGACAGAGAATATATAAATCAGTAGATTTAAAGAGCTCTTTAATGTATAGTAAAAAATATACAATACACATGTAATGAAAGGCATCAAATAAGTAAAATTTAAGCATACTTGTGCATGGGCTACATTCTAGTAGGTAGACAAGAAAATGAGGGATGATGTGCACACTACCATATGGACTCATGGGGTGCCACATTCTCTCACCAAACCTCTAAGCAGGAAAATAAACTGACTGCCGCTGTGATCAATGGTAGAAGCAATATTTTGGCCACTAATGAGTATAAATAAAATCATTGGAATCCACATTATGGCTCGAGGATGATCTAGAAGAATAAGAACAAAGTGTGAATATTAGTGCAATGGTCATGTCTAATTCATAAGCATGTACACCAAGAGATATCAAAGTCGATTATTTTATAACACATAATTTTCTATGTACTTGTAATGCAAGGAATGAAGTAAACAAAACTTAGACATACCTAACATAGTGCATGCCACAGAATGCACTCTCAACATAAGAAAGCAACACCCGATGTCCACCCTACCATATTGGGTCATGGAGCGTCATGTGCTCTCACCAAACTCTCAAGCAAGAAATTTTTTTTTCCCACCATTGGCATCAATGGTGAAACTAATGTTTAGGCCGCTACTTGCTTAATACAAGCTCCAAAGGCATTGAAAGTTCCACGTATGATGATTGTTTGGGTTGAGTATGGTTGCAGACATGAAAGAATAATGCAAAATTTAGTGTGCTAAACACATACCATTGGTAGATAAATCAATCATAAAATATAAAGACTTATACAATTCATAACAAATTGTATGTAATGAAGGTGTAGTAGAAGAGTGCAAGTAAATAAAATGTAGGCATTCCTTGTATAGGGAATCAATTGGAAAATTGAGAGAATAAGGGAGGCCTAATTTGCACCCTTCCACATTATGGCATCAAGCATCATGGATTCTCACCAAACCCTTGAGTAGGGAAATTTTTTATCCACGAGTTTAATCTATATCTTAGTGCATACATTTGCAATCTAAAATGTTGTCAATGAAATATCATTAGACACAAGGGAAATTAGAAGTTTAGTACAACAAACATGTGTCATTACTACACAATATTTAAATAAACAAATATAAACAGTTATATAGTTAGTAACAAATAATATCTAATATATGTGGAATAAAATACATCATATAAATAGGATGCAAGCATACCTTTTGCAAAGAGTAGCAAACAATATGTAGACAATTGAATATAATTGTCTTCTAGAACTTCACAATTTTATTAACCTGAAATCACTATTATCTTTTCTAAAAAATATATAGAGTTATGACATTTGTGACAAAGAATTTTGAATGTAATTACAAAAGAAGAGATGGAAAGAATGAGATACAGCCTTACCTTGTATACAAATAGAAGATAGTTCCAACTCAAATAGCATGGGAAATTTGTGAGCATGAATGTATTAAAAATTGTGAAGATCTACAGTAACAACTGGAAATGTTCCCAATCTAAATTTGGTAGAATATGAAATTGTTAGAAAGAAATTATTCAAGCATGACAGCTAGGGAAGTGGAACTATTTGATAAAGCGAAGGAAGCTATTGAGAGAAAAGTTAAATTTAGATAATTGATGTTTGTTGGTGGGAACAAGGGGAACATAAACCAATAGTTGAGTAGCAACTTCTTGTAGTGATGACTGTATAAGTAAAACCTTTAGAATGTTGGTTAAATTGATTAGAAGTGGGAATTAAAGGTATTGTGAAAGAATTTGTAGTGCCCCTCCATCTGTGATGCTCTTGTGTTGCCTCTGACTCGCTTGTAAAGTAGTATTGATTGGCATGATTTGAATTGATTCAATTTTTTCGGTTTGTGTTTTGAGGTATTAAATAAAATAAAAGTTATAATACTTCTGTGTTTTGTCAAATAAAATATTATTAATGGATAAAATGAATTAAATAAATCAAACTTGAATATTATAATTAAATAAATAAATAAATAAATGATTGTGGAAGTAATGAATAATAGTACAATAAACAAAATTAAATGACTTCCTTATTATTATTTTCAGAGGATAAAATACTTCATATGTAATAAAAATAAGATTTTTATTTCTTTGTGAAATAAATAATAAACATGTAAAGAAATATTATTTGAGTTTCAAGATTCAGTTATGGGGAATGTGCAAAGACATTCAGTTAGGAATTGAAGGGGCACCTTTAGCAGTATATTTGCATCTCTGGCTGAGGGTCGAGAAACACAACATGTTTTCAATTTTGCACAATCGAAGAAAGGGAAAAAGATATCAGGTGTGCAGCTATGAAACTTCACGACAAGATTCAAGATTTGAGGGAAAGGAACGAGGGTTACATGTTGTTGAAGAGGGGCAATAATGATGGCATGAGGAGCGTTGGAGTTGAGAGAAAAGGGGACACACCTAGGAGATCTTCCACCATTCTTGGTTTTCTAACTCTAGGTATGTACGTTGACATCCATCAATGTGGATTTGTAACCACCAAATCTGCAAGATAGTTTAAGGGAAATTGAAACTCTCTATTTCTACCTCGATTTTACGTGATAACCTAGTTTTGGTATTAAGATATCTTTTCACCATTATAGTTGCTACTCTATTTGATATCATTTTTTTGGATTCTGATGTAATTTCCTTGTGGCATATGTGACTATTGATATCTTGTTATGTATGTATTTGATGACCTATTACGAAGTAAAAGGGGGCGAGATGTTTTATCTCTTATTTCAGAGATTACAATGCTTTATGAATTTCATGGGGAAACGTATTATGTCGATTCTCTTCTTTATGCTATGAATCTGCTACCTTCATGACGCCTAAAGTTTTCCATATTGAGATAGACAATTTTTACATCTTCCTTGACTCCCTTACCACGAATTCATTCTTTTCCTTGCTACGATTTTACCCTGCTGCTGTGCCTATGTTGCGTCCATCCTTGTAGCTTGCATTCAAAATCTGGTTAAATTAATTTCGATGAATTTGTTTGTGGGTAGAGAGAGATAGAGTTAGCATCTGAATTAGGAACAAAATCTATGCATGTACTTTCTTTTATCATTAGCATTAAAGTTTAAATAACCTGCTTGATTTTGCTGGCAATCTATCGCAGTTGCAGCACTTGAAAATAAATATTATCAATGCACTAACATAGTAGAGAGCTCCCCTTGATCATGGTGAAGTTTATTTTCCAAACTCGCGTGTCTCTGGAAGCTCGCCACCAAACAGATATGCGTCAAGTTCAGAAAAGAAAGTTGAACATTAATTCTCCTCCTCTCAAGCCACGTATTTGCACCTCACCTTTCTCCTTCCCTTCAAACTGGTGGATAACATTTTGGATTTGTTAATAATGAAAGTAGATGGCGATATTCCAAATTCCAATAGTCACTTTCTTATATACTTGACAACTTGCCACAGTTACAGTAATTAGAGTTGAGGCATTGTACATAATTAAATAGCCTCCCTGAAACCATTGGCAACCTATCAGCTTCAAATTTAAGTTTTTCAAAGATGTAGTAAATTAAATAATCTATCTAATTTCTTTGGCAACCTGTCTCAGCCGCAAACCTGAACTTAATAGGAAGTTTAAAATTTTAAATAATCTCTCTCTTTCATTTGAATGACTATTTCCATATTCGCTGGTCTTTTTGTCTTCCTCTGGCCATTCACATAATCCTCCAAAAGTGATACGTTATTTTCTTCTCTTGGATTTTAAATTTTGTCCATTCATTTACCCTATTCCCTATTCTCCATAAAATTTATGAATAATACTCTCAAGCAGATATGTAATATCCATAATATCATTCTTTTGGGTCAAATATCATGATACAATTATAGTCCATATCACTTCAATACATGCATCTTTAGAATACTATCATATCAATCTTTTTCGTTGGAAATGTTTTCAATTACCACAAATGTGAATATAAATATCTATAGATGCTTGCTTGTATTGAGTGGAAATAGAGTATTGAATTTAAATCGTACGAAAGTGAAGATAGGAAATGTGACCAAACATATATATATTTTATAAATGTTATGGAAGTTGCTTGGCTAGGGATTACTCTTTCTAGCTCTTTTATTGTAGTAGTTTCTTATTGAGGAGAACTTAATTGTTAAGTCTCCTTTATACGATGTAAATAGGTGATGTTTGTGCTCTGATGTTGAGTTCTATGTTTGAATATCAATCATATCCTCTTTATCATGGGTGTCCTTGAAACCTTTTTCTCTTTGTTTGAGACACTGGGAATAATCATTATATCCTCCTGTCAAGTGCAAATATTAATCATTGTATTTGAAACTAATAGCATTTTCCATCCATTAGATCGACCTTATAAATAGTAAATATTGTTATTTATACAATCAAGTAAGTCTTTGTGCTTCTTTAATCATTGTAGAAAATAGTGAACCTAAATTGGGACTAATAAAGTAAATAAGACTATATTTAGGTTGAAAATGGTTACTTAAATAAAGATAAACAAAGTTAAGTTTCCTTGGCACTAAAAATTGAATGAAGGTTATTTCCATTAATAAATGATTAGCAAATTGTCTAAGAAGAATGAGAAATTTAGGATATTATTATTATCACAATTATTATGGTTTATTCTTTTTTAATTTGTAGGTGAATATTGTTATTTTATAACCTTTAGAGTGGAATGGTAAGATTAGTGTGTAAGCTAAAGAACTAGGAAATAGTATTAAGATTATATCAAATATTATTATTCGAGGGAAATAATCTTTTAATTTAGTTATGAGATTAATGATAAGGAATATTATGGAATGTAAAAATATGCCTTGAGATAAATACGATATGTGATTTTAGAGATCCCTTATTTATTTTAAAGTAATTCTTTTTGAACAAATGGATAAATTGTATTTGATTAGTCATTGATCATTTAAGGGTAATTTCGTGTATCCTATTTGTGGTATTCTCTTTGGAATTGCTTGGCTTTGGAAGTACTTTCATTCCATTGGGTTCATGTCGTTCTATACTCTTTCATTGTGACTCTTCTTGTGTTGACGTGAGTTGGGGATCTTCTTTAAGTTAAATTGTGTTGATATTCATTTAACCTTACATGGTGAATTCTTGGTTTGTTTTGAGTTGTGGGGGTTTTATTAATTGATTTTGTGGTGGAATATTTTGGATACTAATGCGATGCTTGGTTGTGATAAGTTTACGCTTCTTGTTGTATGTAGTCTTTCCACTTTTATTATTTTGGTGAAACATTAAATTATATTGTTGTCATGTTTGATGATTTTTATCAAAGGTCATTTGTTTACAAACTATACGGGTATCTTGTGAGGAGGAAATTGAGGTCTCCCGTGGATGCCTGGTTTCCTGCTTTTACCTTTGTTGTTGAAGGATTGTTTTTGGATGTTTCCATGTTGGTGTGAATGCCTTTAGATATTAATTTTGATTCAAGGAATTTTTTTTCATTTAATTTGTGTTGCAACGTAATTGGGAACTCGTGTTTTGTTTACGAGTTGTGGATAGTTGATCTTCTTGAATTTTCAATTTATTTTGTATCAAAGTTGATTATGTAGTCTTGATGGAGTTGTTGATCTTATTCTAGTGTATTTACTCATTATATTTGAATTGAAAATAGTTCCTATGGCCTTGCAATTATTGTTGTCAGTTCTTTGATGGGGAAACCCTAGTGTAAACTTTTTGAGAGTCGTCCTGAGGCTTGAGATGATTGACAGTTGATGTTCTCTCTTTATGTGGCAAGTGTTTTGGTATCCTGATTTTAAAAGGGTTGTACGAGAATTATTGAGACTTTGATTATGTGTTATAGCGAGATGGGTAATGCCTCGCATGTTTCTCTATTGTGATCTAATGTTCTTGTTATGTTATACAACCCTTGGATTTTGGTTTTTATGTTTTGAGTGTCTAGAGAGAGAGTGGCTCTAAGTGGGTGGTCGGTGCAAAAAGGGGCGCCAGGATAGCCCTCATTAGAGTGTGATTAATAAGTGGAAACCTAAGTAATTAACTAGGGGGTGGGTAGAATCACATTAACAAGATAATTGATGCCTCATCTACCTTTTAGTGCTATCACAGGCTAGAGGGGATTGAGAAGGCCGTGGTTGGCAAGATCGTTGCCTTGTCTTCACAAAAGGTTAACGGTTCCGCATGAGCAACCCTATGGAGTGGTTCCTTAAGATAGGTAGCCTAGATAACCATAGATGGAGGTGGTTCCTAGAACTTGGTTGCCTAGATAATCCATCGGTAGATGGAGGCGGTACCTTGTGATAGGTAGCCTAGAGAATCCATGTTAAGCCATGCAATGACACTCTCCTCTAACACTCCTTCTTATGTAGCTTCTTGGAAATCCTTTGGAAGTGGTCCTTTGTCTTGAATTGATGAAACATAGTTGTTTGAATTGATTTATCGTTTTACCCTATTTTATCTATGGTGTATTCTATGGTCTTGTATAAATCGTATTGATGTTTGGGTTTTGACCTTGTACTCTTATGGTACTATGATATGATGTTATTGTATTGTTTAATTGCAATTTGGAATTGTATTATGTCAGTTGATTTGGAAGTGTTTCTTGATCATCCTTTGGTTACTTGTTTACTGGTCATTGCTTTCATTTATGTGATGAGATTTATGATTTTAAGTTATTATGTTGACTCTTGGATGTTGTTGGTTATGTCATTGTAATCCTTGAGTTTTATGATACTTTTGCATGATGTTGAGTCTTGTGGTTCCCTGTTTGGGTGTTCTTGGTTGAGGTCTCCTTCTTGTTAGCTCCTAGCATGGGGGGTGGGTCTTTGGACTCACATGGTCAGGTGGAACGTGCTAAGCACCCCATTGGGTCCCCAGTTGAGGATCGAGAGGTGCGGATTGGTGTTGTTGTAGCAAATCTAGAGTTGTATTTGTCTTGGAGCCAGTTATGATACTTTGTATTCATTTGCTTATTTGTATCATGTTATCTTGTGTATGGTTTCCATTTATGTTGGAAACACTTTTGTATCATTGTACCTCTTGAACATTGTACTGTAATGAAATGTTAAACTTGGTGTGGATATTGGCCATGGCAGTTGTTATTCAATGTGTTAAGTTAATCATGCATATGTTGTATTTATGTACGCAAATGGTTCTTATCAATGCTTTATCGTATGTTTTATATTTGTTAATGTTTATTTTGTTATGGACTATATCTTTGGTTTTTATCCGTTATTGTCGTTGTATGGATCTAAGGCGCGTAATGACTCCTTGTGTACCCCAAGGGATATATGTGTTAATGAATCTACTTAAATGAAATTCATGTTATGACTTAATGTGTATTACATGTATGTTATGTTAATTTTTTAAAAAAATGTGCAGTGATTGTTGTTTAATTGTCCTTTGGGGTTCGCACAATCAACAACCAAATTCATCATGAATATTTGGTATGCATGCAACACTTTATCCCCAGATGAATTTTTATTTGCAAGCCTCTACAAGATATCAATGTAGCTTTCAAGATTTTTTTCAGACTTTGATGCATATTTGGAAATGTAGTTTAGCTTAATTTTTCTAGACAATATTGGCTTGCAATCAACATTTTCTCCCTAGATTACAAGTATCTTAGGGTGGTGGATATTAACATGCTCATCATTTCTTGCTAGTTTGTATGATTTTTTCAATTCACTGTCAATTGTCAATGTCAAAGATGGTTGTGTATTCCATGGAGCTTTGTAGCGACATTGTAATTGATGGCCCTTTTTTCCTTAGGAAAGTGTATTGATTACACTTGGTATGCCTTTAAACCATGTTTAACAACTGTTCATAGTCTACCATTGGATCCATAGAAGAAATTTACATAGTATTAAGCAAGCATGGTTCATCAAAGCTAAGTGGTGGATCCTTGATATTAGCTTCTCTGGGCATGAGGGTTCCATGCTAAAACATAGTGATCAAAGAATTTTTTTGCTTGTTGAAGCTCATGTGGTTTGGCCCAATCAAGCATGTCCATGTTTGGGGCATCTAGGAGCCACAAGAAACCATGTACATCTGCTAACCCATGATGTTGTCACTCATACCTATACCAATAGTCCTTTGTTTGGAAGAGTCTCTCAATAACCTCTTCACAGAAAATAGTGAATCACAGGTGCATGTACAAGGCTGGTATGTGTGGGTTATGCATAATGTTCTCTGTGAAATGTCTTTGGGAATATGGTAGATTAAATTGGGTATGAGGTTCAATCACCCTATGTAGATCAAGCCATTTTATATCTACAGAGCTCAAAGTGAAGAAAAGAGTCGTTGTACCAAGTTGATGGATCATTGTTGCAAGCTCTTGTCGGCTCTTGGCCTAATATGAGTGGGTTCCTCACAAGAATGCACCAAATCGAATAAGTTGGTTTGCTATCTGGGTATCTCGTGCATCCCGAAGCAATTTCCACAAAGAAAGAATCAACGTTGGGATTCTTTCCTCGAAGTTTGTTTTCATAAAAATTGATGTTGATTATTGGATTCGATGTCTCATTATCAAATTATAAATGTAATATCTAAATTTTACATGCCTCCCAAAGCTATTATCATAGTATCTCATCAAGTGCAAGGCATATTCATGTAAGTGAATTTATATTGTTCTCAATTGTAGCAGCATTTCCATGCCAGTGGGGAACAATGTTGGAAAATCCATACTTAATAGCACTTTTGTATTATATTCATTGATAGGGCTAGAATTTATTTTAGGCCAAGGTAAGGTATTTTTACTAGTGTCTTTAATTTGTAAGGCATCTCTAATTGCCTACAATTCTCGAGGAGGTTTGGGCATCAATGAAATAAATGATGATGAGTCTTGAAGGTCAAATTCCTCATGAACAACACTTTCTATAGTTTACATTGGTTCATTTGGGTCATGCCTTAGTTATTCCATTATGTGCAAGAGATCAAAGATGTGCATACTTGTAGAAGAATTTTTTTTTAAAGAATCACAATCCATTACAACATCACTATAGTATGGGTCATTCTCAATTTTATATATTAATGTAGCCATGAATTATGTTTCTCAACATGACAATCATGGCTTGATCCCTGAATTCCAATTCTTTTCACAATCACAAATTCAAGATCATGTAGCCGATGTGGTGACAAAGTTGCAATGCCTATGCTATCTTGTGGGAACCTTATAGTATGGCCACTATATTTGTATTGGCCTCCTAGAGCATGGGTTACTTGTAAACTGGGAGCAACTCTGGCTATAAGCATTTCTTTGACTTGAGTAAGCTTTGCAAGGATAATTTGTTGTGGCCTTAGATCTATTTTGTTTGCTAGGCTATATCTATGGACACCTTTTTCAAAAGCAGAACAAAAATAGGGAACACCAACACTGGATGATCGGACGCTCATGCGAGCACAAATCTCATTGCAAATAGAACAAATTTCAATTCAGACAAAGCATCAATGTGCCAGTGGAAGGATTGCATTGCTATGTGGAAAGGTTCACCAAACATGTTTCCTGAGGGTTGGTCTATCAAAGATGTTCTTGGAAAGGCATGCCCAACAAGGGTCTATGGTAGTGTACATCTAGGTACTGTGGATGTAGATTCATAGTGATGGGTGCGATGCAATTGTGAAGGGGTGGAAGTTGAGGGGGAGCACTAGTGAGAAAATTTTACTGGAGAGCTTGCTTGCAATGGAGGTGTGCCTAGCTGGGCATGGGGTGGCAAGCCAACTAGGTCTAGAGCACATCTTTGTTGCAAGTACTTGGTTTGTCGACCTCAAATCCAATCTTTGTGGTGCATGTGCATAATAAAGCTGGTTTCTTTCACACTTTGGTGTCTTTTTATCATCCACACTCGAAGTGGCATTGAAACCTGAAGAAGGTTGAAATGCCTATAGTAATAATATTTAGAACATAATAAAATGGTTGTAAACACCAAGTTAAAGGGAAATGGCTTAACTAAAGTGGACAACCAAAGCATATATATATGTATATGTATACATAATTGTATGTAACCATATGCATTGTATTTAAAAGTTCTTTTAAGCTCAAAATAAAAAACAAGAATGAAATAAATCAATCTCATTGGGGAAGTGGCTAATTCAAAATGAAATTCATTGATTGCATTACTAAATTTGCATATGGACAAGAATTAATGGTAACACCATGCATTGACAAGACTTCTTTTCAAGAAAGCATTATTAGCATTAAACCACATTATTGCATAAACTAGTAATTTGTGAAGTATAATATGATACATAGTTTAATACTTAAATACTCTTCTAAAAAAGAAGTCTCCTCAATGGATCAGGTCAACTATGTCCACAAATTTTTGCCTTGTGATCAAACATGAAATGAATGTTGCTCATTATTGCCATTATAGCACCTTTCATTCTAACAGTTACTTTTTTAGCCTACAAGGAATAATACCTAGGGCATGAGAATTGAAATTATGCATTACATGAATATATGCAAATTTCCTGCCTGTAGATGCAAAACCATGGTGCAAGGGAGTAAAAATTTAGAAAATAAAAAATATGCATGCAGACAAAAACTATTCCCTATAGTTACTTATTTACAATAAGCAAAAATAAACATATATGGAAATGTGTCTGCAAATGTATATATGCATATGCAATCTATGTTCAATTCAAAGTGCCATGAATGGAAGGTATAATGCACTCTTTAAAGAAGACTGTACTATTGTTGCTGCCTATTGTTGTCCATCGTCCCTTCCTTCATGACACTCTCCATCCAAAATAACTTCACATTTTTCATTACACATGCATATATACATATAAATATACATATACATATAATAGAATGAAGACAAGAATTTCCAAAAATTTATGGGTTTTGTTACTTGGAAATATAAAAGGATGTCTACACGAGCTAAGAAAGAAACAATACAATCAATCAACAGTCAAGCAATGCAAAATGAAACAGACCAAATAAATACTTACTCTCCAACATACAATTATTACTAATACATCACAATCAACTCAGTATGCATCAAATGCATATCTAGCGATAATTTGATAGCTGTAAAATATAAAACATTGTAGAAAAGTTGAAAATTTTGAAAATTCAAACCTATACATTAAGAGATACTTTCCACAATAGTGATCCATTGACAACAACCAAAGCATGTGCATATGTAAATGTATTTGCAAATGTAACTATAAATATGAAATTTTTTCAATGGAGAGTGAAACGAATGGAAAGTACAATGCACACTTTAAAAAAGAGTGCATCATTGTTTCTCCTATGGCTGTGCATCATACCTTCATTCATTCCAATCTCCATCTATAAAAGCTTCACGTTTTCTATTACACATATATATATACATACACATACACATATACATATGTATACACATATACATATACATATACATATACATATACATATATTATAACATTTGAAGACAAAAGATGCTTGCAAACACCCAAACAAAAGAAAAGATGTACTGTCCACCCTACCATATTGGGGACACAATATTTTGAGTGAACATTTATATATTCATACACATATACATATGCACCAGTTTTAGAGTTTTTTGGAAACACGAGGAAGGCCCTCCAGAGCTGGGGAGAGGGTCGTGGATTGTTTTTTGATTTACATATATGCATACGTAAATGTATACATGCATACAACCATGTCCACAACTACCCACAACACATCCAAACAAGAATAGAAAATATGAAATGAAAAACAAAATAACAAGGCCTGCTCTCCACCCAACATATTGGGTCATAAAGCGCCATGGGCTCTCACAAAACCCCCGAGCAAGAATATAGATTTTCCACCACTTTTATCAAAGGTGGAAGCAATCCTTCTGATCACACATACTAGACATCCTATGATTGGAACAATTCCTTTTGTGAGCCTTTAAGAAATAATGAACAAAAAATAGCATATATGAAATGAAACACAATAAAAGAAGGCCTACTCTCCACCCTACCATATTGGGTCATGAAGCCCCATGGGCTCTCACCAAACCCCCAAGCAAGAACATAGATTGTCCATCACTTCTATCAATGGTGGAAGAAATATTTCTCATCACACAAGAAACAACTCCTTTTGTGACCCTTAAGAAATAAGAACCTAAAAGGAGCACTTAACAAATATGCCAACAAATACAAGCCAACGTCATTGATTGGATGCATATAGAGGAATTTTCTATTTGGAAATATACATACTAAAGAAGTACATGTAGAAATGTACGTGCATGGCATTACATGTAAACAATATATATATATATATATATATATATATATAGATGAATGGGAACTTGTAGATACAGGTCACAATGATACATCTATTGGAAAGGGTAGACATACTTCAACCTTCAAAGAAGCTCGCATTCTTGGCTCACAGCTGTCAAAGGAGCTAAAGCAAGAGAAGAAAATCCAACAATTCCTTATTGAAAATTGCAAAGGCTTTCACTATCTCTGCTCACATTTTTTAATAGAAGATATTTCCAAAACCATTACCAATACATGAACACCATACAACATTAAATGTCGATGCTAAGAGGATGAGCTTTTATGAAGGTGCAAGTCCAACTGCCTACTGTGAAGTTTCTTCTAAAGCTGCCAACAACATAATTTCCATTTTTTACATGAGCCAATGACTCCAAAAGCAATACAAAAGTGTTGGAAATGACACTAATAATCAGAGTGATGCACAGTGTATGGGCCATATGTACAAATATCTATCTATGCAAAGGAAGCACAAAGACATACATATGAGGAGAACCCTTTTGAATATTGTTTCACTTGTGGTTTGTAGGTTGTTGTAGGCTATATTGCTTGATCTTTGTTAACGCACTATTGATTGTTCAAAATTTTGATAGGGTGTTGTTGAGAGAAGACTATATTTTTTTTGTAAGAAAAAATATTGTTTAATCCATGGTCAACGTATTATACCTATCATTTTGCAAGGATATGTTACTGTGAATATTTGTATTTAATGGTTTTGTCCATCTGGCTTGCCGTTGAAACAAATATTGTTTGATCTATGGCATCCATTTTCTAGCTATAGCTGCAATGCAGCAAAATAGTTAATGTTATACAATTTACGTTTCATTGCATTAGGTATTGTTGATTACTGCTCTTTGGAATGGAATAAAATAGTCAATCCTATACGCTTTGTGTTAGCTTCCATTGGGAATTTTTTATTATAGTTTTGTTGCTTAAGCTATATTATTTCAATTTGGAGAAGATGTTATTCAAAAGGTTGTATTCTTTCAATTATCAAGCAGGTTGTGTTGAGAAAGGAGTATTTTTTGTATGGGTTTGTTACTATCAATTTTTGACAAGTTTCTCTTTAATTTTTTTTTTTTGTGGGCATGTTTGCAATGGAATAAAATTGTTGAGGTTATCCATTTTTTGTCGATTGTTATTGTATAACTCAGGCTATATTGTGGCTTTCTCCATCTGGGTCATTATTGAAACCAATACTATTTTATTTATGGCTTTCATTTTCTAGTTATGGTTGGAACAAAATAAAATATGCATACACACACACACACACACACACACACACACACACACACACACACACACACACACACATATATATATATATCTATATATATATATACACATAAATATACACACAAACACACAAACACACATATATATATTGTATTGATTGAATTTCCCTCGAGACATTGAATGAAAAAGGCTATATTGTTTGTTAAAAACAATATTATTTCATTTATGCTTGGCATTTTTTGGATACTCTAATTTTGGTAAGGTACTATTGAAAGAAGACTATATTGTCTATGAAAATGACTATTATTTTGTTTAAAGTTCACACTTTGTGTGTATGGTTTTGCATGGTTTTCTCCATCTGGGTTGGTCTCCCAACTAAAAATATACTACTTTATGAAAAAAAACTTATCACAAATAGAAACAATATAGCCTTCTCAATAGCATGCTTTGAAAAGTTAGCAGTAATAAACCCATGACAATATACTCGTCTGTAAACAAAAGCTTATCCAAAATTGATTCTCAATAAAATCCTATCACAAATAGAAGCAATATAACCCTCTCAACATCACCCTATTGAAAATTAGTAGTGAAAAACCCATAAAAAAATATACTTGTTTCTAAACAAAACCTTTTTGGAAATTGAAACAATACAACCTTTTCAACAACACTTTATAAAAAATAATACAATATAGCAAGCACATTCACATAAATTCTATAGCCAATGAACACACTTGCACCTTCACACAAGCTTTCCATCCTCACTCACAACCACCTTGAAGAACAACATAAACCCAGACAATGGCACCCAAGAATGCATTATCGAAAATTGCACATGCGTTCACTTTGTTTTCTGAGGACTTTTAAGATAGATGTTACTTGCGCCATAACCACTACAAGGAAACCATACAACAATTGATGCTGATTCCTTTTCACTAGCCTCCTCTATCATCGTGCCAAACACTTTAAAAAAAATGATAATCCACCAGATTTTTGATGGCACTGGAGACCTAAAAACTGGGAAGGCTAGCAGAAATTCCAACCAAAGCTCACCAAAATGGGAGGACAACCCACCACATTTTCCCTACTACCAGAGGGGTACAAAACTAGATAGGCACATGAGAATTATAACTAGATTTCATACAAATAGCCAATAAGATTTGAACATATTATCTCATTTATGATTTCCATGTGGTAGGGTAGACGAAGCCACACTATCTACACCTGTTAATATATCTACTTGTGGACATAGTTGTATGTATTTCTACATTTACGTATGCATCTAGATAAATATGCATGCATGCAATTTAAATCTCCTTGTGTATAGAAGTTTCTACTACAAATGTGTGTAGATATATGTATGTGTATTGGATATCTATGCATATATGGATTCAACATAGAATATATTGATAGAGTTCTGTGTAGATATATGTGTCTATCATGTATTTGAATATGTAATTATCTATGTCTGGGTATCCATCTAATACTTACCAAGTGTTCTTGCTACTGCATTGCAATCTCTAATGATAGTGCCATGCTGGATATGGATTTCATATGGTTCTTGGCTATAATGTTTGTTACGTATGCCATGCAACTCAATCCAGAAACCAACACTAAACAATGCCTTATTGAAAATACCATAAACTGCTCAATTAGTATGGTGAGTTTTAAATGCAAAGTATTATTGCAACCATTCCCAATATATGTAGCATATACATGAAACCTATGTGACATTGTTTCATTTACAGTGTGCAGCCTGTGGCACACTAATTCAAGTAGTAGGTGGAAAATGGGTTATAACTTTGGAAAAAATATTTCATAGGCCTCCCATTTTTTTTCCTTCCAATGGCTATGTAGAAGGTGGTAGAGGCAGTTATTGGATTCCTTGGGAATAAGGTGGCACATTCCCTGTCGCATGGGTAGAGAAGGCCAATGAAATTGAACGTTGTTTCGTATCAAGATTAATTATTTTATGCTTTGCATGCACTAGGAATCGTTGTAACAAAGCCTACCTTTTAATGACTCAGGGACCAAAAATAATGATCGGGAAATTTTCCATAAGGAATTTTTTGGTGTCATTCTCTTGCTATAAACACTATCAGAGCTGTGAGAAAGCACACCACTTGCTTCTGTTAGAGTAAAAGCTCGATCAACCTTTGTGCACCTCCTGTAAAGTTGGGTAGAGGTTATTTTGTGCTTTTTTAATGGGGCGATGGTTACAAAAGAAAAGAAAAGTGTCACCTATGATAACACACCCCTTTCTCAAAAAAACCCTATGGACAAAAGAAACATCATAGCGTTCCCAACACCACCTTCTCAGAAATTAACAGTAGCAAACCCATCCAAAAATATTCATATATATATATATATATGTATATATATACATATATACATATATACATATTTACATACAAAAATCCACATATATACATATATATACATACACATATACTGGGAAATTTTCAACAAGGCATTGTTTGGTGTCATTATGTTGCGATGCCTGGTATGAGAGTCATGAGCGATGATGGTAAGCTTCTGTGAGGATGCAAGCTAGATTTAGCTTTGTGAAACTTCTACAAAGGTGGGTGTAAGTTATTTTGTGTTTTTTGAATGGGTGGATGGTTGCAAATGCAAAAGAAAAGTGTCACTTGTGATAATATTTTTCCCATTTTTGTGTAGGAAAGTTAACGAGAAGAGGTGTGTTTGAAGCAAGTGGGAAGAGGTCCATGTTGAAGAAACCATTGGTGATTTTGTTTGGTTTGTGGATCGCACACTGTGCTAGGCTATATTGTTTTATTTTCCATAAGGTACTATTGATTGTTTCAAATACCTTGTCTCATTTATCTTTTGGGTTTTGTGTGAATCTTTTTGCATGGATAATTTGATACTATGATTTTTTGTGGGTTTCATATATATGTACATATATATATATGTGTATAAATATATATGTACATATATATGTGTGTGTGTATATATATGTACATATATATGTGTGTGTATATATATATGCACATATATATATGTGTGTATATATATATGTAATCACAAAATACTATATAGTTTCTAAGAAAAAAATATTACCTCATTTATGGTTCGTGATTTGTGTGTATGGTTTTCTATGCATATGAGGCTATGAATTTTCATGGGTTTTTGTTTATGGTCTTCATGTTCTGACTATGTTTGTAGGCTTGGAGAAAGAACACAAGATAGAGAGAGCCAGCGAGAAGAGGTGTGTTTGAACCAAGTGAAAAGAGTTGTATACTAGTAATACTGTTTGCTACATCGTTTCATTTGTCATCCACATTTTTTGGAACCCTATACTTTTTTATTTGTGATAAGGCACTATTAATTGCTTCAAATTTTGATAAGCGACAAAAAAAAAAAAAAAATTTGGATGGGGTTCTCACTGTTAACTTTCGGGAAGGTGCTATTGAGAAGGATATATTGTATCAATTTTTTGATAGGGTTTTGTTGTGGAATAAGTATATTTCAACTCTAGTTTGTTTTAGTGACTCTTTGTGGGTTTCTATTTATGGATTCTATTTTGTGGCTATGTTTTAAATCTAATAAAATTGTTGATGGTATGTAGTGTTTTTTGGTTTCTCTTCTATATCTTGGGGTATGTTGTCTCATCCCCAAAAAAGGTGTTCTTGAGAAGTCTTCCAATTCTCCTTAAGGCACTATATTTGTTGGCTTCTATTTTGTGGTTATCATTGCAATGGAATAAAATAGTTAACCCTATAGACTTTGTGTTAGATTCCATTTGGAATTGTTGATTATTGTTCTCTTGCTTTATCTATATGGTTTCATTTTTGATAAGTTATTGTTGAAAAGGTTGTATTGTTTCAATCTTCAATGAGGTTCCTTTGAGACAAAAATATATTTTTGTATGGGTTTGTTACTGTCAATTTTCTGTGGATTTCTCTTTAACGTTCGTGTTTTTGTGGCTATGGATTTCCATTAGTTTGTAACAGTTTATTTTTTGTATTTTGTAGGTTTCCATGAGTGGGCCAGTGTTCAATCCAAGGGTGTCTAATTTATCACTTCTGTTGTGTGGTTATGGTTGCAATAGAGTGAAATAGTTAATGTTATATAGTTTATGTTTGATCCAATCAACAACTGGGCATAAGTTTCCTAGTATGATATTTTGTTTGGCACTACCATTAATTACAATGGTGGAAAATATATTTTCCCTATGTACAAATACATATATTTGTCATTATGGGTGTAGACAATATTCATACACACTGATACCTATGTTTATTGGTATTGCTACATTTTCCAAATGGAAAGCTATATTGCAAGTGCCATATGGAAGATTTATGCCACTCTTAGTGTAACTCTAACAACTCACATGCAGGATGGGTGGTTATCCCCTATTTGTGTGAACTTTGGTTGGAATTTTCATCAGCCTTGCCATCTTTTGAACCTTCTCATGCAAGGGGTCCAGTCGGGATAGATCTGGTTGATATCTTTTTATTTTTTAAATGAAAAGCATTTGGTGCACCAATAGAGAAGGCTAGAAAAATCAAACACTCATTGAGATCAGGACTAATTTGCATATGGTTCTTGTTTGGAAGCTATGGTTTGAGAGCAATAAAATAGTCAATTTTCTAGTTGAAGGATAGTTCTTACTTGTCTAGACATCAATAAGGGTTTGTTACAATAGAAGGATATATATCAATAATGACATGGAATATTGATTAGACCATTATTGAGGCCTACACAAATAACAACCACCCTTGAAATCATACAAAAACAACCATCAATAGTCCATTGTGAAGGACATGCACTATTTTATCACTTTTCAACCATCACCATTGGATAGGAACCACTTATCAAATAAGAATCGTCATTAACCTATGAAAAGAAGAAACATATCAAGCAAGAAATATGGATATTGTTTGCATCTAATTTCACATAGATACATGTCTACACACATGGATGAATAATGTATGTCTCTAATTTCACAAACATACATATCTGCAATACATACATATGGTGTCTACATCTAATTTGACATACACACATATCCACAGTGGAGGAAACATGAATAAAACACTACAAAGGAGACACATACTTTTTTCCATGCATATATCTTTAAGCAAAAGATCTGTACCTATACATCCAACATATGGAATAGATGTATTTGGAGTTGCAAAAAAAAATTCCACATCACTATATATGTCTCAAAAGTTTTTTGAATTGACAGATATGGACATTAAAAAAATCAGCATTCTAAAGTCACCAAAGCAACTAACAGTCTATGCCATTTACAAAAAGGCATTATTGACTAGAGGTCTATAGTCCTAGATTATAACCAAACTTAGAGGACGATAGCCAACAACACCTTATAGAGTACAATTAAGGCCAACAGCCTCTTAGCTAGCCAGTATTCCTTCCATATCACAACTATTTCGATGGTCGGGGGAAAGGTAGAGGAGGTGGCTAGCACATGCTGAGAAGCTATAGAACAACTATCAACAATGCCATGTAGAAAACAACATAAACTGTATAGTGGTGCAACCATGAACACAAAGCCAAAGACATCAATGACACAATCATGATTTCGACAAAGACATTTAAAGTAATTTTTCAATCCGTCACCAATCAATAGATACAATGCCTATCAACAAGTCTATCATTGCCCCTAGACGTTGCACATGAAATATTGCAAGAAAAATAAATCTATATGCAATTCCACTAAAATGGAAGACACATAAATAGCTACACACAATATACTCCCAAATAGTCAGAATGTAAAAATGTGAAGGGCACATAAATATGTCAAATATAAACAAGTTAGAATATATAGCAGAAAAGCTACAAATGCAAGCAAAGCATGTTTGCAGTCCACTCAATGCACATGGAAAACAACCAATACAAGTGTTAGGAACAAAGAATAAACAAGGAATAAACTTACATGATCGATGTTTGACAATTGTCGAGCAACCTGGGGAGGGCTAGAGTCCACTAACATTGCTAGAGCTTTTCTTTGTAAAAGATAGAGTTGCAATGTTGGCGGTTGGCCACAAGCTCTATTGTGAAAATAATACAACAACCAAAGATTCAATTAAACCATCAAAAGCTAATAAGGTCCATTCTCAATTTTTAAATTGTAAACCTTTTTACATTTAAATTTTTTTTGTTGGGACATCTAGAATATGATAAAAGAAAAAAAATATTAAAAATGCACGTTTAAAGATCTCTCCATAAATAATTTCAAAAACAATCTATGTTCCTCCAAGACAACCAACCTAGAAGATACACTATCCACCAATGCGATCAATGGTAGCATCAGTCTTCCAAATATTAGCAAAAATAAAACTTATCATTCTAAAAATGGCCCAATGATAATTAACACAGCAATCACTATGTATCAATGTTGTTTACATCCACTATGACATACATACATATCTACACATAGGGGAGGAACAAATTTATTATTCATGCCCTTTGTTTTTTGACCATCATTCCAATGTGGCATTCTTCATTGTTATACTCTAGTCTAGGCTACATCATATCATTTTCAACAAGGTGTCATGATAACACTATATTGTTTCAATTTCAGATAAGGTGCTATTCAGAAAAGGCTGTATTGTTTGTTAATATCAATAATGTTCCCAAACTAAGGAACAACTTTTTAGAATGATAGCCTGTATCTTAAGTGTGACAAGGAAGATCCGTTTTACCATTGATGAAAGTGGTGGTCAATGTATCTTCTTGCTCGGGGGCTTAGTTTCAAGTTATTCTTGCAATGGAGTAAAATAGTTAATCTTATACACATTGTGTTAGATTCCATTAGACATCATTGATTATGACTGATTTATAACAATATTTTATGCATCTAATACCACATATGTAGATTTCTGCAGATAGTGAAAATGAAATCAGTCAGTATGATTGTCAAGAATACCTTTTGGATAACAACATTAACTCTATAGTATTAAATATTTTATTATACATTGTAAATGAAAGTATATAGCCAAAGCTATAAAACAACAATTAGCATTGTACTATGGAAAACAACACAGACTATTTTAATATATTGCAAACATTTGTACAAAATGAAAGCCATAAATGAGATGATATTAAATTTTCATGTCCATATATTTGTATATATATCAAAGTAGGTGTGTGGAATGTACATACGTACTCTTCCCAATGGTTATTATTCTCTAAAAATAAGTTCATCTATTTTACTCTATTGCAACCATAACCTAAAAAATAGCATGTTTTCTGGAATCCTTCATCAGAAATATAGCAATTTGCACATAAAAAAATATAAAACAAAACTCAACACAATAAGGCCTCTCCACTCTACCGTAAAATTATAAAAAATGTATAATGTTGATTTCCACTGAACAGATCTTTTCACCATTGGTCACAGTGGTGGAAAATTTATTTTCTTGCTCAGGGGTTTCGTAAGAGCACACAACACTCCATGAGCCAATATGGTAGGATGGAAATCGAGCCTTCTTTTGTTTTATACATACGACATTCTACCACATGCACCAGGTATGGCTAAATTATAATTACTTAATTCGTCCCATTGCAAGTACAGAGAAAATTATGCATTATAAAATTTATAACTTTGATAACTCCTGATTTACATACTGTCTATGAATTAGATATGATCACTACTTTAAAATTCACAATTTGTATACATAAAAGATGTATATGGTTTGGCCTTTATAGTAAAAGTTTTGCATAGGAAAATAGTTGTGAGTTTTAGCTTTCTATTGCAATGGCTGCAATGGAATAAAATACTTAATGTTATGCAGTTCATTCCATTTTTGCAAAATCACCACACTAAACTCCACACCTTTTTGTTATTCTTGCAGACCATAGCCCAACCATAATGCAATATTTTATGAACTAATGTGTTACAAACAAAATTTGAGAATAATGATAGTGACTACAAAACTAGTAACAATGGTCAAATTGAGAATCAAATCCTAGTGTAACCTATATTGATCATAATAAGAAATATTCATTTCACAATTGGCTAGAGTGGTCAGCAATGTATATTCTTTATGTTACATTTTGAATAGGCTATAGTATTTCATTTTTGATAGCAACTTGTTGTAAACGTCAAGGTCTATAAATATTTATCAAAGCTCCATCCATGAAAGGCTACATTTCAAAAAAACATATACATGTATACACATACATATATACATATATATACACATATGTATACATACACACACACACACATATGTATATATACATATACAAATATAGGGGCAGCTGGGTTATAAGTTTGGTTAGAATTTTCGTTAGCCTCCCAAATTTTTGGCCTTCCGATGGCTGTGGAAAAGGTGGTAGAGGTAGAACTATTGGATGCTTTAGGAATAAAGTGGCATTTTCTAAACCATGTGGATAGAGAAGGCTGCGGAAATTAAATGCTGGTTCACATCAACATTAATTGTTGTATGCTTTTCATGTGGTGGCAATGGTCATAATAACAATTGTTTAAAACCTAACAGAACAAAACAAATGTCTAGGAAATTTTCAATAATGAATTCTTTCAATTTTTTATAAGGTTGCATTGAGAAATGAATATATTTTTACTTTTGTTTCCCACTGTGAATCTTTATGGCTTCCTCTTTATTAATATATCTATATATATCTATATATATATATAGAGTGTTTCTCCATCTGGGTTGCTGTTGAAACCAATGTTGTTTAATTTATCACTTCCATTTAATGGCTATGGTTGGAATAAAATAAAAATAGTTAATGTTGTGCCTTACGCTATAAAATTTTAGTTTTGGAACAAAATAAAACAATTAATTCTATTGATTCAATGTTTGCTTAATTTATGGCTTTCATTTTTTGGTTATGGTTAGAACAGAATAAAACATAGTTAATGATGTGCCTTAGGCTATATCATTTCATTTTTGGAACAAAATAAAATAATTAATGTTGTTGATTCAATGTTTGGTTACATTACATATTATTGATTATTTTTCTCTGCCTTAGACTATATTGGGTATATTTTAATATTAAAATATATGTATATATATAAATGTATATATGTGTACATATATACATATATTTATATATTTCAATTTCCCATGGGTATCTCTTTATGGCTTACATTTAGTTTGTAACATCACTCTATAAAGCCTCGAAGGATGAGAGCCAAAAAAAGGGGTAAATTTTTTTTTTTGAAAAATAAAGAATTACATACACAAAATAAGCTTCCAAGACATTAAATTCGGCCTCAAACAAGGCCAAGAATGGTCTAATCCAGCCCAATGGAAAGGTTAACCTACCCTCCAAGAAAAGAAAAAACAAACAAGAAAAAATAATGTAGCTCCAGGGAAGATGCTCTGGAACTTGCAACACTACTTCGGAACTTCTGCAGTGCTACTCCAGAACTTGTAGCATTGCTCCGGAACTTCTGCAGCACTGCTCCAGAACATGCAGCACTATTCTAGAACTTAACAGCGTTGGTCTAGAACATTTGCAGCACTGCTCCAAAACCTTTGCAGCGCTACTCCGGAACATAACAATACTGCTTTGAAACCTCTGCAGCACTGCTTCGGAACCTCTGCAGCACTGCTCGGGAACTTGAGCAGCAACAACACGGATAAAAAGCATAATGAATTGCACTAGAAACTCTACAACATGATACATAAAGAAGAAAAACACATCCACAACTCTAATTTTCTTAAAATGAAATAAGATTGCACCCATAATGGAATTATCATAGCATATGTGATTCCAATACCAACACTGGAATCTGAAAGCCAAACATAACCATCACATATCTTCTCATTAAATTTATGATTTCTTTCACTTCAAGTGAGTACAATGACCATAAAAAAATGATTTTGAGTACAATAGAATATACAGAAGTGAATACATCATCAGAAATATAAATATTGAAGAGGGGGGTATGTGTAGGATCATCATGGAAAAGACGGGCCCTTAAGTGGCAAAAAACTCAGAAAAATCAGAGTTAGGCAACTTGATGTTAAAAATTGAATAAGTTATCTATATTATTTCAAAAATATGTAAGAATAGAATTTCTAACAAATTGAATGTAGTTTCTAAACTACTAGGTTTATTTTTTTTAAAACAAAACCTATTTGGTGAAAATTTGAAATTTCAATGCAGTAGTACTTAAATTCTAGGGAAAAAATAAGAAGTAGGTGTCTGTCTGACCACCCTAACCACCATAAAATGATTAAAAAAATATAAGATTTTAGATATAAGTAGAGGACTCATGTCTTAATGTGATGCATATTTTTTTGTTATTTTTTTCCAAATAAATAATTAATTATGATTTTTTAATTACAACTTTTAAAAAATATAAAAACTCATACATCTAACCACCTTAACTTGGTTAAAACTTCATGAAATTCATTTTTTTTTTTTAAATACTATACTATACAAAGCATAGAATGTGACGCATGTTTCGAATTCAAAAAATGTGATACCGTTTGAAAGCTATAGATTTTTTTCAATCAGCCTATCAATCAGGAGTTTAGTCATAATTCAAATAGAAAATGAATAATAATAATTTATTAAATTCAAAGTAAAGAAAAAATTATATTGGTGGAAAGCTGAGAATCTCCTTTAAAAACCCTTTTCGTTTAATTAAGCTTGGATTAAAAAAAGTCGTCGGCCACATACCCTACAAATACCCATCTTATCGCCACTTTTTGGCCCATCATGATCCTGCACATACCCAGGGAATGACTCCAACGGTGTTCCAATAACCTATACACCGGTCCCCAATGGTGGTGGCAACACCTCCCTACCATGTGGAATCAAAAGAGGCCACCCCAGCGTACTCGGAGATAGTCACAAGGCCCAAAATAGAGGTGGCAAGACAAAAGAAAGGTAAAGCCAACACTCGCATCAATCACGCAGCAATCAAGGAAGGCAATGCACACAACCAAAGTCACAACAAGAAATGCTCATCCAATATCAAGAGGGGTACTACTCACATCTACCAAGGGCTAGATAATAGAGTGAAAATCATATGGAGTGTCATCATGTGTGCTTGAAGGGATGCAACCATATAGAATCATGTACCCCTCTCATAGGGATGAGGAGACTTAATCATGCCTGAATCCACGCCCCGCAGACAGATCACTCAACGTCTCGCAAATGGATGGGCCTTCTTGAGTGCATCCTTAGCCTTTACAAGCACTCAAGGCCATGCATGAGGACTCATTATCTTATTAGTGTTTTACCCCATTAATTTTATTTAGTTATCACTTTTTTAATCTAACTCTACTACTAGTTCCCCTGGCAGCCACTTGCAGGCCCTGGGCCCGTAGAGAGCCACTCCAAACAAGGAAACCAAAGAATAGTCGAGTAAAAGGAAGGACCACAAAATTTATGTCAAAGAAACCAATTGAATGCAGCCAACAACACTGCTGCTAACACACATGTTTAATGGTTGCAAATCCGCAAGAGAAGAAAGCATAGAAAATAAGTGAAAATTCAAAGTGCCTGAATCATGAAACTAAGCCTGACCCAGTTCATATTTGGGTGATTCAAGTCAAAAAACACATTTTAGTTTTTATTTTAGGGCCAAAAGGATGTGTTGTTCAGAAAAAATGTCATTTTACAACTAGGCAAGCCAAAAAGCACAAAAAAAAAAGTGCCCAGATTTAGAATCTACCAAAACCTAGTCAAGGTATTGGAATTCCAACATGGAAACCACCCTCAGTTTTTGTTTATATCAAGAGGGTAACATGCAGCAATCAAAAACACAATTTTGTATACAAATTGAGCAAAATAAAACAAACAGAAATAATCCAAAACCAATTTCTCTCAAAGACCCAATTCGAATTTTCTACAGAACTACAAAATCAGTCACATCAAACACCCCCACATAGTAGAAATAACCAAATAAAACCATCCAACATTCACTCCACACAACAAGACAGAAACATGAAGGAATTCCTCAGTTTTCAAGCGACAATAATATCCCAGATAAGAAAGATAATCTACAAGCCAAGCATCAATGAAAAATCATAGGAAAATTACCTCGAATTGCCCCAAAATGTAATCACAAGTTTTCACAAACAGAAGGCACGACTAAGCTCCAAAATCAATCAGCAAGCAAGAGCTGACAAACTCGTTTAAACCCTTTACTGCCCACAATCTCCTTCACTGAAAGCTTCCAAAATCTCCACACTTAATCCCAAAAACATAGGGTTTTCTTATTTCCATGCAATAGAACAATTTCCTTCTTTTTGCAAAAATTGAAACCCTCCAAATAAAAATTCCTCCCCAAAACAAAAGTTCTCTTTTGTTTTATATTTTCCCCAAAACCACAAAAGGGAATAAAAGACTTTTTATTCTTATTTTTTATTTTTAATATTAAAATTAACTATTAAAGCTCCTCCATAAGGAACAACTAAATAAGATCACAAAATAATCAATATTATAACACACATGAAATATTAATAAAAACTAGAACCAAATACCTCCAATGAGACAAGTCGGGAAACCACATAAGGTAGAAGGGTGCTCCAGAAGTTACCGTTAGGTAACCGAATGGAAGACACAATACTGAAACACTACCCTAACATAGTACAATGGGTAGGGTAGGGAATATTAGCCTGTAACTATCTCCAGTAACCGCCATCAGGGAATGAGAGTACGCTTAGGTCTACTAATTTAGGCGGAGTCGATACTCAGTACTTGCATCACTTCAATCAAATGTTAAAGTACATGTGCATGAATCATATATCATATATCCAAGGCAACATCAACCATCAAGAAAAATAATCGTAATATCATAAGCCTCTCAGTTACGAGAGTTATGATATCATCTTTTTCCTGTCCATAATCATACAAAAAAAAGGACATTGATGTATACATAAAATGTAAGCATGTAATCTAGCATAATATCTAACCATGTAAACATGAAATCTAGCATGAGCAATAATCATGTCAATAGCATAACTGCATATAAACATGTAATCCAACATAACAGTAACGAAATTACACCTTTCAAGTGTCAATACAGAATAATCAAGGTACAAATAGAGTAAATACAAAATATACAGTTATCGGAATCCATCAAGAGAAGGCCACAACAAAATACAAACATAGGGGTTGTTACATCCTCCCCCCTAGGCTAGGCTTACTCCTAGAAGCCTACAAAAAGATATGGATAAAAGTCTCTCATCTTTGTTGCATCCTCCCAAGATGCTGAGGACTCACCATCAGGATCCCACTGGACCCTTAGTTGCTCTATCTCCCGACCCCTGAGGGTCAACCTCTGATGTTATAGGATTCATATGGGCTCCAAAGAAAGTTGTCTGTCTACCTCGACCTACAAAGCAGTCCCATCAAGAAGATGGGTCACATCAGGAATATACTATCTAAGAACAAAAACATGGAAAACATCATGGATGCGCGATAGACTCAGTGGTAGTGCAAGGCAATAGGCGACTAGACCAATCCTCTCAAGGATTTCAAAAGGTCCAGTAAAATGAGGTGCCAACTTGGATCCTTTCTCATAACGGATGGGGCT
This sequence comes from Sequoia sempervirens, assembly GCA_007258455.2. NCBI lineage: Eukaryota > Viridiplantae > Streptophyta > Pinopsida > Cupressales > Cupressaceae > Sequoia > Sequoia sempervirens. The sequence goes on from VDFB02000017.1 coordinate 223,381,842, forward strand.
CTTCTACAGATGAACTCTCAAAAATACACGGTCACCCACTAAAAAGTGGCGGTGCAACCTATGCGCATTAGCATACTTCCTATGCTGATCCTGAGCTATAGCCAACTACTCTCTAATCTGCACTACCTGCTCCTCCATATCCTAAAGCATTTTTTGACCCAAAAGAACTCGGTCCTCTAAACGATCAAAACTCAATGATGTCTGACACGACCTACCATACAAGGCCTGGAAGGGGGACATAGCAAGAGAACTATGTTACCCATTATTATAAGCAAACTCAACCAGGTACAAGTAGTCCTCCCAATGAGACTACTGATCCATAACGTACATCTAAAGTATATCCTCTAAAACTTGATTAACCCACTCTATCTGTCTGTCAGTCTCGGGATGGTATGCAGAGCTGAAATTAAGCTAAGCTCCCAAAGCATGTTGGAGAGAAGTCCACAAAGCTAAAGTGAACACTGGATCATGATAGAAAATGATCCTATGAGGAATACCATGCAACCGCACAATATCCTCCATAAACACGCGAGCTACATATGTTGGAGTGTATGAAGACCTTATAGGTGAGAAGTGTGCCACCTTGGACAACTTGTCCACTATAACCATAATAGCATCATGACGACGCGAAAACATAGGTAGACCCACTATAAAATCAAGAGATATTGTATCCCACTTCCATCCAGGGATGAAGTGAGGTTGCAACAGTCCTGCTAGGTGCTGATGTTCTTCCTTTACCTACTGGCACTCAAGACACCGAGCCACAAAATCAAAAATATCACACCACAACCTTGCCCAATGATACAACTGTCAAAGATCGACATGCATCTTCTTGACACCCAGATGAGCTGAATAGGGTGCACGAAGGGCCTCAGAAAAAACTAAGGAACGAAGATCTCCATAATCTAGAACATAAATGCGACCAAGAGGCCACAATAGTCCATCAGGCTCGGGAGAGAAACCTACATATATACCATCAAGGACTCTCCCAAACTCAATTTCTGCTTTCACCTCCTGATACCAAGTATCCCTACGAGGTGACTCCAAAATATGGGTCCACAAATCCACTCCAAGGGACAAAACTAATATCTCATGTCTCCTCCTACTCAAGGCATCTACAACAATGTTTTACTTGCCCTGGATATAGTGAACCTCAAATTCATACTCATAGAGTAACTCCATCTAGCGACATTGTCGAGCATTTAGATTTGGTTGAGTGAAGATATACTGCAAACTGCAATGATCACTATGTAACTCAAAGTGATGTCCCAAGAGGAAATGTCTCTAACATACAAGTGCCTGGACGACAACCACTAACTCCAAATCATGGGTGGGGTAGTTCAACTCATGATCCTTGAGGTTACGGGACTCATATGCAATTGCTCGTCCTTCCTACCTAAGAACTGCCCCCACACCTTCCAATGAAGCATCAGTGCACACTACGAAATCACATGTAGGATCTGGCACTACAAGGATGTATGCACTAGTCAACTATTCCTTAAGAGCCTGAAAAGCTGACTCACACTGATCATAACACATAAACTTCTTTCCTTTCCACTGAAGAGAGGTGATGGGATGGGCTACCCGAGAGAAATCTCTCACAAATTAGCGTTAGTAGCCTACCAATCCCATGAAACTAAGAACCTTTTCCACATCTGTCAATGTTGGCCAATCCACAATGGCCTGGATCTTAGAAGGATCCATAGTGATACCCTCTCCTGAGATGATATGGCCCAAATATCTCACCTCAGTCTGGAAGAAGTCACACTTGGCTAGATTTCAAAACAACTGATTATCTCACAAGCATTGCAACACTTGCCGCAAATGGCCTTCATGATCCTCCATAGTCCTTGAATAAATCAAAATATCATCAAGGAACATGAGAAAAAATCGGTCAAGATAGGTGTGAAACACCCCATTCATCAAACTCATGAAAATTGATTCAGCATTGGTCATTTTGAAAGGGACAACCATGAACTCATAATGCCCATAGCGTGTATGAAATGTTGTCTGATGAATGTGTGCCTCATGAATGTGAAGCGATGGTATCCTGAATTCATAGCTATCTTGGAGAACACCTTGGCTCCCTTCACTTGATCAAACAAATCATCTATTGGAGGCAACAGGTAATGATTCTTCATTGTCAGTTTGTTTAATTGGCGATAATCAATATATAAGCGAAGAGATCCATTCTTCTTCTTCATGAAGATGACAAGCACTCCCAAAGGGGATACACTAGGATGAATGAAAGCCTTCTCCAGTAACTCCTCTAACTACAACTGCAACTCACTCAACTCTTGAGTAGTTATATGATACGATGCCTGAGACATTGGCTCTGCTCCATGAATGAGATCGATACAGAAGTCTATGTCATGTGTAGGCAGCATACTTGGAATAACACTCGAAAAGACATCTGCCAACTCCTAAAGAGGATGGTCATCAAGAGATACCTCCTGTATCCCACTCTTAACAAGATCACTAACCGTAATAGCGAACATCTGACAACCTTTCCCCATGGCACGCTTCAGCTGCATGGCTGAAATCACATAGAGAGAAATGGGTCTCTGGACCCCGACTAACTCAATACACTTCCCAACATCATCTACACACCGAACTAACTTATGCCAACAATCTATACTGGCTTGGTGTGTCTCCAACCAATCCATGCCTAAAACAACTCCATAGGATCCCAAAGGAAACACATGAAGATCCACCGTGGTAGTGAAGGTGCCCAAATCCAACACACAACCACGAATAAAAGAGGCTACAACCACCTTGGCTTTAGTGGATAACTCAACCCACCAACCAACATCTTGCCATGCAACCACGAGTCCACAACACTCTACGAGAGAAGGAGAAATAAAAGAATTTGAAGCTTGTAAATCAAACAAAATAGATGTGGTAATCCCACATAACACACCTAAATACTCTCACACGGTGCCCTGATGCTCAGCTTGGCGGTTATCCACTACCACAAAAACTCTATGAGATCTACCAGTATCACCTACTGTAGGCAATGAAGTAGCCTGTCTCTGACTAACTCCAGCTATTGATCTCTGAGGACACTGAACAACTATATGACCATGCTTCCCACAAGCAAAACAACCACCTCTACCAAAACCTCGACCCGAAAATGGTGCACGCGACTGCTAGGTTCCTTCACCCCTAGAACTCTGCTATGCACTCTCAGAACTCTGTGTTGGACCACTCTGCTGCCTACTCTGAGAATGATGACATGAATGATCCCTAGAAAATGGAGTACCAGGACTCTTCCCACTCTGTTGAGACTAAGAAGGCCTATGCCTATGCCGCTGACCAGATCTAGAAGGTGTAGACTGAGATCTAGATGGTCCAACTCCCTAAGGATGTGTATGCCGAGTAATTGATCCTGAAGGAGGGGCATTACCAACCTGAATAGCTGCCTAACCACCAAAGCCTCTAACCAGATTCTCCTCTATTAACCTCACCTTCTCCACGGCGGTCTCTAGGGTCGTTGGTTCAAACACTTCAACACCACCACTAATACGAGCATTCAAGCCCCTGATGAAATGTTGCACTAACATTGGCTCATCATCAGAAATGCTAGCATATTTCTTAAGCTCAAAGAAATGGTGCTCATACTAATCTACCATCATGGTCAACTGATGAAGCTCATGGAATTCATCAACATGTCTCTACTGGTAGAAGTTAGAAAGAAATCGAGCATGAAAAATCTCTAAGAATAGTCCCAAAGAAATAGAGGCAATGTCTAGGTGAAGCTTCTACTTGTCTACTCTCCACCATGTAGATGGAAAACCTTTGAGATTCATAATGGCACACCGATCTCTAGTATTGCTACTATATGGATGCATAGCAAAGCATCGATGGAGATCGATCAACCAAGTCTCTGCCTCGGTACCTATACCATAACCATCAAAAGTAGGGGGATGGGCTATAGGGAGATCCCTCATGTGACCAACATCAACCATGTCTCCATCCATCCTACCCCTCATAACATCTGCTCTCGAATGACCCGGACTACGAGAATGCTCCCGCTCAGCTCTAACATCCTGACCATCCTGACAAGAAGGGTGTGACTCCAGCTCATGAGATACCTCTTGATGAAGTCCTCAATGATCCACAATATGCTGTGAAAGAGCTAAAGCCTGAGCACCACTGAGCCCTTCGGCTTGGTTCTCAGCATGTTGTTCCCCCACCCTGATTCCCCTGATCTGCATTAAGTTCGGTGCTTCGATGAGGAATAGAGGCTCTACCTTGAACTCTTCCTCTTGCTCTACCCCTATTAGGCATTCTAAAAACAAAACAAAGAACACATCAAAATAGAGCATCACAAGGATGACCTATTCACCAAACTATGACATGAAAGCATATCAACAAGACTATTAAACATTATAACAAGCACATGCCACACATGCCAAACAAAAAATAGCATAGAAGGCTCAAGTACACCAGAAATCCCAGTGTGTGAACATGGGCTCAGATACCAGATGTAACATCCCTCTATAAAGCCTCGAAGGATAAGAGCCAAAAAAAGGGATAAATAATTTTTTTTTTTAAAATAAAGAATTACATACACAAAATAAGCTTCCAAGACATTAAATTTGGCCTCAAACAAGGCCAAGAATGGCCTAATGCAGCCCAAGGGAAAGGTTAACCTACCCTCCAAGGAAAAACCAAATAGGAACACATAATGCAGCTCTAAGGAAGATGCTCCAGAACCTTAGCAGTGCTGCTCCAAAACTTCTGTAGTGTTGCTCCGGAACTTGCAACACTACTCCGGAACTTCTGCAGTGCTGCTCTGGAACTTGCAGCACTGCTCCAGAACTTAACAATGCTACTCTGGAACCTCTGCAACGCTGCTCTAAAACTTGTAGCACTGCTTCAGAACCTAACAATGCTACTCTGAAACCTCTACACTGCTTTGGAACTTGCACCACTACTCTAGAACCTCTGCAGTACTACTTTGGAACTTCTTCAGCACTGCTCCAGAACTTGAGCAACAACAACACGGATAAAAAGCATGATGAATTGCATTGGAAAATCTACAATATGATACATAAAGAAGGAAAATACATCCACATCTCTAATTTTTTTAACATGAAATAAGATTGTAGCCATAATGGAATTATCATAGCGCATGTGATTCCAATACCAACACTGGAATCTAAAAGCCAAACATAACCATCACATATCTTCTCATTAAATTTATGATTTCTTTCACTTCAATTGAGTATAATGAGAATAAAAAAATGAGTTTGAGTACAATAGAATATACATGAGTGAATACATCATCAGAAATATAAATACTAAAGAGGGGATGACTCCAACGGTGCTCCAATAACTTATGCACCGGTCCCCAATGGCGGTGGCAATGCCTCGCTACCATGTGGACTCAAAAGAGGCCACCCCACCATGCTCGGAGATAGTTAGAAGGCCCAAAACAGAGGTGGAAAGACAAAAGAAAGGTAAATCCAACACTCACATCAATCATAAAGCAATCAAGGAAGGCAATGCACACAACCAAAGTCACAACAAGAAATGCTCATCCAATATCAAGACGGGCACTACTCACGTCTACCAAGGGCTAGATAATAGAGTGCAAATCATATGGAGTGTCATCATGCGTGCTCGAAGGTATGGCACCACACGGAATCAAGTACCCCTCTCATAGGGATGAGGAGACTTAATCATGCCCAAATCCATGCCTCGCAGACAAATGACTCAATGTCCCGCAAATGGATGGGCCTTCTCGATTGCATCCTTAGCCTTTACAAGCGCTCAAGGCCATGCACGAGGACTCATTATATTATTAGTGTTTTACCCCATTAATTTTATTTATTTATCACTTGTTTACTCTAAATCTACTACTAGTTCTCCTGGCAGCCACTTGCGAGCCTCGGGCCTGTAGAGAGCCACTCCAAACAACCACTCTATTACCTAAACCTATGCTCAACTCGTTTAACAAAATGAGGAAAGAAAAGAATACTCAAGTAAAAGGAAGGACAAAAAAATTATGTCAAAGAAACCAATTGAAGGCAGCAACAACACTACTGCTAACACACATGTATAATGGCTGCAAATCCGCACGAGAAGAAAGCATAGAAAATAAGTGAAAATTCAAATTGCCTGAATCACAAAACTAAGCCCGACCCGGTTTGTATTTGGGAAATTCAAGTCAAAAACCACCTTTTATTTTCAATTTTAGGGCCAAAAGGATGTGTTGTTCAGAAAAAAATGTCATTTTACAACTAGGCAAGCCAAAAAGCACAAAAAAATAAAAGTGCCCAAATTTTGAATCTACCAAAACCCAGTTGAGGTATTGGCATTCCAACATGGAAACCACCCTCAGTTTTTGTTTATATCAAGAGGGTAACATGCAACAATCGAAAAGACAATTTTGTATACAAATTGAGCAAAATAAAACAAATAGAAATAATCCAAACCAATTTCTCTCAAAGACCCAACTCGAATTTTCTAAAGAACTACAAAATCAGTCACATCAAAAACCCCCACACAGTAGCAATAACCAAATAAAACCATCCAACATTCACACACAACAAGACGGAAACATGAAGGAATTCCTCAGTTTTGACAATAATAACCCAGATAAGAAAGAGAATCTACAAGCCAAGCATCAATGAAAAATCATAGGAAAATTACCTCAAATTGCCCCAAAATGAAATCAAGTTTGCACAAAGAGAAGGCATGACTAAGCTCCAAAATCAAGAAGCAAGCAAGAGCTGAAAACTCGTTTAAACCCTTTACTGCCCACAATCTCCTTCACTGAAAGCTTCCAAAATCTCCCCACTTAATCCCAAAAACAAAGGCTTTTCTTTTTTCCATGCAACACAACAATTTCCTTCTTTTTCCAAAAATCCAAATCCTCCAAATAAAAATTCCACCCCAAAACAAAAGTTTCTTCTATATTTTCCCCAAAACCACAAAAGGGAATAAAAGCCTTTTTATTTTTATTTTTTATTTTTAATATTAAAATTAACCATTAAAGCTCTCCCACAAGGAACAACTAAAGAAGATCACAAAATAATCAATATTATAACAGACATGAAATATTAATAAAAACCAAAACCAAATACCTCCAATGAGACAAGCTGAGAAAACACATAAGGGAGAAGGGTGCTCTGGAAGTTACTGTTAGGTAACCAGAATACTGAAACACTTCCCTAATAGGGTACAGTGGCTAGGGTAGGGAATATTAACCTGTAACTATCTCTAGTAACCACCATCAGGGAATGAGAGTACGCTCAGGCCTACTAATTTAGGCGGAGTCGATACTCAATACTTGCATCACTTCAATCAAACGTTCAAGTACATGTGCATGAATCTTATATCATATATCCAAGGCAACATCAACCATTAGGAAAAAGAATCGTAATATCATAAGCCTCTCGGTTACGAGAGTTATGATATCATCTTTTTCCTATCCATAATCATACAAAAATAAGGACAATGATGTATACATAAAATATAAGCATGTAATCCAGCATAATATCTAACCATGTAAACATGAAATCCAACATGAGCAATAATCATGTCAGCAGCATAACCTCATATAAACATGTAAGCATGTAAACATGTAATCCAACATAATAGTAATGGAATTACAGCTTTCTGTCAATATAGAATAATGAAGGTACTAATAGACTAAATACAAAATATATATTTATCAAAATCCATGAAGAGAAGTCCACAACAAAATACAAACACAGGGGTTGTTACATCTTCCCCTCTAGGCGAAGCTTACTCCTAGAAGCTTGCAAATAGATACAGATAAAGGTCTCTCATCCTCACTGCATCCTCCCAAGATGTTGAGGACTCACCATCAGGATCCCACTAGACCCTTACTTGCTCTATGTCCCGACCCCTAAGCGTTAACCTCCAATGTTGCAGGATTTGAACGGGCTCCAAAGAAAGCTATTCGTCTGCCTCGACCTACAAAGCAGTCCAATCAAGAACATGGGTCACATCAGGAATATACTGTCTAAGAACAGAAACATGGAAAATAGCATGGATGCATGATAGACTCGGTGGTAGTGCAAGGCGATAGGAAACTAGACCAATCCTCTCAAGGATTTCAAAATGTCCAACAAAACGAGGTTCCAAATTTGAGTCTTTCTCATAATGGATGGGGCTGTTCCGTGGATGAACTCTCAGAAACACACAGTCACCCACTGAAAAGTGGCGGTCCAGCCTATGAGCATCGACATACTTCCTCTGCCGATCCCAAGCTGTAGCCAACTTCTCTCTAATCCACACTACCTACTGCTCCATATCCTAAAGCATCTTTGAACCCAAAAGAACTCGGTCCTCTAAATGATACCAACTCAACGATGTCCGGCACGGCCTACCATAGAAGGCCTGGAAGGGAGACATACTAAGAGAACTATGGTACCCATTATTATAACCAAACTCAACCAGGTACAAGTAGTCCTCCAAATGAGACTGCTGATCTATAATGTACATCTGAAGCATATCCTCTAAAACCTAATTAACCCACTCTATCTGTCCATCAGTCTTGGGATGGTATGAAGAGATGAAATTAAGCTGAGCTTCGAAAGCATGTTGGACAAAAGTCCACAAAGCTAAAGTGAACACTGGATCACGATTGAAAATGATCCTACGAGGAATACCATGCAACCACACAATATCCTCCATAAACACTCTAAGTGCAAATGTTGTAGTGTAAAAAGACCTTATGGGTGAGATGTGTGCCACCTTGGACAAATTTTCTATTGTAACCATAATAGCATCATGACAATGCGAAGAAATTGGTAGCCCCACTATAAAATCAAGATATATCATATCCCACTTCCATCCAGGGATGGAGTGAGGTTGCAACAGTCCTGCTGGGTGTTGATGTTCTTCCTTCACCCACTAGCACTCAAGACACCAAGCCACAAAATCAGGAATATCACGTCGCAACCCTGCCCAATGATACAACTGTCAAAGATCGACATGCATCTTCATGACACCTGGCTGAGCTGAATAAGGTACAAGATGGGCCTCAAAAAAAACCAAGGAATGAAGATCACCAAAATATGGAACATAAATCCAACCAAGATGCCGCAATAATCCATCAGGCTCGAGAGAGAAACTTGCATATCTACCCTAAAGGACTCTCCCAGACTCAATTTCTGCTTTCACCTCGCGATACCAAGTATCCGTAGGAAGTGACTCAAAACTACGGGTCCAAAAATCTACTCCAAGGGACAAAACTGATATCTCATGTCTCCTCCTACTCAAGGTTTCTGCAACAACATTTTACTTTCCCTAGATATAGTGAACCTCAAATTCATACTCATAGAGGAACTCCATCCAATGATGTTGCCGAGCATTTAGATTAGGCTGAGTGAAGATATACTGCAAACTATAATGATCACTATGCAACTCAAACCGATGTCCCAAGAGGAAATGTCTCCAATGCACAAGTGCATGGAAGACAAATGCTAACTCCAAATCTTGGGTGGGGTAGTTCAACTCATGATCCTTGAGCTTACAAGACTCATATGCAATCACTCGTGCCTCCTACATAAGAATTTCCCCCAAACCTTCCAACAAAGCATCGATGCACACTACGAAATGACCTGTAGGATCTGGAACTACAAGGATGGGTGCACTAGTCAGTTGCTCCTTAAGAGCCTGAAAATTTGACTCACACTGATCAGACCACACAAACTTCTTTCCTTTCTGCTAAAGGGAGGTGATGGGATGGGCTACCCGAGAGAAATCTCTCACAAATAGGTGGTAGTAGACTACCAATCCCATGAAACTGTGAACCTCTACCACATCTTTCAGTGCTGGCTAATCCAAAATGGCCTAGATCTTAGAAGGATCCACAACGATACCCTCTCCTAAGATGATATAGCCCAAATATCTCATCTTAGTTTGGAAGAACTATCACTTGGCCAGATTTCCAAACAACTGATTATCTCACAGGCACTACAACACTTGCCACAAATGGCCTTCATGCTCCTTGATAGTCCTCGAATAAATCAAAATATCATCAAGGAACATGAGAACAAATCTGTCAAGATAGGTGAAAAACACCCCATTCATCAAACACATGAAAACTGATGGAGCATTAGTCAATCCAAAAGGGACAACTGTGAACTCATAATGCCCATAGCATATACGAAATGTTGTCCGATCAATTTCTGCCTCATGAATGCGAAGCTGATGGTATCCTAACTTCATATCTATCTTGGAGAAAACCTTGGCTCTCCTCATCTGATCAAACAAATTATCTATCTGAGGCAATGGGTAATGATTCTTCATTGTCGCTTTGTTTAACTAGCGATAATCAATGTACAAGTGAAGAGATCCATCCTTCTTCTTCACGAAGATGACTGGTGCTCCCCAAGGGCATACATTAGGATAAATGAAACCCTTCTCCAGTAACTCCTCTAACTACAACTGCAACTCACTCAACTCCTGAGTAGTCATATGATATGGTGCCTGAGAGATGGGCTTTGCTCCAAGAATGAGATCAATACAGAAGTCTATGTTGTGCTTAGGCGGCATACCTGGAATAACACTCGGAAAGACATCCGAAAACTCCTGAAGAAGAGGATGGTCATCAAGAGATACCTCCTCAATCCCACCCTCAGCAAGATCACTAACCAAAATAGCGAACATCTGACAACCTTGCCGCATGGCACGCTTCAGCTGCATGGCTGAAATCACATAGAGATAAATGGGTCTCTAGACCCTGACTAACTCAATACACTTTCCAACATCATCTACACACTGAACTGACTTACATTGATACTCTATACTGGCTTGGTGTGTCTCCAACCAATCCATGCCTAAAACAACTCCATAGGATCCCAAAGGAAATACACAAAGATCCACTGTGGTAGTGAAGGTTCCAAAATCCAACACACAACCACAAACAAGGGAGTCTACAACAACCTTGGCTCTAGTGGCTAACTCAACCTGCCAACCAACATCTTGCCTTGCCACCATGAGTCCATAACACTCTATGAGAGAAGGAGAAATAAAAGAATCTGAAGCTCTTGAATCAAACAAAATAGATGTGGTAATCCCACATAACACACCTAAATACTCAACCATGGTGCCCTGATGCTCAACTTGGCGGTTATCCACTACCACAAAAACTCTATGAGATCTGCCAGTATCACCTATTGTAGGCTCTAAAGTAGCTTGTCTCTAACTACCTCTAGCTATTGATCTTTGAGGACACTGAACAACTATTTGACCATGCTTCCCACAACCAAAACAACCACCTTTACCAAAACCTCAGCTCGAAAATGGTGCACGTGACTGCAGGGTTCCTTCACCCCTATAACTCTACTATGCACTCTGAGAACTTTGCACTGGACCACTCTACTACCTACTCTGAGAACGATGATGTGAACGATCCCTAGAAAATGGAGTACTAGGACTATGCCGACTCTGTTGAGACTGAGAAGGCCTATGCCTATGCTGCTGACCAGATCTAGAAGGTGCAGAATGAGATCTAGATGGTCCAACTCCCTAAGGCCATGTACCTTGAGTAACTGATCTTGAAGGAGGGGCACTACCAACCTGAACACCTTCCTGACCACCAAATCCTCTAACCATATTCTCCTCTATTAACCTTGCCTTCTCCACGGCGGTCTCTAAGGTCTTTGGTTCAAACATCCAAACACCACCACTAATACAGGCATTCAAGCCCCTGATGAAATGCTGCACTAACATTGACTCATCATCAGAAATGCTAGCATACTGCTTAATCTCAAAGAAATAATGCTCATATTGATTTGTCATCATAGTCAACTGATGAAGCTCATGTAATTCATCAACACGTCTCTACCGGTAGAAGTTAGAAAGAAATCAAGCACAAAACCTCCCTAAATGAATCAATATTTTTTTCAATGATAACCAAGATGGGAAAATTCACTAGAAACACAATAGATTAACTATTTTTCAACCATTCACACAAAATAGAAGCCATAAATGAAACAATATTTCCAACAGTCACCCACATGCCAAAACCCACAATACACAAGAAATCTTAATTTCAAGATTCACCAAAAACACATTAGATTAACTATTTTGCAACCATTCACACATAATCAAAGCCATAAATATAAAAATATAGCCAATAGTCACACACATGCCAAATCCCACAAAACTATACAGTCTTTTCAACAAAAATCGACACAATGAAACAATTTTGGTTTCAAGAGTAACCCAAATGAAAAATCCCACAAAAAACACGTGAATTCAACACACGAAACATAAAAACAAATAGTATTGCCTTCCAGCAATGGTGGCTACACGGAAACCATAAACCAAACAATTTAGACTAAGCTACAGAGCAACAATCAACAATCCCCTTTCAAAATTAACATAAACTTATTTAGAAATACTCGAGAATTTTTTTTCCCAATATGCACCTCTTCCCGCTTCCTTCAATAACACTTTCTGCTTGATTTCTCTTCCCCCTGTTTTTTCTCCATAGCCTGTAAAAAAAACCCACACCTTTTGCAACCATCGACACATGCAAAAAAATAAGATAACCTCCAACCACCATCATATAAATTTCATAGCCGATGAACGCACTTGCACCTTCATAGAAGCTTGCCCTCCTCACTCACAACTACCTTCAACAACATAAACCCAGAGAATGACACCCAACAGTAAGTTATAAATAACTGCACAAACATTCATTTTTTTTCTTCTGAGGACTTTAAAATAGACGTTACTTGCACCATGACCACTACATGGAAACCATACAACAATCAATGTTGATGCCATTTTGCTAGCCTCCTCTACATTCATGTCATTTCGCTAGCCTCCTCTATCGTTGTGCCAAACACTTTTTATTTCAAAAAAACTCCACCACCTTTAACAAGACAAGAGAGACCTAAAAATCGGGAGGGCTGATGAAAATTCTGATCAAGCTAGAAATCATCCACTACCTTAACCCTGACGTCATAAAAGTTGAAATTTTTTTGAGCAAAGTTGACACAAATAGCCTATCAGCTAATTAATATAGGCTTAAGAAAGAAAGAATTTTTTTTTTTGAGCAAAGTTGACACAAATAGCCTATCAGTTAATTAATATAGGCTTAAGAAAGAAAGAAAATAATTTACTAGCAATGCAGTAGTGGCTAGTACTTTTCTTTATAGTATCTTAATTATAGTATTTTAGATTTAATAAAAATCAATGTAAGTTTTGTTTATGTGAATAAAATTAAATGTTAATTTTGTTAATTATAGTATTAAATAATAATTAAAAATGTCACTTAATTTTTATTAAAATAATAGAATAAAAGGTAGTTACATGCAATTATATTAATATTAATAATTATTAATATTATTTTAATCATATTATATAAAAATTAATTATCTTATATAAAAATAATTATCTACTAAAATTTTAAATATTATAAAGATAGTATAAATATTAAACAAAATAAAAATAAAATCAAATGCTAGTATAATATAATTAGAAGAAAAGAATGATAATTATATAAATATAAAAATTATCTAATAATTATGTCACATAATAATAATATGTATAATATAATAGAAATTTATTATATTATATTAAATAATATTTATTCATTATATAGTATAAATTTAAATAATAATTTTAAAAATTATTTTATATTAAATAAAATATAAATAAAATGAAATGATTATATAATATAATTATAGGAAATAATTAAATAATAATTATTTAAGCATAAAATTCATATAATAGTTTTGTTAAATAATAATATGTATAATATAATTTATATTGAATAAAAAAATTAAAATCTATTAAAATTGTCATTAAATTATTTGAACATTAATAATAATAATATAAACTTGGTTCAGAATAATAACAATATATGAATTTATAATTATCCATTTGTATGAATGGATCTATGAAATGAAATAGAGTAAATTTTATTTCTTAAAAATATGGGAAATAATAGTTCAACTTTCTCAAAAATAGGAAAAATAATAGTTCAATTTTCTAAAAAATAGGCAAAATAATAGTTAAGTTTCACTTTTCCTAAAAATCCTCCAATAAAACACAAAAATTTTAAACTAATCATATTCATCAAAACTAATTTTTATAGTTTATAAAATTAAATATTTTGCAAGTTCAATTTATAAAATTGCATTTATATTTTTTTCCAAAAAAATTATTATTTTTGATTGGTTAAAAGCTAACTTATTAATAACTAATTAACTAAGAAAACCAAAACTCATTGCAATAGTATTACTGGGGCAAGCATAATAAAGGAAACCATGTTAATAATTGAATATGGAATAATGTGAGATTAGTTTATAGTAGGAGGTGAATGAGAACAACATTTGTTGAGTACATTGTAATAAACAAAGATGTTCAAAAATAAATTTAAAAATTATTTTATATCTCTACATTTAATTGGTGCATTGTACAACATTTTAAACTAGATGTCATAGTCCAATTCTTTATTGTTACTTGATAGGCAATGCATGGGAGATTAAGAACCATTTGCATAAAATGTGAAATTGATTTTTTGCATTTCCACATCAATTATTTTTAGTTACAAATTGATTATGGAAAAGTATAATAAAACCATAAGTTGTCTTGATTATTTCTAATGTATCCATTAATAGCAATCTCAAGCAATTAATCACAAGTACCATAATATTTAGTGCGAAATAATGTAGCTGCAATTTAGTATACATACATACATACATATATATATACACTCTTGATGGTGTTTAACAAGGAAAAGTTGTATTGGGTAAAGTTGTTGGACCATGGAAGAATTTCAAATAGACACAACATTGTTGAAAAATTCAATATTACAAATAGCCTAATATTACAGAATTGAATCAATAAAATACTTGCACCAAAATATATAGTATTAAAAAGAAAACATTTGCTTATTGTTTTAAAAAATCTATGTACACAAATTTAAGAAAGCATTGGAATAGTCTCAACCTCCATTAAACAATCTCCTCTAAATAACCTGATCAAACTTATTAAACAATCACATTATTTATAGTGCAATAAACCAACATTTATAAAGACACGTAGGTTGCTGCCATGTAAAGATGTGCAAAAATATAATGGAAAGTTATAAAACAAGTTTTCCACTTATAAATATGTGTGCCAACTATCATACGACATGCCTTAGATGTCTATTTGTATACAAAATATATAAAAAAATTTATTAATAAATTACATTTGGTGAATTAAATACAATTTAAATTTTCAAATAATTAGTTTTGTTAATAGTAATAATTTATCTGCAAAATTTAAGGCATGATGTAATTTTATATGTGTTTGAGTTTAATAGTTGCTAGGCCTAGATGCATATCTATATTTGACATTTATCGCTAGGTTAATCAATCATGGATACTAATACATGGAAAACTTGAAGGTCTAGATACAATAATATTTTTTTAAAACATGGAACATTACAGAATTCTCATTTTTTTAAAATTTATTAGTGATCCCCTTAATTACCATAATTGAATGAAAATTTTAATTAGTAATATTGAATTAAAAAATATTCTTTAAAAAAATTTGTCCATAAATTTATGTATGGCATATTTGTTACAATGCTTGTATGGTACTAGATGATTTATAACTTTCATGTCATTTGTTGTGATTATTTCTTATTTAAATATTACTTATGATGGTCATGACTAATGGTTTAAAAAAAAAAAAACTTTAATATATAAATAATTTTTATAAATAGTATCTAGTCCATAGTTTTGTAAATAAAATCATTATTATCCATGAGGTTTATGGGTTAGTAGTAGTATAATTAAATAATCATGTGTAAAAAGGACTAAAAATTAGTTCATTACAAGGAAATTGAAAGTAAAAAATATTAGATTTCAAATGATTGATTCTAGTAAAAAGATGTTTTATAATTAGCTTATAAACAAAATTAGGAGGACTTAATTAAACCTAAACAATAAATTGATGATCAAATAGAATAAGAAGAAATAGTACTTAGATAGGAAACATGTGCATAGTCCAATTGAAGACTAAATTACAACATATTTGATGGAAAATGAATAAACAAATGTCACAAGAAGAGGAATATGATGGAACGACACATATTTTGCATTTTTAGAATAATTGAATTAAAAGGTATGGATTGTTTTGTGGGGAAACAATAATTTATTAGGAAAGCTCAAAAAAGATATTCTACTGAACGGATTGGAATAAAAAAGAAACAATTAAAAGTAACTAAGTATATCTGGAAAAGTATTAAAGACAATCTGAAACTAAAAATAATTAATGGTATTTATAGCGGGTTCACCAAATTTATTTATTGATTGGTAGCATTATATAGTTGGGAGTGATTAACATTTTTTTTGGACCACCCATTTTGAAGTAAACGTAAATGTAGCATGGAATCAAAATAATCACCATCTGGAAAATCTGATGCATGCAGACCAAAGCACTCATGGCCTATAGAGTATGCAGTAACAAGTGTTATAAAATCCATGGAAAACATCATAAATTATAATTTCTTGGCGAATTCCATGAATTTTAAAGTCATGAGGAATGCCACAAATTTCCTAACACTTGCCTACATACCTTGTAGTCCAAAATCGTTGCTTATGTTTCTTCATCTCCACTATTTTAAATGAAATATGTGCTACACAAATATGTATGTGATGAACAACATATATGATGAGTACAATTATGCATATTTCCACCTACAAAAGCAACAAGCTCATGAGAAAATAATAGTTTGATGTTTATGAATAACATAGAATCTCATTCAATATGGTTAGTTGTCTATCTAGAAAGCTAGATTCTTGGAAAAATTACATTCCATTGCAAAAAATGAGAGAAATAATTAAAAATATTTACAATTGGTTCAAAAAATCTATTTATTGATAATAGGAAAGTTGTGTACTTACATTTGATGTTGGTGGTGTTCAACAAGAGTCAGTAGCATTGGATCAACTTGTTCAACCAGGAAATAATTTAAAATAGAAAATTTACAATACATTAATTTCCTTGTATGTTTATTGTATCTGTGCACCATTATAAAGGAAAAAATATAGATATAGAATAAAATACCTGTTAGCTTTATTTGTTATAAATAGAAAGAGATAAAATAGGACATTTTGAATACATGGGATACTAGCAAACAATTGTGTATTAAAAATCTACTAAAGAAGTTGAAAAGAGAGCTATGAAAACAATGAAAAATACAATGGATAGAATAGAGTATGTTTTTTTTGTGGACAAGTGGATGTGAGAATTTGTGTGTCCATGTATATAAGTAGCAACAAATGTACGATGATAGAATCCAAAAGCACTAAATTGGCACTCGTTGTCCTCCCTACCATATTGGAATCATTAAGCCTCATGGGTTCTAGTATAACCCTGGAGAAAGAAAAGTAGGTAAGGTCCATGGAAAATTTGAAGGACTCTTATCATATATTAGAAAATTTAAAAAATAGATAAATTCTAAAACAACTATTGGAAAAACACTTAAGAAACACAAGTAAGTTGAAATAGATAATTTACAATACACTAATTTC
This sequence comes from Sequoia sempervirens, assembly GCA_007258455.2. NCBI lineage: Eukaryota > Viridiplantae > Streptophyta > Pinopsida > Cupressales > Cupressaceae > Sequoia > Sequoia sempervirens. The sequence goes on from VDFB02000017.1 coordinate 223,399,370, forward strand.
CTTGAATGTCTATTGTATTTGCGCAACATTATAAAGGGAAAAATATAAATAATGAATAAAGTATGTTAGCATTATTTGTTGTAAATAGAAAAAGATAAAATAGAAGATTTTGAATACATGGGATGCTGGTTAAAAATTGTGTATAAGTAATCTATTGAGGAGGTTGAAAAGAGAGCTATCAAAATAATTAAAAATACAATGGATAGAGTAGAGTATGTCTTTGGTGGACAAGTGGATGTGAGATTTTGTTTGTCCATGTATATAAGCAACAACAAATATATCATGATAGAATCCAAAAGAACTAAACCCATGCTCATTGTCCTCCCTACCATATTGGAATCATGAAGCCTCATGGGCTCTAGCCAAAGCCCTGAGCAAAAAAAGTAGGTAAGGTCCATGGAAAATATCAAGGACTCTTATCATATATCACATAATAACAAAAATAGAGAAATTTTAAAACAACCATTGAGAAAACACTTAAGAATCATAAGTAAGAGATGGTTGCAAACCCACATTAAATAGATTGATACAAGGCAAACAATGTCACCAGATTGTAATGGAAAATTGGGAGAAATGAGTAGTGTGATACATATTGAAACAAGAAAGCTATGTAGCAGTTAGCTTCACAATTGAAAATTTGAGCTACATTATTAGATAGTAAATACTATAGGAAAAGAGAAAAATGATAAAATATCTATTAGGAAAACAATAAAGAAATCAATATATACACTATGAATTTAAAATTAAATAATATTTACAATTCGTTGATTGGATCTATTTATTGAAAATGGGAAAGATCTATACTTACATGTATTGTTGTTGGTGCCAAACAAGGATGAGCAGTATTGGATCAAGTTGTAGGAGTACTAAAGAATTTGAAATATAGAGTTTACAACACACTCATTTTGTTGAATGTCTATTGTATCTATGCAACATTATAAAGTAAATAATATAGATATAGAGTAAAAGAGGTTACCACTATTTGTTATAAATAGATAGAGATGAAATGGAACAAACCCACATTAAATAGAACTTTAAAATATGGAGAATAGAATAGGAAAAATATGATAATGAATAGTTTGGTATGGGGAATTGGAAAGATGAATATCATGAAGAAGAGTTTGTTATGGGGAAGCTCAAACAATTGAGAAGAAAAGAATATCATAAAACATATTGCTACAAGAGAAAAAGAAAAATTGGAAAAGAGCTATTAGGAAAATACTTAAGAATCATAGTTGCCTTGTCAATTCAAAATTCGAGCTACATTACTCCCCACTAAATATTATAGAAAAAATAGGGAAATTGTAAAACAACTATGCGGAACTAGAAAAAAGAATATCATGAAGAACACTTTGTTGTGAGGAAGTTAAAAAAGATGAGGAAGAAAGAATATAATGAAACATATTGATATAATACAATGCCATCCCACATAATTAGCAAGCTTGATCCCTTGCATAAATAGAGTTAGGCAGTTTGTTGCAGGGACCTTCAAGCAGATCGGGAAAAAAAAATATCATGAAACATATTGATACAAGATTCAAGCTATATTCTTTGTTAATAAATATTGAAGACAAATAGATAAATTGTATAAGAGGTGCTAGAATAAAAATTATTTGCTACAAGTCGATTTACATGGGTATTTTGCATAAATGATTTATCTACAATATTTAATGCCAAGCAATGTAGCTCAAATTTACAATAAAGCTTGTTGAACTATAGGCATTTTCCAGAGATTGTTGCATCATATAATTGTTGTCATAGCTTAAATAAAATAGGTATCGTGATCAAGAACTGGGTTTAAATAATTGGTTTACCAAGTTGAAAATATATGTATATAACTGTGGAGGGAAAAATAGTTTGGTGGGTTTGGAATTTGTGAGCTGTATAGTTACATACATACATACATACATACATATATACATAATGTATACATAAATACATACATACATACATACATACATACATACATACATACATACATACATATATATGTATGTATGTATTTATGTATATATATATATATATGCATGTATATATGTATGTATATATATGTATGTATATGTGTATATATATATATATATATGTATGTATATGTAAATATATATATATAGTGGTGTTGGTTTGATAAGAAACTATTCTAAAAATCATCAGGTTTAGGTCCATGGTTCATTTGATAGGGCCCGACATTCTAAAAATTGATAGCTTCAGCTCCGTTCTATAGCAGATTGAAGGGTTTGAAAACTATTGTTCTCTACAATCTGTAAGTCATTTTACATGGGTGTTTTACATAAATGATTTATTTATTGTTTATGTTAAAAAATTTGTTGTCTAGAATCTGTAAGTCATTTTCATGGGTATTTGGCATTATGGTTTTGTATGGAAAGAGAAATAATAGTTAAATCTTCTTTCTTTCGTCAAAAAAATATGGTTAGGGTTATTAAGGGAAAGTGTACTACGAAATGTGGTAGAAAATATATTCATTAGGTTTCATTGTGAAAAGAGCCATTGTGGTGTTGGTTAGATACCAGAGTATTGTAAAAATTGTGCCTCAATCTCTATTTCAAGTTTTCCATAAAAAAATGTTCTTCATGATACTCTTTTCCCCAGTTCCCCATAGAAGAGTCTTCATTATTCTAGGTTACTTAAGAATCATAGGTAAATGATAGATGATCAAAAACCCATAATAAACATATTCATACAAGAGAAGTAATGTATGTAAGAGTTGAGCTGTCAATTCAAAATTTGAACTACATTCCTTAAAAGTAAACCCACACTAAACAAAACTTGTGAAGGGTATGGGTGGCAATAATCTATGCAAAATGGGTATAATGCCATAGAGTTAATTCAGAATTTGAGCTACATCACTTGGTAATAAATATTATAGACAAATAGAGGAGACTTGCCTGATTTTTTTATGAAGATGTGGAGCTTTCCTCTTGAACACATTATGATGTTAAATGTTCCTCATTGGTTGATAACAATTTGAAAAAAAAAATGAATTTATAATTGACAATTGAACTATTACATAGATTGGTTATTTTGTATCAATATGTTTCTTGATATTCTTTTTGCCTCATATATTAGAAGGGTCGTGCAAAAAATTATTCTATTCTTCTTGTAAGAATGAATGTTATCAATTTAAAAAATTCTAATTTTTTTGCCATGGTTATTTTTTTTGGATGGAACATGTTATGTGCCTTATATCAATATGTTTCACCGTACTCTTTTTTCTCATCTGTTTCAAGTTCACAATAACAAACTGTTCTTCATGATTTTTTTTTTTCATTTTTCCATAGCAAACTGTTCATTATCATAGTTTCCCTGCTCCATGCTCCATGTTGTAAAGTGGATTTATGATCATTTGTTATGTTGTTGTGGTTCCTAAGTATTTTCCTGATAGTTCTTTTAGAATTTACCTATTTGTCTATAGTGTTTAGTGTCAAATAATGTAGCTTGAATTTAGAATTGACAAGATAACTCTTAGATAGATTGTTCAACTTCTATAAACTAGGAAAACCGATAAGAGTTAAATAGGTAAATGACAAATGATAAAAAAAAAAACACAAACCAAATAAATTGAAAGGATTCCAAAGGTTTCTATCTATCTGGAATTTACATGTGATTGTTAAATGTTTTTCCAATATGTCTTACAACTATTAATAAGATTGCTTTCCTTGTACTAATTTTTTCCATCATACAACAATGATAGGATGCATTAACTTTGATGTGAGAAAACACTTACTATGCTCTTTCTACACACCGAGGCAACCAGCTCAAGCATGATGAACCCTTCTTTCCAATTTCAATTTTTTTCTATAATATTTAGTACCAAATAAGTTTTATTCCAACACCTCTTATATAATTAGTGTATTTTTCTTCAATATATATATATATATATATACACATATGTATTTGTCTATGATTCCAACCATTGATTTTAACATATAGTTCACATTGTATGTAATTGTTGATGTCTTCTTGTGATATGTTTCCATATTTGGTGTTATACCCTTTTTGAATATTTGAAAGAGATTATCACTCTGTATGTATGGAGAAATTATAGTTAAATCTTCTTTCTATACATATACATATACATACACATACACATAAACATACACATACACATACACATACACATACACATACACATACACATACACATACACATACACATACACATACGCATACATACGCATACACATACACATACGCATACACATACACATACACATACACATACACATACACATACACATACACATATACATATACACATACATATACATATAAGCATACATATACATACACCTATACATATACATATGTATATGTGCATTGTAGAAAAAAGGACCCTTTGCTTGACATGGGAATAATTCATGTTAAAATGAACTTAATGAGACCTTGATTCAGGTGTTGTGAGGGATTTTATGCATCCACACTAGGTCTTGGACCCTTCAAAATTGAATAACATGCATTTAATGATGTCTTGTAAAGGTGTTGTAAGATACTTTCATGCTTTTCTGGACTTAATGAACCTATTTCTCCTTAATTCAACATTATAAAATGTGTTCACTAACATTATCAAATCAATGTAGAAGGCTTATGACTTAAACTTAATGTTAAACTAATGTTGTAATATGTCTTGAACATTCACATTGGTTCTTGTTCCTTCCTAGGCTATGTGGACCTTATTCTAGTGTTGTAAAGTGTATTTAATCACACTTTCACATTGGTTTTTGTGTCCCAAGCCCTCATTGATCTTTGGATCATCATTAATAGGCCCCTATTAACCCATATTGTGCATCCTGAGGCCTAAATTGATCAAATACCAAAAAAGTTGCAATTTAAACCTTATTTCCTCATCTCTTGGGTTCTTAGCTGTCAAATTGGCCCTTGTGGGGCCCATTCACCATCCATGGTGAATTAGTCCCATCCAGGTGTGACCTATTCACCATGTGTGGTGAATGATTCCCTTTTGGCACAATTTTGATCTGAAAAACATGAAATTTTAGTTTAATATTACTTCATGTCAGCCTGTGATGTGGTATTAATGGGTAAAATAGGCGAATTTCCTACAAATATAAGTATTTTAACTCATTTTAAGATCTCTTATCTCTCTTATCTCTTATCATTCATTCATCCATCATTCTTCTATCTCAATTCAAGCAACTTGGGGTTTTATCATTGCAAAACATCAAGAAAGCTCCTAAAGACATTCAAGGGCTAAATCTTCCTCCATTGCTACATAATTCCAAGATCAAACATCATGGAAAGGTAATCAATTCAATTATTTCATGTTTCATTTCATTCTTTCATCATTTTGGTTTAATTAACTAAAATGGGTTTGACCAAGGCAAACCCCCATGCCCTAACATCCAACTTTTCTCTCTTGTTTGTGTGTTTGCAAATTTAGGACTCTTGGAAGCTTATAAATAATTTAAGATCAATTTTCAAGGTTTCTCAAGTCTTCTCTTCATTAATCAAGTCAAAATATCAACCAAAACTCATTTTCAGACTCATACATCAAAGTTTCAGAAGTAGACACCTGTAGGAAGTCAAAGTGCAGATCAATAGCTTCAGATTCCACTTTTGAAAATTTGGAAATTCAAAAGTGGACTCATTTTCCATGGGTGGTTAATGATTCCCATTCCAAGGTCAATTTTGAGTTTTCTTCATTTTTGGGTACCATTTTATCAGAAACATATTCTAACTCAATTTTGGAGAATTGGGACTAGTTCGGCCAGAATGGTGAATGAGTCCCTTCAGGCCTTAAAATTAGCATCAACAACATTCCAAAATCCTTTTCCATTCTCTATCCATATTCTAGTTGCACACTTTCAGTTTGATTCATTTATGTTAAGTTTCACATTCATTTCTAGTTCATTGTTTCATTACACAATGTGTTTTCAAACATTACATAAATTTTAGGTTTCACATAAATAATTAATCATTATCATCAATTAGTTGAATCTATAACACTGAATTTAGAAATAATTTCATCATACAATTTCTTATTTGAATGAACCTAGCTAGACTTTTGGCTCTAACCTCCTTTTAGGTGAAAAATCCTAGAAGTGCTAGAAGGGATTAGGGTGCCAAAAATCTACAATTCATTTTGGTGAACCTTCTCTTTGAATGCTATATTAACTGATTTGGAGTCCTTTCATGATCATAGATCTAACTTGCATTAGGGTTTGCATGATTCATTTGCATGCTAGGTGTTAAATTTTGTATTCATAAAAAGTGCCTTTAGGTTGCATTGTTGGCATCTAAATTCATTCCCACTCTTTGAAATTATACATTTTTCAATTAGGTTTGCATCATAGAACATAGAACCATAAAAATACCTCACAAATTTCTGAAAATTCTAAAAAAAGTGCATATTGGGACTCATTCGCCACCCTGAGCGAATCAATCCCTTTTGACCCCTGAAATTGCATTTTACAAAACTCAGAACTGTATTTTTAAGCTTCTATTTGGTGCCTTCACATACCTATATCAGTTAGTTGTATTTCTATAGCATTAATTTCATGTTGGAAATTGTGCCTCAACTTGCTGACTTGTATCTTTGTTAAGGATAAAGAATTTTTTACATTTGTTTGGTCTTCATTGTCGACCGATTGTTGGAGTTCTTAACTTTGTAGCCTAAGTCATTGGGTTCTAAAAATTTCTAACTTCATGACAATGGTATTGTCTTGTCACAGTGTTTGGGAACTTTTTAACTTGTAATGGGAGTTATGAAGTTTGAGTTTTTACTGACTGGGTGATAGTGGTATTGGCTATCCGCGGGGATCAGGAAATTCCTAGCTTGTATGTGGTGGTTATGAAGTTAGAATTTTAAGGGATGTGTCGATGAGTGTTCAATTTGGTGGGGCCATGCTGATGTTTGGTTTGACTTTGGGTGTATGAGTGAGTTGGTAACAAAAGGGCTAACTCATGGATACCTAAAGTCTTCAGTTGTTTGCATTTAAATTGTGGCTATTCATATTCCATACCAATGTGGGATATTGTCGATGGTTGAGCTTCTTGGTAGTTAAGAGAGCCAAATCATTTTTGGATAGTAGTTTTCTTGGAAATCGAAGGGTCGAAGAAGAATTTCTAAGAAATGACAGTGAAAAGGTTGGTTGGTATTGTGTGCAGTATTGGAAGAAATTTTGGTCTCGGTTGAGCATGTTGTATGTTGAAATAACAATGTAACAGTGATGCAATTGACTATGGTTGGCTAATTCTAATGTTGTTGTGTGTTACATGAGAACAAATTCCTGTTGAAGAAGGGATTTTTAAATTTATTCTAAATTTGTTTACTATGAATAAAGTGATCTTTCTTTGGTGGTGGGTTTTTCTCCTAAAAGGGTTTTCCCATGTAAATCTGGTGTCTATTCTCTATTGATAATATTGTCTATTCTTTTGCGTGTGAATCTTAATGCTCTGTAATTTGGAATTGAAAGTACTCCTACATTATTCCCTTGTGATTTGACATTAGGAAAGAAATTTCCAAACTAGATTCTTTCGTTACAAGTGGTATCAGAGCCTGTCCAGTTATGTTATCCTTGTGGGTTGGGTTGGTTTTTTGTATCAACTCTAAAGTGGGAGTTTCATAGAAAATTGGTAACCTTGATTATAGATTAAGATGACAAGCACATCAGGAAAGATTGAGATTGAGAAATTCAATGGCAACAATTTTGAGTTGTGGAAACTCAAAATGGAAGATCTGTTGGTGGATCGTGACCTTTGGCTTGCTATGTCTGGAATGAAACCCTTGGGCATGAAACAGGAAGATTGGGATCTTGCAAACAAAAAAGAAAAAGGGTTAATAAGACTTTGTTTAGAAAATTCGGTTCTCTTGAATTTTTATGAAGAGAAGACTGCATCTTCTTTGTGGAAAAAACTTAGAGATATTTATTAGGGCAAGTCCTTGGTGAATAAGTTGTTCTTAAGGTAGAAGTTGTACTCTTTGATGATGGAGGAAGGGGCGTCTGTGGCTGATCACTTGAATCCTTTTAACAAACTAATTGCTCAGTTGACATCTATGAGTGTGAAGATAGATGATGAGGATCGATGTATGCACTTTTGTTCTTTTCCTGGTTCTTGGGATTATTTAGTGATGGTGATTGGGAGCATGAAAACCACTTTCAAGATGGAATATGTGGTTGCTTCATTGTTATCAGAAGAGATGAGAAGAAAATATTCTAAGATGATGAAGGAGGATCTTGTTTTTCATGGCAGATCGAAGGAGAAAGGTAGGAAGAAGGACAAGAAGTCCAAATATAAATCTAAAGGGAGATTAAAGTCTCCTGGAAAGAATTCCAAGCTAAAGTGTTGGAACTATGGATAGCTTGGTCATGTCTAATAGGATTGCAAAGAGGAGAAAAATAAGAACTCTTCCAATAATCATTCTTCTCAGAGTGAAGCAAATGCCTTCTTTGTAGCCTTGGCAACTCAGACATCCGATGATGTCTGGCTGATAGACTCTAGAGCATCTTTGAACATGACATCTCATAGAGACTGGTTCACAAAGTATGAAGAATATGATGGTGGAAAGGTGTATTTAGCAAGTGATTCATCTCTAGAAATTGTTGGTCGTGGAATTGTCAGAATTCAGTTTCCCGATGGAATAATTAAGGGAATCGATGGCATAATGCATATACTATGTTGGCTCAAAATTTACTTTCTGTAAGGTAAATGACATTAGAGTGCAAGTCTCATTCTCTAGCAACGGCTACAAAATGACTAGAGGCTTGATGGTGTTGGCTAGGTGCCCAAATTGGTACTGTTTACAAGTTGGATGCACTTGTTGTTCAATGTAATAGTGTCTTTGCAAAGTCACAAAAAGTTGCTCATGGAGAGAAGGAAAACATTTTTGTTAGAGAAAAATATTTGGAAGTTAAACTTCTTGGAGAAAACACTATGCTCAGGAATCAAAGGCTCGGTCACATTGGTGAGAAAGGCTTAAAAGCCTTGAAAAATAAAATCTTGGTTTAGAGGCTTGAAGATTGTAACCTAGAATTTGAATTTTGTGAACATTGTACATATGGAAAACATCATCGTGTTTCTTTCTACTATAGTCCTCACAAATATTCCGGTGTTGTGGATTATATTCACTTTGATGTCTTTGGTCTAGTAAATGTTCCTTCATTATCAAAATCAAGATATATATATATATATATATATATATATATATATATTTAGTGATGATTATTCGAGAAGGGAATTTGTATATTTTCTAAAAAGTAAATCAGAAGTGTTTAGTCAGTTTAAAGATTTCAAGAAATTGGTTGAAAATTAGATTGGTAAGAAAATCAAATGTTTGAGGACAAATAATGGTGGCGAATTTTGTTCTACATAATTTTAAAGGTATTGTAAGGACCATGGAATTAAAAGGAATAAAACAACACCTTACACTCCACAACAAATGGAGTTGCTAAAATGTTTAACAAGACATTGATGGAGAGAGCAAGAAGTATGTTGAGTAGTGCTAGTCTAGAGTATAAGTTCTATGCTAAGGTTGTGGTTACAACATGTTACTTGGTAAATTGATCTCCTTCTTCAATAATTGTTGACAAAATACCTATGGAAGCTTGGTCTGGTAAGAAGCCCTCTCTGAGACATGTTCATGTCTTTGGCTGTGAAGCATATGTGTATGTGTCGAATGAGAGGAAAAATAAATTGGAAAGCAAAGTTGTTAAGTGTATCTTCATTGGCTATGACATTGGTATGAAAGGATACAAACTTTGGAATCTTGTGACTGAAAAGGTGGTATACAACAAAAGTCTAGTCTTTTGTGAGCTGAAACCTTCTTTAGTGGATCTACAGTCAGGGATGAAGGAAGTTAAGGAGAAAAATAATGGTGTTGAAATTCTTCTAACTCCTAAAAAAGAGGAACAACAAATTGATCGTGTACCTAAAACTGAGGAGAGCTCAAGCAACTCTAAGGATTTCTGAACAAGAAAAAGAACCATAACCTCAACCTCAGCCCATGAGGAGGTCTACATATGAGAAGCGTTAACTTGATAGATATGGGTTTTCTATGTTAGATTCTAACTATTCCTATGCTTTAATTACTAGCACTGATGAGCCTAGGACTATTAAAGAGGAAATTAGAATGCCTGATTCAAACTTTTGGTTGTAAGCCATGAATGAAGAAGTGGCATCATTAGAAAAGAATGAAACTTGGATTTTGGTGCCCTTGCCTAAAGGCATAAAAGTTGTTGGCTGTAAGTGGGTATTTAAGAAGAAGACTAGTCTAAATGGAAGTGTTGAAACATATAAATCAAGGTTTGTGAAGGATTATTCCCAGGTATAGGGAATTGATTATGGAGAAAAAATTTCTCCTACAGCTAAAATGACATCTATCATATTTCTTTTGTCACTTGTAGCAGCATATAATTTAGAAGTTGAACAGATGTGAAGAAAACGCTTCTTCATGGAGATATTGAAGAAGAAATCTATATGTCCCAACCTAAGCACTTTGTGGTAAAAGGTAAAGAAAATCTGGTTTGCAAGTTAAAGAAATCTTTGAATGATTTGAAAAAGTCATCTAGAATGTGGTACCAAAAACTTGATGCATTTGTTCTATCATTGGGATTTGTAAGATCAAAATATGATCATTATATTTATTGGGATTTGTAAGATCAAAATATGATCATTATATTTATTACAAGGCTAAAAATGATCATGTTCTTATTATTTCCCTTTACGTTGATGATATGTTGTTCATAGGGAATAGTAAGTTTATGATTTCTAATCTAAAATCTTAGTTTTCTGCAAAGTTCAAGATGAAAGATCTTGGTGCAACTAGGTATATTCTGGGGATGGAAATAACCAGGGATAGAAAGAGTAGAAATTTTTTGGCTCAACCAGAGTAAGTACATTAACACTATTTTAGAGAGATTTGGTATGACTACTTGCAAGCAACTAGTATTTCTAGTTTTGCAAGGAACAAAACTATCTGTTGAAGATTGTGCAAAATATCCTACTAAGATTGAGGACATGAACAAAGTGCCTTATGCAAGTGCAGTTGGAAGTTTAATGTATGCAATGGTCTGCACAAGGCCTGAAATTGTCCAAGAAGTGGGATTTCTTAGCCAGTTTATGGTGAATCCAGGAAGGCCACATTGGGATGCCATGCAGTGATCCCACAATAGTGGTTTACAATTTTTGGCCAAACTAGACACTTCACTAATTTTTTTTTAACTAAATCTTCACTTTCAGGCACCTATAGCGACTAAAGCCTAAGGAATTTGAAGATGATGCAAACTAGAGTTTCATCACATTTTGTCTATAGATTCTAAATATATTTTTTTCAAAATTTTTGGAATCAGATTGCACTTCCTTTTCCATCTCCCTCAAAAACTATTTTTTTTAGAAAACAACATTTACAAAAAGTGACGTTCACCGTATAATGCATAACTCTTTTTCCATGAAGGATAAAATTATAATTATTTTAAAAATTTAGATTTTTAACTCTAATATCTAGTGCTTCCACTTGGTTAGATATTTTTTCTTTAATTAAGTTTCAAAGTTAAACCAATTACAATTCAGACATAGTGCAACCGTTTAACATGTAACTTTTTGTGTATGTATCAAAATTCAATTTTATCTTTTTTTTTGGATCAAGGACTTCAATATCTGGTGCACTCATATTTTTCAAAAAAAAATTGATAATCTTCTATTTTTCCACGTGGAACAAAGAGCTTTGATTTTTTGATAAAAACCTACTTTCACAAGAAATAAAAAATAAATATAATAATCAAATTAAATTTAATTAAAATTATACTTTTTAGAAGCTTATAATAGGGAATACATACTTACAAAAATTAAATTTTAAATGAATTTATTTGATCCTCTAAAAGGTAAATCAAAAGTGGTTTTTAATCAACATTTTGATAGGTGTAAAGGAGACTTCGTTATAGGTATGGTTTAAAACTAGTAGGGTTCTATCCATGGGGGCTTGGTCTAAGGTAGTTTGATCAAACCCTATTCAATTGGAATCCTTTAAATGGAACTTTTCAAGTGTTAAATCATTATATTTTTAAGAAACATGTGATTTCAACAAAAATCAAGATCTCCTAGAAATTGTAAACAACTATTGTGGCAGCACCATGTGAAAAGATTTTTAGATATTTAAAAGGTACATCATAGTACCCGTTGTGTTATCATGGTAACTCATTTGGATCATAATAGCTCTTCAGCATTAGAGCTATGTGGATTTTGATTGGGAAGGGACATTGATAGTTGAAGATCCACTAGTGGATATATTTTCATGTTGAATGGTGGGCAATTAGTTGGATGAGTAAGCCGAAGGTTGTAGTCACTCTATCCACTACCGAAGCTGAGTACATGGCAGCAACATGTGCCTATAAAGAATTTGTATGGCTTAGAAATTTGTGTTTTGATATTGGGTTCAATGCAAAGAAAATTTTAATTTTCTATGATATTCAAAGTACTATTTTTTTGGAAAAAAATCCAACTTTCCATGCCAGGACAAAACATATTGATGTGTAGTATCACTTTGTATGAGATATGGTGGAGGATGGAAAGGTATATTTAGAAAATATGGATACTTTGGAAAATTTTGTTGATGTGTTGACAAAGCCCATGAGCATGGACAAGTACAAGTAGTGTGTTAGTTCGATGGGCCTTGAAGCCCATGATCTTCATTAACTTTGAGTTCAGAGGAAGCTAGTAAGTCTCTGTCAAGTGGGAGATTGTTGGAAATTATGCCTCAACTTGGTAGCTGGTATCTCTGTTAAGGACTTATAAATTTTTACCTTTGTTTGGTGTTCATTGTTGGCCGATCATTGAAGTTCTTAACTTTGTAACCTTTTTATTTACTCACGAGGTTCCAAAAGTTTCTAATTTGGTGACAGTGATATTAACTTATCATGACATTTGGGAACTTTCTAACTTGTAGTGGGAGTTATGAAGTTTGATTTTTTACTAACTGGGTGGTATCGACTTATCGTGGTGTTCGGGAAATTCCTAACTCATATGCAGTGGTTATTAAGTTAGCATTTTGAGTGATGAATCGATGAGTGTTCACTTCGGTGGGGCCATGGCAATGGTTGGTTTGAACATGGGTGTATGAGTGAGTTGGTAACAAAAGGGCTAACTCATGGATACCTAAAGTCTTCGGGTATTTGCATTTAAACTATTGATTGTTCATATTCCACACCAATGTGGGATAATGTTGATGGTTGAGCTTCTTGGAAGTTAAGTCAACTGAATCATTTTTCAATAGTAGTTTTCCTATAAATCAAAGGGTTGAAGAGGAATTGCTGAGAAATGACAGTGAAAAGGTTGGTTGGTATTGCATGCAGTATTGGAAGAAAAAATTTGGTCTCGGTTGAGTGTGTTGTATGTTGAAAGAACATTGTAACAGTGCCATGATTGACTTTGGTTGGCCAATTGTAATGTTCTTGTGTGTTATATAAGAATGATTTCCTTTTGAAGAAGGGATCTGCAAATTTATTGTAAATTTTTTTTATTGTGAATAAAGTGATCTTTCTTTGGTGGTGGGTTTTTCTCCCAAAAGGGTTTTCCCATGTAAATCTGGTGTCTATTCTCTATTGATAATATTGTCTATTCTTTCACATGTGAATCTTAATGCTCTGTAATTTGGAATTGAAATTACTCCTACATTATTCCCCTGTGATTTGATATTAGGAAAGAAATTTCCACACTAGAGTCTTTCCTTACATTTCACTAGATCTCACTTAAAATAGCTCATTTCATGCATAGTTTAATTTCACATTTACATCTCCCAAATTTCATTTTTTTGATTATTGCATACTATAATCAGCAATTTACTTTGTTTTATATCTGAAAATTACATTGGAATTTCTTTACTTTTGCATAACATGTTCTTTCAATGTGCCTTTGATTTGATTAATCATGGATTTTATAAGCATAACATCTACTCTTATGAGTTTGATTTTGATTACAATAATGAGGAACATGTTAGTTCTAAACACACCATTATATTATCCATTGGTGCGAATGGAAATATAGTTAATCATAACACACATACTTGTTCTTCTCTCGATACCTGTCCTATTAGTAACGAAGGTATCTTGGGGAAGGAAGTGACAAGAATTGAGGGTCTTTATTGTTCATTTCCTTATTACCCTTTGGATGATATTAGAGAAAAAGAACATGAGATCATATATACATTCATAAATATCACCGTACCCAGTCTCTATGCTCATGACAATCACACTTGTTTATCTCCTAATATCCCTCCTTGATGTAAAGAGGATAGGTTGGTGTTAGAATCCATCCCTATTAAGAATAATTCCACCCTTGACCCTCCATTCCCTAATGCTCCTACTGTTTGGGACAACCTATTTGTAAACCATACTGGTCCTTCTCTTGATTCCTCTCCCACTTGTGATGACGCTACCTCAAACTTGGATGAACATATTAAACACCCTCCTAGTAGGGAAGATAATATGGTACAAGAGAATGAGACCTTAGAAACAACCCACAATCAAATAAAGTCTTCTTCTCCCCTCCCCATTATAAATAATCTAACACATTCAACCATTAATACCTCCCTTAGTGGTGATGAAGTTATTTTGGATGAACCAAACCTTTATTATCATGAACATGTCGTTTGTTTTTCTCCTAAGAAATATCCTTCTAGGGATGATATTATGACCCAAGACAAAGATAACATGCCCTTCAAAGATAATGAAGACTCTCACTTGTTAAGGGATGTTAACATTATTCAACCTCAACTCATCCTTTATCCCCCTTCACATAAACCTCCACTTAACCCTATTTTACTCTTTACCCACCTTCACAAAAACAAAAAACTCAAAATAAAATTGAACTTATCCTCTACCTCCTCAAACTAATTTGTCATAGCAACCAAGTCATAATACCATTGCTCATACATAATTCACTTGAAATAATCCACAACCAACCCCACCCTCCTTACCTTTACCCAATTTTCTTAGTGCTCCTCATTACCTCCCACACACAAAAGAGTATGATATTGTTGAAAAATTAAAGAATACTCTTGCAAAGATTTCCCTTTGGGATTTACTTCAAAACTCACCAAATTACCACAATATTCTTGAAATAGCCTTAAAACAAATTGCAGTTTCTCCTAGTACAACTCTGAATGATGTGGCAACTTTAATCCATATAATGAATCTCAACATTACTTTCCATCAACATGAGCTCCATCCTTTAGAGTTGTGAAAACAAAATGAAGCTTTCATGATCATTACTCAATATAATCGAATATGGATAAAGCGAACCCTTATTGAATGGTTCTACCCTTTAATGTGTGCATAGGGAATATCCTTGATAGATTGCTAGTTGAAAAGTCACAAATAATACCTAATTCCATATCTGTTTGAGGATTTGATAATACAACAAAGAAACCGCTTAGTGTAATTAATTTTCCTATTATAGTTGGGGTGGCTACTTTGAAAACTCCTATTCATGTTATGCCTTATGATCTTTCGTATAATCTTCTTCTAGGCAGAACATGGATTCATGATATGAATGCAATACCTTAAGCCATTCATTGTATAATGAATATGTCTATAATAATAACATGTATCAAGTTTAAATAAACACCAAGCTTGAAATTTTCTTGCACCTTGAAAAAGGAGCTAAGAGTCCTCTAAAAACATTAATTTGAACATCTAACACAGATCCTCTTGAAATTGAACACAACGATGAGGTATCACCATCTAAATCATTTGGCAATGATTGGGATCCTTAGAATTCATGCCATCATTTATGGGAAAATACATAATCACATAAAAGAAAGACGAGAAACAAGCACAACCAACCATCATGACAACACAAAATTTGGAAAACTTTTCAAATACATTTGCCTCAACTACTTTAGGAAAACATACAAACTACACAACAACCTTTGATGAACACAATAATGCACAACCACCTGATTCAAAAGAAATGAATAAGCTTTATGGAAAAGGTTATGAGCTCATGAAACAACTTGGCTATAGTGAGAAAGGATGTGGTGCTCAAAAACAAAGTATCTGCAACCCTATTAACCCTATCACACAAAAAATAACTCATGGTCTTGGTTATTGTCCTTTAATTGAGATTAAAAAACCTGTTGATGTGCCAAGTTTACACACAACATGCAGGTAAGATAAAAGTAAAAGTAACTCACCTCTCCTAAAAGAGACAATCAATAATCAAACTAATCACCTCCCAAGGTCTTCGATGTTGGTTCACAATGTTGTTGTTTCATGAAGTGGTTAATATGGCTGTAATGTTCAAGAGGCCTGTTGGTTTTCAGCTTCTAGATTGTTGCAAGATCAAATATCTATCTAAACCTACTTTAATTAGGGGTTTTAAAGAAATAGAAAAGATAGATCAAGGTTTTTAAACTAAAAAGAATGTTGATTCATTCAACTAATCAGACTTGATACCTTCCAAGGAATTCCTAAACTAGAACTGCAAAATAAAATTAACCTATAATTGATACAAAGTTTCATTCATTCATAGTGCAAACTTTAATAGTAGATTGTAAATCATCATTCAAACAAAACATAAGATAAAATTCCATTCCTTGAAAGATTTTCAAATCAAAAGATTAACTCAAAATGAGTACCATTCTAGAGCATAATATAAAGTATGTTTAAATATGGCTGCTCCTACTATTAATGAAATAGATAAGAAATATTTACAAATCTGGCAAGATCACTAGTGTATAGAAACCCATTTCTTCAGATTATCTCCATCTATGCTAAGAAAATAAAAAAGATACATCACCTCCTCTTCCTGCTGAACTGCAAAACGTCCAACTTACTTCAAAACCCTAACTTTCTTTCTTGCTATCCCATCCTCTACCTTCTGAATCCTTCTTCAACCTTCTTCTAACTCTTCTAACTCTTCTAACTCTTCTCTAACAACTCTAAAAACCTGAAGATATTTTTTACAAAAGAGGAAAAAATACCATATTTATAAAATGCGTCAGTTGCGTTGGCCTAGTTTAGGGTTTACAATAAGTTAGTCATAGAAGAGTTTGAAACAAAGTCAAACATGCATTAAATGCAAGGTCACCAACTAGATTAGCCCAGGATCTCCCACAGGTATGGTCCCCTACAATAGTACAAGATTGTTACAACCACCATCATTAACTCGCAACCCTCATCTGTGACCTCAAGACTCCTTTGCAGAGTTGCCTTGAATGTTCTGAATCATTAACATTAATGTCGATCTACTTTTTCCAGTAGATGTCTCATCTGCCATTAAGACTCGTGGCTTCTTCCTCTTAGGTTTTCCTCTCTTCCTAGAACTTTCTGTAGGTTGACTCCCTGGAGAAGTAGCATCCGATGTTCCCAACATGTTTTAACCCTACAAAACAATGCCCTCATCAGTCCTCTAAAATCATAGAAAATATCATTTTTCATCTTACCCTTCATACCTTCCCCTTTCTCATACTTAGCAAAAACTCAACTCTGGTGAAGGCGGAACCAAATAAAAACTAGGAACAACACTTACCTTTAATACCGATGGGATGGGAACCAAAATGAAATCAGAACCGAGACCAAAGTCTGAATGGGAACAAAACACAAGACTATTCGTTAACTTTAAATTCTTCACACCATTTTGGCTCTGACCCCACAAGAAAGCAAGTATGCGAAAAACCAAAACTCAACCAATTGACCAAGTGATCAGAATCGAAACTTAAGCTGAAATGAAAAATAAACCCTAAAATAACCAACATATCCAAGTTCAAACCACATTCTGGCTCTGCGTTCGAAGAGGCAGAGAAACCCTGGGACTCGTAGTAGGGCAGGAGGTGGAGTCAAAACCAAATGAGGAAACAAAAATTTACAAAAACTCCAAATCCTAAATCCTTTCCAAACCTAGCCCCGCAACAAGGAGACCAAACACAAGCAACAAACAAAAACAAATGCAAGCGGGATCATAATGAAAACTAATCCCGGGTGAACCCAAATGGAGGCAGAAGTGGAACATAAACCCAACCCTGAAACTTTTCCAAGTTACAGGTTCAGTTTCCATCCCAACTCCGCCTCCAACAACACACAAAGAGACAATGAAGAAAGAGACAAGAGAAAGAAAAAGAAGGGAAGAAAACACCCCACAACCAAATGCAAGGATAAAAATGCAAAACAAATGCAATGGGTGGAACCAGAACTAGAACCAGAAATAGAACTAGAATTTTTAAAAAATTCCAAAGTTTGGTTTCGGTCCGCGTTCCACGTCTGCCAGAACAACAAAGAAAAAGAACCAAGGAAGAAAGAAAACTCTGAAGGCACAAAACACAAAACCAAAGGAAAAAAAATAGAAAGGGGGGGCCCATTTTAATCAAGTTTAAAATGGGGTGGTTGTGCAAGGCATAACAATTGACGACTTGGTTGGTACCATTTTCAAGAAACTAAAGGATTCAGTTACCCAAAACTCCTGGTTTATGGACATTACAATTCAAGTTAGGTCAGTTTCAATAATCAAGGTTGAGCTAGAATCTCAAATGTAAATCAATACTTACTACTCTCGAATCTATGTGTGTGCTTGATGGTGTATCATCCTTTTACAAACTTTTCCTCATCTTTTGAACAATTATGCACAAGATTTGAACATGAGTTGATTCTCTTCTACTGTTGTTCAATGATACCCTGGGCATTGCTCGGCTGCCAGTCAAGCATCCATAGCTCTAATGGAGATACCTCTAGTTTTCTCATAGCATTGCTCTACTGCCAGTCAGGTGTCTATAGCCCCAATAGAGATACTAGAATCACCCATTCAGTGTTGAGTTCTCTTTTCTCTCATTTTTTTTCTTGAAGTTTCTTCATTCAATTCCTTCTTAATATGTCAAATGTCCAACATCTTTACTAGGTTGAAAACTACCATGGACCTCATAACAACATCCAGGGAATCAGATTTTTCACTCAAATCTTGCAACACCATTGTTCTAAGACAAACATACTATTACAAAAGGATATATTTATGATGATTTGTAACATATTCAATCGTAGTTAGTGAAGATTGCTTACTTAACACCTTGTTCTTGATGACTTTCCACAACTCTCACTGACGAATGGACATAAAACAATGAATTTAGGACAAAATCATCCAATCAAGAAACTTGAAAATATCTAAACCAACTTGTCTCCTAGTAACCAAATTATACTTCAGATAACAACCCCCTTACTCAATTGAATAAAATGAAGGTCCCCACAAAAAAAACAAAGGAACAAAAAGCAAAAAGAAAACACAAGGAAAAGACAAAACCAATGGAACAACAAATTATTTACATATATATAATCCAACAATATACTAGAACTTTATGACCCAAAATAATGTTTGAGAAACTGTCCATTGACAGTAAATGGAAAATGTTCTCCTGTTAAACTACTCAGTTGGAAAGCATTTTCTCCTAGGATTTCAACAATTTGATAGGGACCCAACCAGAGCTTATCAAACTTTTGGTGGTCACCCTTCTTTTCGTTAGCCTTATCCCATAGCAGCACAAGGTCTGATATCCTGAAAGCCTTGACCTTGCCTCTTTTTTTAAACCATCTTTTCACAATAGCTTGGTGTTTAAAGAATTGCTGCAAAGCAACATCTCTCTGCTCTTTTAATTTCAGTAAGTTGGCTAACCTCACTTCAATCCTATCATCACTAGAGTAAAATTCCTACATAAATTTTAGGACAGGTATTTGCAAGTGAATAGGGAACATAGGCTCTTGGGCATACAATAGCTTAAATGGTGAAGTCTTCAATGCATCCTTGATCCTAGTCCTATTTTCCCATAATGCAAATCTTAACTAGGTATGCCAGTATCTAGGATTGTTCTCTAACAATTTTTTGATTACTCCTATGAGATTCTTATTAGTTGATTCTGTAACTCCATTTCCTTGTGGATAATATTTTGAAGAATCATTTAAAACAATCTTATGATCATAAGCCCATGAAATGAACTTGATAGAAGAAATGCAGGGCCATTGTCACATACCAGCGTGAAGGGTACTCCAAACCTGGTTGTGATGCATTCAGTGAGGAACTTGATTACTACCTCTATTGTGCTATTCTTGCAAGGTATAACATCTATCCATCTCATGCAGTAATCTATGGAAATCAAAATGAATTTATGTCCTACAAAAGAATTTGGGTTAATTACCCCAATAAACTCAAGTTCCCATTGGGAAAATGGCCTTACCTCATAAACATGTTGCAATGCCATGGCTGGATGGCACTCTCTTGATGCAGAAGTTTGACATGTATGGAATGTCCTTACATGTTGATGGGCATACTTAAACACACATGGCCAAAAATAACCAGATTTGAGTATCTGGTGTGCTAAAGAATCTGTAGAACCATGACATGTGCCATGTTTCCCATGAAATTCAGAAATTGCATGCCTAGCCTCTTGCTGATCAAGGCATCGTAGATAATCCCCCTCAAAATTATTTTTGTATAAAAATTATCCTTTGAGCATATAATGGAAGCTTTTCATTCTCAGTGCTCTCCTCTGAGTTGTATTCATTCCCTCTGGGCACCAGTTATTGAGCAAGAAATGAATAATATCGGTGTACCAAGAATCATTATAGAAAAGGACTGTATTATGTACTATTGACAAGTAATGTTCTTACCAGCATCTGCCATTGCTTTAGATAGGCCCTGACCTCGGACAAGTTTCATAGGGTGGATTTCCATATTGAACTCCTACAAAATAGCCATCCACTTCCCCCTTTGTTCTCCCAACTTTCCCTTCATAAGTAGAGACTTCACAGCAGCATTAGGAACCACAACAATGATCTGACTTCAAAGGATATAATTCCTAAACTTATTGACAGCTCTAACCAACACAAAAACTTGTTTCTCAAGAGGTGGGTACTTGACTTCAACATTCTTAAATAGAGAGATCATGAAGTAAATTGGCATTTCATCCCCCTCCTCTCTTCATTGTGTCAGGATAGCTGCACATGAGTGTTCAGAAGCAAAAGAATAAATATAAAATGGCTTCAAGTAGTCAGGACTAGTGAGGAATTGCACCTCTGATATGGATTGCTTAACTTGAGAAAAAGTAGCCTTTGCCTCATTACTCCATTCTATTCTAGCATCTTTCTACATAATTTCATTCAAAGGTTTAACAATTTCTACAAAACCTGTGATAAACTTCCTCACAAAGTTGATATTTTTGAAGAAATATCTCATCTCCTTCTTACTTCCTAGCATGGTTAACTTCATAATAGACTCAACTCAGTATGGATCTATCAATATCCCTCTTTCCGAGATTATGTGTCCCAAAATTTTCCCTTCAGAAACCCCAAACACACTTTTTTGGATTCAAAGAAACACCATATTGGATACATCTTTCAAGAACTTTAGCCAAGTCTGCAACATGGTTTAGTCTATCTTTAGAGAATACTATCAGGTCATCCATATAAATGATGATGCACTTACAAATAAAATCTTTGAATTCCACATCCATTGCAGATTGAAAGGTTTCTCCAGCGTTTATCAAACCAAATGGAATCCTCTTGTAAGAAAATCTTCCTTACTTAGTAGTGAAGGTTGTCTTCATTCTATCTTCATAATTAACAATCACTTGATTGTACCTAGAATAACCATCTAGGAATGACATCATTTGAGACCCATTGATAGTTTGCAAGACTTCATCCAGAGAAGCGAGTGGGTAGTTATCTTTTTCCAAAGCTCTATTCAAATTCCTAAAATCTACACAAAGCCTGATCTCCCCATTCTTTTTATGAACTGGAACCAAGTTAGCCACCCATGTTGAATGTCATACATGCAAGATTATTCTTGCAGAAAGCAATTTCTAAACTTCCTTAAAGATCAGTGGTTCAATTAGGGCATTGATAGGATGTTCTTTCTGCCAAAATGGTCTAGCTTCAGGCTTCAAAGGAATAGTATGAGTTATCATAGAAGTATCAAATTTTTTTAGATCTTCATACGCCCAAGCTATTGCAGTAATATCTTTCTTCAATTCCCTCAATATATATTCTCTAATTGCTTCATGGTAGGCTTTCCCTATGTAAACATTCCTTTCAAGGTTAGAGTCAGCTAGGTTAACAGTTTCATATTCACCTCCCTTATCTTCAGTTGATACCTTTTCCCAAGCCCTTGGATTTGAATCAAAAATTCTTTCTAAGGCCACCATTACCTTGGGAATGCTATTACTTTTTAAATTGAGGACACCTTCTGTATCGCAGTCTTTGGGGTTCCAGTCTTCTTGATCCTTGTCAGACTCATTGATGATCTGTCCTTCAAAAACATCTGAGCTTGCTAGAAAAGCAAGGATATGTTGATCATCCTTGAAGACTTGAAATTTCCTGACATTATCAAGGACAATTGGGGTGGATATCAATTCTGCTAAGAATCTCTTGAGCTTGGATCCTTGCATGGACTCTAGGGTACTTGTGGAAACAACTAATGAATTAGCTATTTGATTCTCCTCTCTAGGGATTAAACTAGTCTCAAAAGCATCAAAGTCTTCAATCAGGTTCCACACCCAATTTCTATAAGGTGCCAACCTTTTATTATGACATGTGTACTGGCTGTGTACTTGCTTGATAATCACTTCTGAATCTCCTTTAACCATCAAGGTAGTAACTTTCTTCTAATGTGTGATCATCAGTCCCCGAGCTAATGCTTCATATTCTGCTATATTGTTAGTGCATCCAAACTGTAACTTGTAAGAAGCAAAAAATGTTTTCCCTTTTGGGTTGGTTAACTCAATTCTAGCACCACACCTTGTTTTAGATTTGGATCCATCAAACGTCAGGGTCCATAGCTAATTATGAGATGGGGTTGATCTATTTTAGCTTGTTGTGGGTGCTTGGATAAGATGAACCATAGGTGGGGCCACCTGATATTTTGCATCAAATATTGGGAATGATTGTTCAATAGGTTCATTAGGTGCAATATCCAATTCCCGCTCAGATATATCATGTAATCCTAGGATATCATTCTGACAGTTATCTGTATCTTTGACTAACCCATTGGGTTTTCGTATACTTGTGAGTGTAGGGGTATCAAAAAAACCCTAGGGTTGTTCAACATAACTATGTTGGTCCGGTATTATGACTGGGGTAAGTTCAGTTTGAGGAGGGACTTCCTTTGAAGGTATATTATCCCTGGTTAACATTATTGCATTTTTGGCTTCCAATGAGAAGTGATCTGAAATGGTCTCAAAGTGACCTGGGCTAGTTTCTTCAATTTGAAAAACATGATTTAGAACACTGATGCAGGGTTGGCAGGTCAATTTTGAGTGATTCTAGTAGTGCACTCTGCACCAATTTGGGAGTAGAAGACTCTAAAAATTGATATCTTCCCCTAAGACCAACTGATCCTGTTGCAGCTTCCTGATCAATACCTGCTAGTTTACACTAATCATGGGATTAGAGAATTCTTGCATTGACAAATCATTAGAATCAAGAACTGAAAGATTCAGAATTTCCTCTCTTTTATAAACCCGTATCTCAGTTTCAAAATAAGCTACCTCATTGAGATAGTCATACTTAGTGATGATATGTTTGAGGTGAGGCTCACTCTTAATCCTAATCTATGTAGGAATTCCCCTCTATGGTAGCCACATATGTGAAAATTCAAGGGAGAGATATCCCCCTGTACTCTTCATTAGATCTCTGCTCAAAAGTATACCGTAAGTCTCAGGAATGTCTGCTACCTGAATATCCATATTTGTTTGAATCCTAGGGTCAGACCCTACTTTCACATATATATTTCTCAATTCTCCAACTACATTAACCTCTGTTTTATCAAGTTGGATGACCTTCTTGTTTGTTTGGATAGGATTCAATCCTAGTTTATTGCATATGGAATATGGCATAACATTTCCAAAAGCCCTTGAATCTAGTAGACAATTGCACAAATTCTTTGCACAGATTCTCAAAATTAAAATAAATTGTGGGGTCCCTACCTTGTTTCTGAAAAAAGCTGCATTCATGTCCACAGTGGGTGCCACCTTGGTTTTCCATTTTTATTTATCAGCTTCTTCCAAATCTTTCAGCACTATATCCCATTGGTAAGGGCACCATTTTAGGATGTCAAAGCATGATAAGGAGGTTTTCTATTTCTGCATCTCAAAAACTATCAAATTCTGTGTTATAACTTGCATTACATTTGAAAACACTAGATGAATTACCTTTGCTAGGGAAGTTAGGCGGACCCTTCGGTGGAGGAGGGTTGTTATCAACACTCTGATTCAGAGGAACCATGTGGTTAGGTGGTGCTAATGTAGTGAACAGACCCTTATTCTAGTTTCTTAGGAAGTGTCCTCCCTTTGTTTGAAAGGCTTGGGCATCATACACATCTTCCTCTCGTTCATAAGCCATTGTTGTATCCACTGAGCCACCTCCTTTATTTGAATTACCCTAGAATTTTTGGGCATCTACTTGTGCCATCTTCACAACCTTCTCCATTTCAGGACAGTTCACCTTTGAATGAGTTGTAGTATCATGCAGCCTGCACCAGTTGGTCATAAAATTGAGGTCATCCACATTTGCAGTATGTGGCCTGTCCTCATTAGCTTGATAATTGTGAGAAACCCCACCAATATTTTTCCTTGTGTTCCATTGTCTGTTGTTATTAGGCCTCTTGTTATATCCTCTATTTTGATTTTGATAGCCTTGGTTAGGGAAGTTTTGGCCTGGATAATTCCTTTAGCTGTGATTTTTGTTTTTTTGATAATGACCCTGATTATTATTATTTTGATTAGGGTAATTACCTTGATTAGCATAATGACCTTGGTTATGAGAGGGGTTCAGTTTAAGTTGAGCCATGTCATTTGTGACTTGAGACAGGGTTTTCTTTAGGGTCTCCACCTCGTTTGTGAGTTGAAATTTCCTTTCACTCTTAGCATTCTTAGCAATAGGTGGCTGACTGATAGGATTTAGTATTCCATCTTGATTATGGTGACCATGTGGATTGTGATGAGCCTGTGATTGTTAAGAGAATTCAAGAGCTCCATTGGCAAAGAATGGAACATGAGATTGAGTATGCAGCTCAGACATAGGTCCATAATGGGAAAAAGACATCCCTAGGATAGTATTGAATAAAGGTGTTGGATTAGGTGTCTGATATCCCATGGAAGGAAAACTTCCTCCCAAGTTCCCTTGTTGAGAGCTAATTTACTATTGCAGCTTGATGGCTAGATGATAAACTTTAGACAGAGAATCAATATCTACTAGTTGATAAGTCCTTTGTAGGAACAAGCCAAGCAAAGGGTCTATAACTCTAAAATATGCTTGAATGGCACTATTCTCAACAACTAGATAGGGGTCCTACAATCTCCTATACATTTGTTGAAACCTTGTATTAAACAAGGGCAGTGATTCACATGGATCCTTCCTAATGGTAGCAAATTGATGGAACAAAATAGCTGGATCCACATAAAATCTGAACTGATTAATGAAAGCATTCTCCAGATCTATTTAGCTCATAATAGAACCTTGTGGAAGATTTAGGTACTAGTTCTATGCCATATCCCCTTAGGAATAAGTGAATGACCTACAAACCACATCATGGTGAGCTATTTGGGCTTTGGTACAAGCGTCTTTAAAATCTTGTATGTGCTCCTCAACACTCCTTGATTTGCCATGAATGTATTTAGGATATAATCTCTCAGGATTCTTAGGAATATTATGAAATCCTTCAGGAATATTCCCCAATGGGGAGGGATTATTCATAAAAAATGCCATTGGTGGCGATGGTGGAGATTGAGCTAGCTGTTGGATGGGCTGAACCAGCTGTAATGGCACTTGAGGTGGATTTGGTGGTGGATTCACAAGTTTCAACCGGGGTATTGGTGAAAAGCCTGGTGGAGTGAGTGGAGTTGACAAGGGTGATAGAATGGTTTCCCTATGAATATTGTGTCTCATTGGGGTCTCGAGTTCTATCAAAGGTGGTGGGTTTTCAGTTCATCAAAGAACTCTATGGGACCTCTTTGGTGAAAAAGATGTAATGTTATCAAGTTTTCTCTTCTGGCCCTCCTTCTAGCTCCAATTTATGTTGATGCACTAAGATGACACACAACATGCAGGTAAGATAAAAGTAAAATTATCTCACCTCTCCTAAAAGAGAATTAGTAATCAAACTAATCACCTCCCAAGGTCTTTGATATTGGTTCACAACGTTGTTGTTTCATGATGTGGTCAATATGGTTGTAATGTTCAAGAGGCCTACTGGTTTTGAGCTTCTAGATTGTAGCAAGATCAAACATCTATATAAACCTACTTTAACCAGGGGTTATAAGGAAATAGAAAAAGATAGACCAAGGTTTTTAAACTGAAAATAATATTGATTCATTCAACTAATCAGACTTGTTACCTTCCAAGGAATTCCTAAAATAGAATTAAAAAATAAAATTAACCTATAATTGATACAAAGTTTCATTCATTCACAATGCAAAATTTAACAGTAGATTGCAAATCATCATTCAAACAAAACATAAGATAAAATTTCATTCGTTGAAAGCTTTTCAAATCAAAAGATTAACCCAAAATGAATACCATTCTGGAGCATAATATAAAGTAGTTTTAAATTTGGATGCTCCTACTGTTAATGAAATAGATAGGTAGCATTTACAAATCTGGCAAGATCACCAATGTATAGAAACCCATGTCTTCAGATTATCACCATTTATGATAAGAAAATTAGAAAGATACATCACCTCCTCTTCCTGCTCAATTGCAAAAATGTCTAACTTACTTCAAAACCCTAACTTGATTTTTTCCTATCCCATCCTCTAGCTTATGAATCCTTCTTCAACCTTCTTCTAACTCATCTAAGTCTTCTAACTCTTCTCTAAGAACTCTAACAACTTGAAGATCTTTTTTACAAAAGAGGAAAAAATGCCTTATTTATAAAACATGTCAGATGCATTGGCCTAGTTTAGGGTTTACAATAAGTTAGTCATAGAAGAGTTTGAAACAAAGTCAAACATGCATGAAATACAAGGGCACCAACCAGATCAGCCCAGGATCTCCCATAGGTATGGTCCCCTGTAACACTATAAGATTGTTACAAACACCATCATTAACTTGTAGCCCTCATCCTTGACCTCGAGACTCCTTTGCAGAGTTTCCTTGAATTTTTTGAAGCATTGCCATTACTTCCAATCTACTTTTTCTAGTAGACGTCCCATCTGCCATTAAGACTCGTGGCTTCTTCCTCTTAGGTTTTCCTCTCTGCCTAGAAATTTTTGGAGGCCGACTCCCTTGAGAAGTAGCATCCGACATTCCCGACATGTTTTAACCCTTAAAAAAAATTCCCTCACCAGTCCTCTAAAAGCATAGAAAATATCATTCTTTGCCTTAACCTTCATACCTTCCCCTTTCTCATACTTAGCAAAAACTCAACTTTGGTGGAGGCGAAACCAAATCAGAACTAGGAACAACACTTACCTTTAATACTGGCGAGATGGGAACCAAAATGAAATCAGAACTGAGACCTGAGTTAGAATGGGGACAAAACACAAGACTATTAATTAACTTTAAATTCTTCACACCATTCCAGCTCTGACCTCGCAAGAAAGCAAGTATGTGAAAACCAAAATGTGACCGATCGACCAAGTGATCAGAATCAGAATTGGAGCTAGAATGAAAAGTAACCCCATAAATGACCAACATCTCCAAGTTCAAACCACATTCTTGTTTTGTGTCAGAAAAATAAAATAAACCCTGGCACTCGTAGCAGGGCGGGAGGCAGAGTCAGAACCGAACGAGGAAAAAAAAAATTACAAAAATTCTAGATCCTAAATCCTTTCCAAACCCAGTGCCGCAACAAAGATACCAAACACAAGCAACAAACAAAAATGAACGCAAGTGGGATCAGAATAAAAATTGATCCCAGGTGAACCCCAATGGCGGCGAAAGTGGAATAGAAACCCAATCCTAAAACTTTTCCAGGTTATAGGTTCAGTTTCCATCCCGACTCCGCCTCCAAAAACACACAAAGAGACAAGAGAAAGAAAAAGAAGGGAAGGAAACACCCCATGACCAAATGCAAGGATAAAAAGTAAAATCAAACACAATGGGCATAACCAAAACTAGAACCGGAAATAGAACTGGAATTTGTAACAAATTCCAAAGTTTAGTTTTGGTTCACATTTTGCGTTTGCCAGAACAACAAAGAAAAAGGACCAAGGAAGAAAGAAAACTCCTAAGGCGCAAAATGAAAAACTAAAGGAAAAAAAAATAGAAAGGGGGGTCCCATTTTAATCAAGTTTAAAATAAGGTGGTTATGCAAGACATAACAAAACCTTCACTCAACATCAACAATTTCACACAACACAATCCTAAATCATCCTTACCAATCTTTCATTCTAAACTCCACAACACTAGTGGTCTTGAACATCATCCTTTACCAAACGTAAAACAAACACCTGCATCTTCAATTAATGTCAATGTCATCTCGCAAGACACCACAGATTCGATAGATTTTCCCTCCTCTTATAAAAGTGAGAACAAAATCTTGCAATCTAGAGAAACTTGTGTAAGTATGACATCTACTACTAAGCAAGATGTATCTTTGACACCAATGACAAGACCACCTTCTACCATTTATCATAAGGATATCTTTTTCGAGACTCCTCCAAGATCACTTGATCACCCTCCCTCCAAGAACTCAAAAGAAATGCTATTCCAAGACTTCATTTTGCGCATATCATAGAGTTCATGGTAACTACACTAATGAATGTAAATATTTGATCCATAAAATCTAAAATTTTAAGGAGTTTGGTATGCTTCCCTTTGTGGGAGCATCTAATTCCTCTAATTAATACCAATTTTCACTCTCGCCTACATTTTATCAATCCTTTCAGCTCACCTTTGTCCTGCACTAAGTGGGGGCAAGGGGTTCACTAGCCTTGTTCTCGTATGTCACTTGTCATTTCCTCCTTTGGCTAGTCATTAAATTTTCATGAATACATAAGAGCAAGCTTGGGATGTGGATGACATGCCTTAAGTTGGCTCACATATGACATACTTCTCTTTTTCATGATGAAGCCTATCAGAAACATATGACTTGGCATAGGCCTTTCTAAGTTATCTCTCATGTCTTCTTCTTCTACTTTAATTTCTCATAGTATGAGTGCTCGCAACTACTTTAAAGTGGAGGCATTCATCACCACTCACATTTCATTGTGCCATTTCTTTCTTCTTGC
This sequence comes from Sequoia sempervirens, assembly GCA_007258455.2. Lineage (NCBI taxonomy): Eukaryota > Viridiplantae > Streptophyta > Pinopsida > Cupressales > Cupressaceae > Sequoia > Sequoia sempervirens. Next base: position 223,428,537 of record VDFB02000017.1, read on the forward strand.
AATGCATCCTTTTCTTGGTGAAGTCATCAGACCTAATTCCATCCAAGAGCGTGATACTTATTTTGCACTTATCCTCTCTTGGAAAAATTAAGCATGATGTTCCCTGAGATGAGACCTTCCATGGACAAAGCAAAATCCCTTTGAACAATGTTTACAATATCTTGCATTAACATTGTTTATGAGTGTCAAGCATACTAAGTTTTTCTTACCTCATGGAGCTCGAAAACCATCTTCCCTTATGGTGCCTTGCTAAAGTTATAAGGAGTTATTTAAATTTGATATGGTTGAGCGGGAAGCCCACATAACATGAATTTCCCCATAGCTACCTATGTGTTTGTGATTACATACCAACTAGTGTATGTACTTCACCCTTTTTGGATTTATCACCCTATGGACAATCAAAAGTTTTGTGGCCCTAAAGTGAGTATGTTGTAGACTTCTCACCCGATAGACAACCAAGAGTTCTATCTCCCCAGAGTGAGTATGCATCTTCTTTTTGAAACAAATAATCCTAGATCTAATGCACAACTAGCTGGAAAAATGATCAATGCTTGATCCACCTTTTCATTTTAATCTTTTTTCTTGCCATTGCATGATTTTGTATCTTGATGGTTTGAATTATGATCTTGTATCCTGGGGGCTTGTGCAACCACCTTTGATCTTTGTTATTCTTTTCAATCTACATCAGAACACTCAGATCTCTCTTGACTATCTACTTTAGTGTGAGTATGAAGCAAGTTCATCCTCTCATTAAAGTGGGGGCTAAATGCACCATAGAAAAAAGGACCCTTTGCTTGACATGGGATTAATTCGTAATAAAATGAACTTAATGAGACCTTGATTTAGGTGTTGTGAGGCATTTTATGCATCCACACTAGGTGTTGTACCCTTTCAAATTGAATAACATGCATTTAATGATGTCTTGTAAAGGTGTTGTAAAGTGTTGTTAGATACTTTCACGCTTTTCTAGACTTAATGAACCTATTTATCCCTAATTTAACATTATAAAATTTGTTTAGTATCATTATCACATCAATTTAGAAGGATTATAACTTAAACTTAATGTTAAACTAGTGTTGTAATATGTCTTGCACATTCACATTGGTTCTTGTGCCTTCCTAGGCTATGTGGACCTCATTCTAGTGTTGCAAAGTGTATTTAATCACACTTTCACATTTATTTTTTGTCCCAATCCCTAATTGACCTTTGCATCATCATTAATAGGCCCCTATTAACCCATATTGTGCATCTTGAGGCCTAAATTGATCAAATACCCAACAAAGTTGCAATTTAAACCTTATTTCCTTATCTTCGGGCTTCCTAGCTATCAAATTGGACCTTGTGGGACCCATTTTCCATGTATGGTGAATTAGTCCCATCTAGGTGGGATCCATTTTCCATGTGTGGCGAATGAGTCCCATTTGGCTCAATTTTGATCTTTCAGCTAGAAAAAACTAAAATTTGAGTTTAATATTACTTCATGTTGGCATGTGATGAGGTATTAACGGGTAAAATAGGTGAATTTCATAAAGAGTAAATATTTTAACTCATTTTTAGATCTCTTATCATTCATTCATCCATCATTATTCTATCTCAATTCAAACAACTTAGGGTTTTATCATTGCAAAATATCAAGGAAGCTCCTAAAGACATTCGAGTGATGAATCTTCCTCCATTTTTGTAGAAATACAAAATCAAACATCATGGAAAGGTAATCAATTCAATTATTTCATGTTTCATTCCATTCTTTCATCATTTTGGTTTAATTACCTAAAAGGGGTTTGACCAAGGCAAACCCCCATGCCCTAACATCCAACTTTTCTCTCTCTTGTTTTGTGTTTTTATAGATTTAGGACTCTTGGAAGCTTGGAAATCATTGAAGATCAATTTGCAAGGTTTCTCAAGTCTTCTCTTCATTAATCAAGTCAAAATATCAACAAAAACTCATTTTCAGACCTATAATTTAGAGTTTCAGAAGTGAAGACCTATAGGAAGTTAAAGTGCAGATCAAAAGCTTTGGATTCCACTTTTGAAAAATACATAAATTTAAAAGTGGAATCATTCACCATGGGTGTATAGTGAGTCCCGTTCTAGGGTCAATTTTTAGTTTTCTACATTTTTGGGTACCCTTTTGTCAGAGACAAATTCTAGCTCAGTTTTGCAGAACTTGGACTAATTCGCCCAGAATGGTGTATGAGTCCCTCTTGAACATCAAAAACATTCTAGAATCCTTTTCCAATCTTTATCCACATTCCAAGCACACACTTTCAGTTTGATTCATTTCTGTTAAGTTTCACATTCATTTCTAGTTCATTGTTGCATTACACAATGTGTTTTCAAACATTGCATAAATCTTAGGTTTTTCCTACTTAATCAATCATTCTCATCAATTAGTTGCATCTAGAAAATTTCATTTAGACATAGTTTCATCATACAATTCCTTATTTGAATGAAGCTAGCTAGACTTTTGGCTCTAACCTTCTCCTTTTAGGTGAAAAATCGTAGAAACGCTAGAAGGGATTAAGATGCCAAAAATTTATTGTTCAATATGTATGTATATATATATATATATCCAAATATATACATATACATATGTATATATATACATATTTATACATATGTATACATATACATATACATAAAGGGATTTTTTTATATGTTAGAAAATATCAATCCATATCTCCCTACACATCTATATGCTTTGTCAAGTCCACCCATGTGTCTAGACACCTTAAAGTGAAGGAAACTAGAAAAAAATACACCCAATTTGAAATAGGTATAACAAAAAGTGAATTTATACTTGCGGTCGGATCAAGTTCTACGACCATGGAAGAAGAATTTCAAATAAACAATTTACAATAGACTAATTTTGTTGAATGTCCATTGTATCTATGTAGTATTATAAATGAAACATTATATATATACAATAAAATATGTTGCAACTATTTTTTCTAAATAGAAAGAGATAAAATGGAATATTTTGAGTACATGCCATGTTGGTAAATAATTGTCGACAAGGGATCTATTCAGGAAGTTGAAAAGAGAGTTGTGGGAAGAATATGAAATGCAATCGATAGAGTAGAGTATGGTTTTCGTAGGATAGCAGTTAGGAGAATTTGTGTGTCCATGTATATAACCAACAAGAAATATACAGTATTGGGAAGCAAAAGCTCTAAACACATAGGCAGTCTGCTCCCAATTATATTCACATTATGGAGCCTCGTGGGCTCTAACACACATGTATGCCAACTCTTACATAAACTACTTTTCTTGTATCAATATGTTTCATGCAAAATTTGATCATTTTTCATTTATCCCTAATTCATAAAGTGTTTTCCTAATAGTTCTTTTACAATTTCTCTATATGATGAAACATATTGATAGAAGAAAAGTAATCTATGGAAATTTTGGTTTGTCAATTCAAAATTCAAGCTACATTATTTTGCACTAAATATTATAGATAAATAGGGAAACTATAAATGATATTTTTGTGCATTTAATATCTTTTTTTTTTGCTTGGCATCACAGTGGTGCTGGTTTGATAACAGACTATTGTAAAAGTCATTTGCTCCACCTCTATTTTATAATAGATTTGAGGATTTTACAACTATTGTGGTACACAATGTGGTGGAGTTAATGTCCTCAATACATGGAAGCTGAAATGTAAGTGTTTGCTTGCATGAGTGCTAATGCATTTTTTCATTGTTGTATGATGGAGATAGGGGTACTAAATGTGGGCAGATGAAGTAAATGCTATATTGAGTGATGCATTGTGGGAAAGTATAGTTTGATTAAGTTTTATTGTCGAAACACCCATTGTGCATTTTGTTGAGCAGAAGCTCTGTATAAGAAACTCTCCATATCTATGGTTTGTAGCTTGTACTCTCCATATGTTCAACTTCCATATAAAATCTGTTATAGATGACCTGCCATTTGAGAGACTCTAAAACAACTATTACAGAAACACTTCTGAATGATAGGTAAATGATAGATGGCCAAAAAACTCACATCAAATAGAACTTTAAGAGAGGTAGAAAAAAATACATAGGCCAAAGAAATTGGGAAAATGTGAATGGTTCCTCTTCATATCCCATTTATAGATTTGAATTTTTAGCATATTCCTGCTTACCAAAAATTCTATCACCGTTTAGACAAGGTGCAACAAGGAATTCTATGTAATAGTTGGCTTGTCAATTCAAAATTGAAGCTATATTATTTGCAACTAAATATTGTAGAAAAAATAGAGAAACTATAAAACAACTATTAGGGAACACACTTAAGAATCAGAGGTAGCACTGGAGATGTCTCAGGTGACAGATGTATACATACATACATACACACACACACAGATATATATATATACATGTGCATGTATATGTATATATGCATAAATATATGTATCTATGTTATACTAATATATATGTTACAATTTCCCTATTTCTCTATAATATTGAATTGATAATGCACGTCTTGTTATATAATTACTCTATTTCTCAGTAGACTAAAAAAATGTGGGCACCATATTAAAATCAAAAGCATGGGAGCTTAATGAATGTGAAAATATATATATACAAACAGAGGAATAAATTACATTCATCTTTACAAAATAAAAGTCTTAGATAAGATGCATCCATACCTTGTGGGTGCAATTGGATGTAGTATGAACATAAAAAAAAAACACTAGCTCTCCACCCTACCATATCAAGTCATCTAGGCTCATGGGCTCTCACAAAACCCCCAAGCAAGAACATATAACCTAATAATTTTCTTTAGTTGAAAGTAGTGTTATACATTTTAAAAAATATATATAGTTGTATTATTTATGAAAAACAATTTGACATGTCGTGAAATAAGAGATGAAACCCTATTAAAATCAAAAGCATGAGGACTCAATGAATGTGCGAATATATATATGCAAACATAGGAATAGATTACATTCATATTTACAACACATAAGTCTTATATAAGATGTAGGCATACCTTCTATGTGCAGCTGGATTTTGTATGAATAGAAGAAAAGAAGGCCTGCTCTTTTCCCTACCATATTGGGTGATGTAGGCTCATGGCTTATCACCATACGCCCAAGCAATAACATACACTTCCCACCACTATGATCAATGGTGAAGCCAATGTTAGGCACCTAAGCTTGTTATTTCTAGATATTTGATTGTGTTTGAGTTTTTTCATCCAAAAACAAAAACACAATCAAATATCCAGAAATAAAAAATATTAAGCATTATAGATTGTCGAAATATCATAGCATTAACCTAAGAATTTTCTTTAGTTGAAATCAGTGCTATACATTTTTTAAAATATATATAGTTGTACCCATTGATAAATTTGACTCCAAATTTTGACAAAAGTTTGTCAGAATTTTGATGAACTTTCATTAGAATTATTTCATCAATTTTTCAATGAACTTTGAAATGTCGAAATTCTAACCCAATCGACGATGCTGGGTAGGAATTTGAGCATTTCAAAGTTTGTCAGAAAATTGAAAAAATAATTCCGACCAAATTTCATCGAAATTCCAATGAACTTTTGTCAGAATTTGGAGTCAAATGTATCAGTGACCATTTATGATAGAGAATTTGACATGTAGTCATGAAATAAGAGATGGAATAGACGACATATAGCCTTACCTTCTATATAAATAGAACACAATTGCAACTTGTACACCATGCCAAACATGCAATCATAAAGCTATTTAGTATTATGGAGATATGTAGTTATAGTTCAAAATTTTTGCAATCTAAAATGGTTTGAATCAAATATAGTTAGTCAAAAGGAAAATTTGAAGTTTAGTGCAGTAAACATGTGTAATTGGTAGATAATATCTAAATTAGGAAATATAAATAGTTGTAAAGTTTATAATAAATAATATATTTAATGCATTTGTAATAGAAGAGATCACATAAAGAAGATGCAGGTATACATCATGCAAAGAGCATGAGAAGCTCAATGAATATACGAATATATATATATATAGTGAACATTAAAAAGCCAACACGCAATAAATAAAACTTAAAAACATGGATAATAGAAGAGGTGAACTAAAATAATGAATATTTTGTTATGATCAAGTGGATATTGATACAACATAGGAAATCTATGTAACAATTGGCTTGTCAATTCAAAATTCAAACTACATTATTTTCCATTGAAAATTGTACCATTGAATATTGTAGACAAAAGTGAGAAGTTGTAAAATAACTATTGTTTTTAAGTTTCAAAATTGTGGAATTTTGTAGATTGGTATAATGTACAAACATGAAATTCAACCGTACCTTTACATTAATGCTTTCAATTCTTTTTTCTCTATGTAGGTGTTATTTGGTTTGGTAACAAACTATTCTTCATGATATTGTTCTTTCCAGTTTCCCATAACAAACTATTCATAATTGTAGTTTTCCTCTCCTAGACTCCATATTTTAAAGTTGTATTTAATGTGTCTTTTTTTCTATAATATTTAGCAACAAATTAGTCTTATTCTAATACCTCTTATACAATTCTCTATTTGTCTTCAATATTTACCGCTAAAGTACATAGCTTGAATCTTGTATTAGTATGTTTCAAATTTTGTTAGGTATGTATAAGTTTAAAGAGATGGGAAAGGTTTTCTTTACACAAAAAAAATTAGAATCACATCATATATTTGTGACATAACCTAAAGAAAATAGGTATCATCATAAATAACAAGTTTTAAATAGCTCAATTAAGAAGCTGAAAAGGTAGCTCTACAAGCACAAAGAAATGCATTTGACATAATACAATATGTGGTGGATATGTAGGAGCTAATGTATGTCATTGATAGGGAAAGCCACAAAAATCATGCTTGTTGTTCTCCCTACACTATTGACATCATGAAGCCTCATGGGCTTTGGTAAAATCCCTGAGCAAGAAAACTATGCAAGTTGCACAAAAAAATTCAATGGAGCCATATCATATATCATAGAATGGTGAAATAGAGGAAATTGTGTTGTTTCCATATATGATGTCTTATATTGCAATAATTTTCTCTGTGTAACAACTTTAAAAGGATGGATTTTTTGATAAAGAATTTCCTAAAATAGATGTATACACATGTAATCGACATGATGACCATGTGAGAAATCTGACGTATGCACACCAAAGCACTCCTGGGCTGCAGAACATGCAGCCAAAAATGTTATAAAATCCATGGAAAACAACATAAATTATGATTTGTTGGAAAATTCCCTCAATTTTAAAGTCATTATGAATGCGACAAGTTTTCTAACATTTCCCTCCACCCTCTGTAGGCCAAAATAGCTACTTTTTTTTTCATTCCCATGATTTTAAGTGAAATATCTAATTGGAAAATATCTATCCAATGAACTACATATATCATGACTACAATTATGTAGATTTCCACCTACAAACATAACATGATCATCAGTAAAGAATAATTAGTATATGCATATCTAGCCAAACCCCTGAGCAAGAAAAGTATGCAAGGTCCATCAAAAATTTAATGGAGCCATATGATATATCACACAATGGTGAAGTAGGGAAAATTCTACTGTTTCTATATATGGTTTCTTATATTCCACTATTTTTTTTCATCTAACAACTTTAGAAAGATGGATATGTTGATAAAGAGCTACCTATAGGTGATGTTCTTATAACCTGAAAAGATAACTGTAGATTCATGGTGAAATGTAATGTGTAGAATAAAATTTGTTTATTCTGCTTTAGTGCATGTAAGGATTCATGCATGTATGTATATATATGTATGTATGGGGTAAACCCACAATAGTGGGTTACAATTTTTCGGACGAAGAAAAATTAGAAATGCTCATCAAAAAATTTAAAATGGTTTACCCCTTCTAATGAAGGGGGTTCGAATGAACCACCCCCTTCTAATGAACTCCCCCTTCTAATGAACCCTCCCCCCTTCTAATGAACCCCCCTCCCTTCTAATGAACCCCATTTTGCACCATATAAGGGGGGTTTGAATGAACCCCCTTTTTTCACCTTCCCCTCCACCATTTCAAAATTTATGCATTTTTTTACTATCGAAGCTTGGGAAGGAGGTGCAAATGGAGTCAACTTGATAAACCAAGTTGGATAATTGTAGAGATTGAAACGTGCTTTCCAACAACTATAAATTTAATATATTTTGTTTTTATATTATATTTTATTTTTTAGTTTTACTGAACATAGGTTTTTCATTGAACATCAAGTTTAGTGAAAAATCATTGTGGAAAAATATTAAATTTGAGAATTTTTTTTGAAAAATATATACGCCCTAGGTATTGGTGTCCTCATTCTAACAAAAAAAATAAAATTGAATTTCAATACATACCAAAAAAGTTATGTGTGCCGAAGTGCACCTATGTCTAAATTGTAAATGTTTTGACTTCAAAACTTAATTAAAAAAAATATTCAACAAAATGTTATGAAACAAAATGAAACCAATAGATACTAGTGTTAGCAACCTAAATTAAAAAGAATCAAAACTTTATCCTTTGTAAAAAAAAAGTTATGTGTGTTGAAGTACACATCACTTTTAAAAAATGTTGTTTACTATTAAAAACTAGTTATCAAAGGAGACGCAAAAAGAAAAACAATTTAATTCCAATTTTTTTTAAAAAATATATTTAAAATCTATAGAAAAAATCTCACAAATCACTAGTTTACATCATTTTCAAATTCCTAATAGTTTACCTGCTATAGGTGTCAGAAAGTGAAGTTTTTTTTGAAAATGTTGATTTCAGTGTCAAGTTTGGCCAAAATGTGTAACCCATTATTGTGGGATGACCCTATGTATGTATTCATATATATATATATATGTGTGTGTGTGTATGTATGTATGTATTTATATGTAAATATATATAGTGGTGCTAGTTTGATAGTAGACTATTCTAAAAATAATCAGGTTCGAGTACATGGCTTGTTCGATAGGGGGACATTCTAAAAATTGACGGCTTCATCTTTGTTCTATACCAGATTCAAGGATTTGAAAGCTATTGTTCTCTTCAATCTATAAGTCATTTTATATGAGTGTTTCTATAATGGTTTATTTATTGTTTATGTTAAAAATGTTGTTGTCTAGAATCTGTATGTCAGTTTACATGGGTTTTTGGCATTATGGTTTTGTATGGATAGAGAAATAAAAGTTAAATATTCTTTGTTTTGTCAAAAAAATATGGTTATAGTTAGTAAAGGAAAGTATACTCTCAAATGTGGAAAAAAATATATTCATTAGGTTGCATTGTCAAAAGAGCCATTGTGGTGTTCGTTTGATACCAGAGTATTGTAAAAATTATGCCTCGATCTTAGTTTCAAGTTTCCCATAACAAAATTTTCTTCATGATACTATTATCCCTAGTTCCCCATTGAAAACTCTTCTTTATTCTAGGCTACTTAAGAATCATAAGTAAACGAAAGATCATCGAAAAACCATAGTAAACATATTCATACAAGACAAGCAATGTATGTAAGAGTTGAGTTGTCAATTGAAAATTTGAACTACATTCTTTCATAGTAAACCCACACTAAACAAAACTTGTGAAGGGAATGGGTGGCAATAATCTATGCAAAATGGGTATAACACCATAGAGTTAATTGGGAATTTGAGCTACATCACTTGGTAGTAAATATTATAGATAATTAGACGAGAATTTCCCAGATTTCTTTATAATGATGTGGAGCTTGCCTCTTGAATAAAGTATGTTGTTAAATGTGCCTCATTGGTTGATAACAGTTGCAAAACAACTATAAATTGAGAATTGAAAACCAAACTATTACATAGATTGGTTATTTTGCATCAATATGTTTCATGATATTATTTTTACCTCATCTTTTTGAAGGGCTAGGCTGCAACAAATTATTCTATTGTTCTTGTAAGAACGAATGTTATCAATTTTAAAAATTCATAAATTTTTGTTGTGGTTATTTTGTTTGGATGTAACATTTTATGTGGCTTGTATCAATATGTTTCATCATACTAGATTTTTTCTCATCTATTTCTAGTTCATAATAACAAACTTTTCTTCATGATATTGATTTTTTCAGTTTTCCATAACAAACTATTCATTATCATAGTTTCCCTATTCCATGCTCCATATTGTAAAGTTGATTTATGGTCATTTGTTATGTTGTTGTGGTTCCTAAGTATTTTCCTAATAGTTATTTTAGAATTTACCTATTTTTCTATAGTGTTTAGTGCAAAATAGTGTAACCTAAATTTAGAATTGACAAGATAACTCTCAGATAGATTTTTCATCTTATATCAATTAGGAAAACAGACAAGAGTCATAGGTAAATGACAAATGATACAAAAAGATACACAAAACAAAGAAATTGAAAAGAGGCCAAAGGTTTCTGTCCATTTGGCATTTACGTGTGATTGTTAAATGTTATTTCAATATGTCTTACAACTATTACTAAGGTTTCTTTCCTTGTAAGAATCCATTCCATCATACAACAATGATAGGATGCATTAACTATGATGTGAGCAAACACTTACCATTTTCTTGTCGTACACGGAGGTAAGTAGCTCAAGTACAGCGAACACTTCTTTCCAATTTCAATTTTTTCTATAATATCTAGTACCGAATAAATGTTATTCCAACACCTCTTATACAATTAGCCTATTTGTCTTCAATATATATATACACATCTATCTGTCTATGTTTCCAAGCATTAATTTTCGCATATAGTTCATGTTGTATGTATATACACATATATATGTATGTAATTGTTGATGTCTTCTTGTGATATGTTTCCATCTTTGGTGTTATAACCATTTTGGATATTTGAAAGAGATTATTGCTTTGTATATATGGAGAAATTTTAGTTAAATATTCTTTCTATACATATACATATACATACACATACACATACACATACACAAACACATACACATACACATACACATACACATATACATACACATACACATACACATACACATACAAATACACATACACATATACATATACACATACACATACATATACATACACATATACATATACATATTTATATGTATATACACACACACACACACATATATATATATATACATATATATATACACATTTACATATAAATAAAAGGGATGTTTTTTATATGTTGGAAAATATCAATCTGTATCTCCCTACATATCTACATGCTTTGTCAGGTCCACCAATGTGTCTAGACACCTTAAAGCGAAGGAAAATGGAAACAATTACACCGAATTTGCAATAGATATAACAAAAAGGGAATTAATACTTATGGTTGGATTGATTTCTATGACCATGGAAGAAGAAATTAAAATAGATAGTTTACAATAGACTAATTTTGATATATGTCCACTGTATTTGTACAGTATTATAAATGAAACAATATAGATATACAAAAAAAGAGGTAAGCACTATCTGTTCTAATTAGGAAGAGATAAAATTGAATATCTTGAGTACATTCCATGTTGGTAAAGAATTTTTGACAAGGGATCTATTTAAGAAGTTGAAAAGAGAGCTATGGGAATAATATGAAATGCAATTGATAGAGTAGAGTATGGTTTTTGTAGTCTAGCACTTCAGAGAATTTTTGTGTCCATGTATATAACCAAGAAGAAATATATGGTGTTTGAAAAAAAAATCTATAAATGCACATGTAGTGAGATCCTAACTATATTTATAGATCACGGAGCCTCACAGGCTCTAGCACACAAGCCAACTCTTACATAAAATGCTTGTATTGTATCAATATGTTGCATGCAGGTTTCGATCATATGTCATTTATCCCTAGTTCATAAAGTTTTTCCTAATAGTTCTTTTAAAATTTCTCTATATCATGAAACTTATTGATAGAAGACAAGCAATCTATGGAATAGTTGGGTTGTCAATTCAAAATTTAAGCTACATTATTTGGCACTAAATAGTATAGACAAATAGGGAAACTATAAAATATTTTTTTGTGCGTTTAATATCTTTTTTTTTTCCTTGGCGTCAAAACGGTGTTGGTTTCATAGTAGGCTATTGTAAAAGTCATTTGATTCACCTCTGTTTTATACCAGATTGGAGGGTTTTAAAACTTTTGTGGTCCACAATGTGATGGAGTTGGTATCCTTGATACGTGGATGTTGAAATATAAGTGTTTTCTTGTAGGAGTGTTAATGCATTGTATCGTTGTTGTATGGTGGAGGTAGGGGTAGTAAATGTGGGTAGATGAAGTAAATGCTATATTGAGTGTTGCATTGTGGGAAAGTATACTTTGATTAAGTTGTATTGTCAAAACAACCATTGTGGTGTTATATATATATATATATTTGTATTTATATATATATACACATTACTACTATATGCATTTTGTATATATGAGGCTCTGTAGAAGAAACTCTCCATATGTATGGTTTGCAACTTATACTCTCCATATGTTAAATGCCCATATATAATCTGTTATAGATGATCTTCCATTTGAGAGACTCTAAAACAACTATTACAAAAACACTTCAAAATCATAGGTAAATGACAAGTGGCCAAAAAACCCACATCAAATAAAACTTTAAGAGAGGTAGAAATGTAATGCCCTGCCATGCAACCCTAGGGGAAGTTGCAATTAACTACTCAAACACAATAATTTTTTTTTATTAAGAACAATTAACATGCAAATTCACTACCCATTGCCAACAGCCCCTAAGGTTACGAGACTGAGTTTACTTAAACCCAAACAAGAAACAAGAATTGAAAACATAACATTTAATCACTTGACAAATTAAGAACACATACATTCCATACATGATAATTACAACAAAGCATAAGAGATACCACATGATTTCAAATAACATTACTTAACAATAAGATTACAACACTCATTCCCTAAATGAGATAAATCCAATAAGCATGGTTATAAATTATAACTTCCACCTCAATACAAATGAGGGGTAATAAAAATACAATATCAACTAAAAAGAATAAAAAGCATGAAATGAAACTAGATCCCATGAGCTCTCCAACTGGAAATCTCGTCCACACAAACAAGAAGATGAACCAATGGATTAAGGTGCACGTTCCACCCAACCATGTGATACCCGAAGACTCACCCCCCGTGCTAGGAGATAGTAACAAGGATTCCTACACAAGACCATCTACCTCTAGACATAGGCTAAAGCATAATTGAACTGAATCAAATACAAACACCACAACACTTAACACAATGGTTACAATGCTTCTAGAGAACAATTATCATCTACGCAATACAACAAACTGACTCCTGGCTGACATGGAGAGAGTGTCACGCATCATTTTCTATGAGTTACCCTAGCTCAACCTTCCTAGGCTATCAAACCCCCAACATGGGTTACCCTGGCTTGCCTCTACCAGCCATCAGACCCTCATACAACCTGTGCTTCTCATCTCATATCAAGCCTTAATAAGTGCATGAGTCATGAGAGAGCGATTTATTTTCTTAATTAGTCTAAGAGTTTTTCATTAATTCTTTTATGTTATCACTTACTTAAACCCTGTGTGAGTTACCCTGGTGCCCCTTTGTGTGTCAGACCCCCACAAAGAGCCACTCTCCTATCGACAACATACCCAACAAAACCAATCACCAAGGGTGTCAAAGTGCATACAAACTAGAAGAACAATCACTCCAACTCTAGGAGTCAACATATAACGAAACTCACTCCAAACACTTGGAGGCTACAAAACACATCCACCACTCCTTCCAAAGGAGGCATAAACCACATAAGCCACTCCTAATCCAAAGGAGGCACAAACCATCCCCATTCATGGAAACCATGTGAAACAACAGGATACAACTATATGCACATTACCCAAGAAAAACCAAAGGTTGACAACATTTTATGATAACCCACACAATTAACTGAAAAGCCCTATCTAGAAGACTTACATAAACAAGTGACTCAATTTCCCAACATAGAGAGTGAACGAAAACATCACTTAGAAAGCGTTTCGGGCAACACCATAAACTAATGTTAGGATTTCCTAAATCCAAGCCAAGCAATGACATACTACATGAAATAAATTAAATAATTCACATTATTTGTTCATACTCAAACTAAATCAACTCACATGGGCACATTAAGGAATTTAAAAACTAACAATTCAATTCCATTTGCTCAATCCTATATAATGATTAAAATCAATCTTTTTAAATAAAAACATTTATTATAAAGTCAATTTCAATTCAACTATGATAATGAAATAATAATTTTAAAGAAATTCCTATTTTAAATATTTAAATATCATTTAAATATATGCCTCTAAAAAAATAATATCATTTTTATATTCCAACTAATTTAAAACTAAATCCCTATTATTTAAAATATATATATTATATATATTTATAATACATATATATTTAAATAATAATAATCAAATATTTATTTAAATTATAATATATTATATATAATATATATATATATATATTATATTATATATATAATATAAAATAATTTAAATAAATAATAAAAAATGAATTTAAAATAAATTTAAATAAAAAAAATGAATTTAAAAAAAAGAAAGCCCTAAATTAGGGCACGCAGGTTACCCTGCCTCCCTAGGGTAGCAGCCTGTGTGCCCTCACATAGTCCACCTCCCATAGGGGGCAATGACCTATGTGAGGCACATAGCCCACCTCCCACAGGGGGCGGCGGCTTGTGTGGCACACAACTTGCCTCCCACAGGGGGCGGTGGCCTGTGTGCTTCACACAGTCTGCCTCCCACAGGGGCGGCAGCCTATGTGGCACACATAGTCGCCTCCTCTTGGGCTGGGCAGCTGTGAGGATAGTTTCCCCACCCCTACAATTCATCAAAAAATATATATATATTCTATAATTTTTTTGTTTTCATAAACACACAAAGAAAAAATAAAATTTCCTCTATGGTGAAATTTCTATTACCAAATAAATTAAAAATAGAGATTTTACCAGATGCATACAACTAAAAGAAAATATATACATATACAAAATTTTACAAAAATAAAATATAGCAAAATAATACTCAAGCATGATTTAAATTTTACAAAATAAAATATAGCAAAATAATACTCAAGCATGATTTTATTGCTCAATTCCTAGATATCCCCAATTTCAACAACATAAATTTAAATGCTTTTCTTTTGTTTCCTCTTTCATTTTCTATTGTTTAACTTGGAAATTTTCAGCTGAAAGAGATTGTTTTCCTTCAAGAAATCTAAATGCTTTTAAGATTTTGACAAGGTTTTTTCAAAATGATTTCCAAGCAAGTTTTCAAATTTGAAAAAAAAAAAAAAATTCTAAAAAAATAAACAAATGGAACATGAAATCTGAAGCTTGAAGGAGAGTTTGAAGAAGATTTTCTAAAGCTTCTTCCAAATCCTCACCCAAAATCCAAAGTGCATCCCCAAACCATGAAGAACTCCCTCTCTTTTCTCTTCTTTTCAATCTTTTTTCTTTCCCTAGTTGAAAATTGAATCCTTGAAAAAATGAAATTGTGTTTGTTCTCATAGAGTTTCCCCAAATTTAGTCAACCCTCTAAAATATCCCATTCACCATAGTTATGGCAATTTGGAGATATTTTGATTTTTTTTTTTAAAAAAATTAAAACAAAATTGTTTTCAAAATGAATTTTTCATATATTTTAAAAATCTCTTTTCAACAAAAAAAAGGTATTTAAAACTTTTTTAAAAGAGAATTCTTTTACATATAATTTTCAAAGAGTGCAATTTAAACATAATTTCCATTTTTTCAATTTAAATTAGAATATCTATTAATTCCAAAACAAATAACTTAATTCAATTTATCACCATTAATTTAATTAGTCAATAAAATAAATCTAATCCAAGATTAGATTATTTTATTAATTTAATCAAATTAATCAATAAATAACTACATTTCCAACATTACAACCAGATAAATTTAATCAACAAATTAACCACCCAAGACATTTATTTACCTTTTCCACTTAAAATTAAATAAAATCAAGGAGATATGAACAACAAAGAAGCAACTTAACCCGACTAAAACCCGATGACACACTAGGTTGATGACTTGGCACGGAAAACCTAGCTACTATCTCCCAATCAAATACCGTTGGCCAATGGACATGCTAAAACTTGTGAAATCAGGTGGAGTCGATGTCTTGTAACTATCAACTTATGAACAAAGAGTATATCGAACATGCATATATACATAAAATGATCAAACACACCGTGAAGAGGAAATCTAAGAATAGTAGGGCGCTCACAAGCGAGTGATACAATCACGTCCCCTTCACCAATATAGACTTTCTAACTAACGAGTCTAACATTAATAAAATAATCAAAAGCATAAAGCATCATTAATTCAAATATTTACTAAGTTAATCCAAAACATGCCATAATGATAATATCAGAGTAAAATTCCATCACATCAAAATATATCATTCACATCGCTTTACAGTTTGTGATCAAATAGAACCGAGTTCCAAAGTCACAACATAAATAGAAACAATATAACAAAGAAGAACACTTCCGATCAAAAGAGCCAAAATGGAGGGGTGTTATAAGAAAAATATACATAGGCCAAGGAAATTGGGAAAAGGTGAGTTGTAATGCCCTGCCACACAACCCTAGAGGAAGTTGCAATTAACTACTCAAACACACAATTTTTTTTTTGTTTAAGTACAAATAACATGCAAGTTCACTACCCATTTCCAAGAACCTCTAAGGTTAAATGAGACTGAGATTACTTTAAAACCCAAACAAGAAACATGAATTGAAACCATAGCATTTAATTACTTAAAGAATTAAGAAACACATACATTCCATACATGATAAATTACATCAAAGAATAAGAGATACCACATGATTTCAAATAATGATAATTTAATAATAAGATTACAACTCTCATTCCCTGAATGAGGTAAATCCAATAAGCATGGTTACATAATATGTCTTCCACCTCGATAACAAATGAGGGGTAATAAATTACAAGTTTCGACTGAAATTAATAAATCATGAAATGAAACTGGATCCCACAAGCTCTCCAAATGGAAATCTCATCCACACAAACAAGAAGAAAACCCAATGGAGTAAGGTGCACATTCCACCCAACCAAGTGATACCTAGAGGCTCACCTCCTGTGCTAGGAGATAGTAACAAGGATTCCTAGACAAGATCATCTACCTCTAGACACAGACTAATACATAATTGAACTGAAACAAATACAAATACAACATCACTTAACACAATGGTTATGATGCTTCCAGAGTTAAATAATCAATTGCATAACTAATACAAACATATTGCTGACTTAGGATAAGTGTCATCACAATGCTACATGGGATATCCTGTAAGTCTTCCTAGGTCCGAACCCCCATCATGAGATATGCTGGAAACCTCTAACGACTCTCGGCCCCTCATGCAAACCAATGCAGAATCGGTTATCTCTCTTAAAGAAAAGATAACGATCTTGCCATTCCAGGCCTTCTCGTCCCATCCCAAGTCTATACAAGCCCTTGCCTCCATGAGAGAGGAAAAATTAATCTTATTAAGTGTTTGATACTACCCATTCCTCTAATCAATTTATTTACATTATCACTGGATTAACTAACTTACAATGAGTTACCCTGGCACCACTTTTTGTGTTGGCCCTCATTGAAAGCCACTCCTTTAAGACAGCATGTGTAATAACTCCACAACCCAAGGGTACACAAGAGTGACCTAAGGATATTAAATGCCTATCCACGACATAAATCCAACACATCTCGTTCATGATAACCGGGTATATAACTAGATCCATTAAGGCACACTACCCAAGGAAATTTAAGGGTTGATAAACACATTACGACAACCCACACAATTAAATAAAAACCCCATCTAGAAGACTTACATAAACAAAGAACCTCATTTTCCCAACATCAAGAAAGAGAGAAATCACATAATGAAAGGACAATTTTTGACAATTTATTAATCTACTTAGGATTTCCTAAATCCAATTAACTCAATTAACATTACTTGCAAATACTCAAAAGTAAATAAAATTACATTTGCAACATTGATGAATTTAAAACTAATAATTTAATTCCATTTTCCTCAATTTATACATAATAATCAAAATCAAATTTTAAATAAAATTATTTTGTTATAAAATCATTTTTTTGCATCTATTATAATGAAATAACCATCTTAGGATCAATATATTTAAATATATAAATATTATTTAAATATATATATTTCTAAAATAAATTTAAATTCTAATTCACAAATATTTCCAATTATTTAAAATATATAATATATATTATATAAATAATATAAAAAAATATTATATATAATATATATATTATATATATTAAATAAATGATAATAAAAAACATAAAATATATATATATATAACACATATATATATGCATATATATAACTTCATATATATATATATATCAATTTCCATTTTGTAGTCTATTTGGGAGAATTTTCTATAGGAAAATTACAAAAGAAGAATTCTTTTGGTACAATTTCATGATATCAAATTTTGGAAATTCCTAAATTCAAACAAAGATGTTGTTTCAAATTTCATTTTGTGTCCTTTTTTATTTTCTATTGTTACACTTGAAAATTTTTGTTGTAAGTTTTTGTTTTTCTACAAAAATCTAAATTTCTTCCATGATTCAATAGGGTTTTTAAATTTGTTTCCAAACAAGTTTTTCAATATTGAAGATCCTAAATTTCAAAACAATAAAAAAACAAAACAAGAAAGAACCTGTTGGAAACTAGAAGAAGAAGAGATATGGTGTTGAGCTGCAATTTCCAATTTGCCAAAATTCCTCCAAAGACTTCACTTCAAATCCAAAATGCATCTCCAAAACAAGAAAGCCTTCATTTCTTTTTTTAACAGAAATATTTTTCTCCAAAATGAAATATCTCCACTCTCATCAATTTTTCCCAAATTTAGTGAACTTCTCCAAAATATCCCATCCACCATAGTTATTTCTCCTGTAAGGCCCCACTTTGCATGTGATTAGTAAAGCCCTAATATGTTTTATGTGATCCTAAATATATGGTAAGATGTATTATGGATGACAAATAGTGTGATTATTTGATAATATTCTTGCTTATGCTACCGTGAATGTAAGACCCCATTTCGTATTCCCCATTTTATTTCAATCGAACAAGTAGTTAGATGATACTTATGATGAAATGAATGATAAAAATATTTTTAGGATTCATGGGCATTAACCTTTATTTAATTACGATAGATGCACATGTGAATTGTTGGATATAACTTAAAAGTGTTGGGTTATTTGGCATATTAAATTTTGGTAAATAGTTCATTGTTAATGTTATAGGAGTTTAAAATGAATTACTAAGGTGGTAAAAAAAATGATGGAGTGACTATCTCATTGACTATATTCTTGTATTAGAGTAAGTGTGTATTTCCTTTGATTATAATGAAAATTGAATCATTAGGTTCATATATTAATGAGTAAATAGTTCATGAGCGAAAATTATGTGAATTGGATTAGCTAATAATATGTAGAGATATATGATCTAATCATGTTGACCTTGGTAATGTGCAGGAATCAAATATGCAAATAGGAGGATAGATAAATGTTGGAATCAAATCAAATACATCTTTGGGAAGTCCTAAGTGTACCCCTATTTGACTTAGAAGGGTTTGAGGTTTTATTATTGGCTGGGTGATTGAGTAGAATCCAATTGTACGACATGTGATGTGAGTTGGAACCCCTGGTTAAGATCAAAATTCGTATGGATTTTGTGTGGGTTTTTAAAAGGGATTATTGAATCAATTTCCTTGGTTTTTGAACAAGAATTGACCCCTGGGACCTATACCTATGGGTTTGGAACCTTTTTGACACATGTGAACTTGTCCTTGGAGTGTGAAAGACCCCTCAAAAGTCCACATTCATGAATGTGACAAATTCAAAAAGTGTTGGGGCTTGGGAAGAGTGACTTGTCACTCTAACCCTTCTACTTCCCAAAAGTTCTTGGAATTGGCACAAGACTCACACATGTGTGAGCACTTGTGGGAAAGAGTGTAGGTTTGGAGGATCCCTATATATCTCAAGAAGATGGAAGATTTGGGCATTGTCCACTTCTCCTCTTGGAGAACTTGAGTGAAGATGGTAGAAAGAATGAGAAAAAAGAGAGGAGTCCATCTCTTTGGCAAGATATTGATGAAAATGGCTTGGTTTGGAGAGCAAAGATGGATACAATATTTCAGCCCTCCACCTAAAAGAAAAAGATAAGTTCTTCCTTTTCCATTTGCCCTTGTTTCTTGGTAGTAAGGAGTTGACTTATTGTATAGATCATGCTTGAAAACATAAAGTAGAGGATGTAGATGCATGTAAGTTGTGCTATGTTAGTTGTATCCCTTTTTAAAAATGAGAAAATACTCCATTGATCATGTGGGGCTAAAATAATTCCTTGCTCGGGGGTATGGCTAGAGCCCACAAGGCTCCATGATGCCATTATGGTAGGGTGGAGAGAAAGCCTGGTTTAATTGTGTTTCATAAACTTAGTGGTAATATAGAAAGTTGGGGATAGTTGTAACATGAGAGAAAAATTTCATATTTGTGCATAAGAAAAGAAAATAAAAAAATGATGTTTATACTTTCAATCTGTTAAATTATAACTTTGGAAGTTTAGGGAATGAATTTGATTCCCCCCCCAAGACTATTTGGTAAAGTATATTGTAAAGGGAGGTTAAAAGTTGTAAGGTATGCTTGAAGTCTTCTTGTATTTATACATTTAGTATGGGTAAAAGTAATAAAAATGAATAGTGTTTTAGTTCTTTTCCAGGTACATGCTTGCAAGTGTGCTACTGATAAATTTACTAGTACTACTGCAATGATAAAATGTGAATATGTCAAATAAGTTACACATGTATTATAATTTTTTTATTGAAGATACCAGTATAAATACACTATACAAATTTAAGGTGTGTGCATTTAAATAAGAGAGAAAATATGTATAATGGATACAAAAAACTTAAATAGGTAGTTGAATCATAATATATACACTATGATGATACATTGAAAACCACTCTATTAAAAAATGAGTTAGTTAGCCTTGTCTCTCAAAGATTTAGAGAAAAAGTTTCTTATACAACACAGAGTAAACTAGAGTGAAACAAACGCTAGCCCTGCGCTATAAAATATATATATATATATATAGCAGCAAGAATTAAGGATAACGATAAAGTGTTCATGGTGGGTTTGTGCAAGCTTTTCTCTTGCTCTAAAGTTAGGATTTTATAGGGAATAGTCCACTCACTTCCAGCCATGTCATTTATCATATCTCTGTATTTTTGAATGCTATTCATTTCTAGCGCCGCCCCATCCTGTCATATGTTATTTGTTTTAGTGCACATCAAGTAAGATGTATAAATTACAGTGACATTATCCTATATTCTCATTGGTGCGACATAGGGTCTTCAATGTACTCCACTGCTCATTACAGGAAAAGGAAATAAAATAAAGTAAATCCAGTTCTAACATGCCATGCATCTCTAGGATTAAGAAATGAAGAAATACAGGAGAAAATTTCTAATGAAAGGAGTTATTTTGGACACAATACCTAATACTTATTGATATTATCCACATGAAACACACATGATATCGGACCATCTAGTAGCTATTTGAGCTCTCCCTAGATAAATTATAATAGATGCTTTAGTCACCTTCATGGGTGGTTAGGGAGTCATTTCTTGTCAAGTAAGATACTCCCTATCTCCGCAAGTGTCAGTTACACCTCCCATCTAATGGAAAAAGGAGAGCTACTTAGTTTGAATCAACGTGGCATAAATGAGCTTGAACTTTTAAAAAAATAAAATAATAATAATATCACCTCTCTTTTCTGTTCTGATTCTTATGACGATGACCATTCCACCAAACTCTACCATAGGTAGCTCGAATTAGGGGTTAGTACCAATCAGGTTCTAGATGGATAGTAATATTTATGAGAAGCACAATAGATGAGGAGAAAATAAATAAATAAATAATGACACACTGATCTTTTATTTTTAGGATCATCACAGTCTCTTTTCCCTATGGGACGTAGTTGAAGGCTACAATTGATATGACAACACTAGATTGAGTCTATTAGCCACACAAATTTCTAGATGCTCATTAAAGTAGTTTCAAATTCATTTGTTTCCATGTCTAGATACAAGAATCCACTTTTAGTGGTGCTTAGATTAACCCCTACATTCGTTACAGGTCTGTGCATTTAAAACATATTTCAGGCTAATCACAACAACCCCGTATGATCGTAATCTACAGATCAAGTAAGGTGAGTGGTGCTGGTCTGCTTGGGCATATTAATGGCTGTCACAGTCCTTCTCTTAACCACCATTGAATGGTTTAAGTTTGATCAAGCGTGGTGCAAAGGAAGACTGCGTTTATGCCTATAAAGTGATGAAACTACTTGACATCTACCTCACACCTTCCTACATAGCTAGCATGCTTTGGAAAAGATATATATGTATGATTATTTGAATTGATGTAATAAATGAATAAGTAGTTAGGCCCTACTGTGGTAGTGTATAACTTTGAGTACAATGCATGTCAGAACATTTGCTTTAAGTCCTCTTGCGCAAAGTATGGGAAACAACATTTAACTTACAAGAGTAATAATCAAGTCACATTTATTATTTCTTTCCATTCATGGTATTTTGTTGTAACGGGTGGCTACCTTATATCATGGGGGTCAAAATAGTAAGTAGATTACTCATATTTTAATGTTTCAAAAATTTCCTCATAAATTATTGTTTAACAGTAAGCATAGGCAGATCATAAGATTCGGGTAAATAATGACAATAATGTTATTCATAAAAGAAGTTATAATATTAATACACGTATATTAATGGAAACAATATCAACCAAATGAATAACATTAACATCTAGCTCAAAGCTATTGTCTTCTCTGCAATGAAATAATAATAAATACATTAATTTGGAAGCATCGAGGTAGCTGCCTAGAGTTTACAACCGTGATTGAATTATCAATAAAATTGGGTAATAATAAATTAACTCACTAACAATTAGAATTTCAAATGGTAAATTAAAAGTAGTCTCCAAATTTCATTCATATTTACGGTTAAAAAATATGGGGGATACATTTCCATAATTTTAAAGAGAGCTGCTAATAAATTATGTTTTTATATAAGGAAGAGAGAAAACATATTCCCAAGACTCAAATAAATTAAATCAGATTTTATTTAAAGACAAAATAAATATCTTTATTTGTATAGTTCTTCTTCTCTCTTTATTGGAAATTTATAAATTTAGTTTTTCTTCGATAAATAAAGTATCTATTATTTATTTAAACATCAATGATTAAAATTGACAAGAGAAAAGGTTAACATTCTCAGTAAGTTACCATCATTTTTTACCAGCTATTATGATTCACGCTGATATTAATTTTGTTCACAAATTAAAAAAAATTAAAATTACTACTGCTTATTTTTACTATGCACTCTACAATTAATTGGCTGGGAATTAATAATATCTAAAATAAACATTAATATTATTAAATTTTAATATATTAAATATTAGCTATAAATAAAGACAATATTGATATTAATATTAAGAGAAGGCAATAAGTGCTAATGGCAATATCTATAGGTCTTTGGTTCGAATGTTGAGTGGGTTTTCTACGTAGCTTTGTTTGGTGTATAAATGTTTTTAACAATTTTAAAAACACACTTTTACTAATAAAGTGTTGCATAAGACATCCATTTACTTCCCCATATTGATAAAAGAATTAAGGATAAATAAATAAAAGGGTGGGGCCCCTTTAAAAGTAACATGGGTTATTAAATAGAAGTCTCACTCAAGTTTCTTTTTCTAAAGAAAAGAGGAAGATAAAATAAAATAAGAAGTGTGAATAATTATTTTAATAAATAACTAAAATGTTGAAGTGATTATGGATATGGCATAAATTTAAAAATGTATATTAGTAATTTGTTTATTGTAACAAGGTGAGTATTTATTATATAGATATAATGGATATAGGACATTTAAATAAATAATATTTGATGAATTGATTATTATCTTGTAAATAAGAAATTTAAAATTATGTATAAATTATATAATTTTATTTTTTTTTATGTGATGATTATATTTAAGTTTCCAAGAAAGTATAAATTTGTCTCATGTGTATAGTACGATTTCACGGTTGAAGGGTAGGGATAATTATAGTGTAATTGCGTCATTGTTCAAAAAAAAATGTCATGTTTTTGTCCTTTCGTGAAAATTTCAACATTACAAAGCAACTTCTTGTAGGTATTCAATTCATGTTCATATTAGGATTATGCCTCAAGCCTTAGAATGTTACCTAGCTTAATTATTGTCTTTAAAAAAAAAATTGGTTGTGTTTTTGAGTGAATATTTATGGGCATGACATCTCCCTCCATGCATTTTGAAGATATTTTATTTTATTTATTTAAAAAAAAAAATTAAAGCCAACATTTCTTTTCAACAAGAATTTAAAACTTTTAATAATTTATTTTCAAAAAGAATTTGAAACTTTTAATAATTTATTTTCAAAAGAAATTACAACTTTTAAAATTTCCTTTTCCAAAAATAGTTTAACACTTTTAATTTCATGCACTTTTTCAAAACAACATGAACCATTTAATTTACTCACTCCACAAATACGTTAAATTAATCAATTCAACACAATTAATTTAATTAATCAATAAAATAAATCTAATCCAAGATTACATTATTTTATGAATTAAATTAAATTAATTAATAAATTAAATAACATTTCTAACATTATAACTAGATTTATTTAATAAACAACTTAAATACATAAAGCCATTTATTTGCCTTTCCCAACATGCAATTAAATAAAAATCAAGGAGGGATGAACAACATTAAAACAACTTAACCCGTCTACAACCCGACAACACACTATGACTAGGGTGGTGACTTGGCATGAAAAACCTAGCTACTATCTCCCAATTGAATACGGTTGGCCAATGGACACACTAAAACCTATGAAACTAGGTGATGTCGATGTCCTGTACCTATCAACCTGCGAACAAAGAGTATATCTAACATGCATATATATAACATAATAAAACACACTGTGAAGAGGAAATCTCAGAATCGTAGGATGCTCACAAGCGGGTGGTGTAATCCCATCCCCTTCACCAATACAATATTACTAACTGACGAATCTAACATCCATAATATAATGAAAAGCATAAATCATCATTAATTCAAATATATGCTAAGCTAATACAACGCATGCCATAATGATATCATCAGAGTAAAATACGATCACATCATTTAATATAACATTCACATCGCTTTACAGTTTGTAATCAAATAGTAACCAAGTACCAAAGTCAAAGTATTAACAGAAACAAAGCATAACAAAGAAGAACATTGTCCAGTCAAAAGAGCCAAAATGGAGGGGTGCTACACGAATGGTTCCTTTTCACATCCTATTTATAGATTTGAGTTTGCATCATATTCCTACTTACCAAAAATTATATCACCGTCTAGACAAGGTGTGACAGGGATTCTATGTAATAGTTGGCTTGTCAATTCAAAATTGATTCTACATTATTTGCCACAAAATATTGTAGAAAAAATAGGGAAACTATTAAACAAATAAAAACACTTAAGAATTAGAAGCAATGCCACAGATTCCCGGGTGATGAATGTATATATCTATATATATATATATATGTAATATAAATATATATACATGTGTATGTATATGTATATATGCATAAAATATATGTATCTATGTTATACTAATAGATATGTTACAATTTCCCTATTTCTCTATAATACTGAATGCCAGATAATGCACCTCCTGTTATACAATTACTCTATTTGTCAGTAGACTAAAAATAATATGAGCACCATACTAAAATCAAAATCATGGGAGCTTAATGAATGTGTTGCAAATATTATATAAATACAAACAGAGGAATAAATTATGTTCATATTTGCAAAACAAAAGTCTTAGATAAGATGCAACCATACCTTTTGGGTGCAACTAGATGTAGTATGAACATAACAAAAGATCAAAAGCTCTCCATACTGCCATATCAAGTCATCCATGCTCATGGGCTCTCACCAAACCCCCAAGCAAGAACATATAACCTAAAAAATTTCTTTAGTTAAAAGCAATGCTATACATTTTTAAAAATATATATAGTTGTATTATTTATAACAAAAAAATTGACATGTAGTCATGAAATAATAGATGACACAATATTAAAATAAAAAGCATGAGAAATCAATGAATGTTCAAACAAATATATGAAAACATAGGAATGAATTATTTTCATATTTATAAAACAAAAGTCTTAGATAAGATGTAGGCATACCTTTTGTGTGCAGCTAGATGTTCTATGAACAAAAGAAAAGAAGGCCTACTCTCTGCCTTGCCATATTGGGTGATGCAGGCTCATGGCCTATCACCATATGTCCAAGCAAGAACATACATTTCCCACCACTATGATCAATGGTGAAGCCAATGTTTGGGCACCTAAGTTTGTTGTTTTTGGATATTTGGTTGTGTTTGATTTTTTTCATGAAAAAACAAAAACTCAATCTAATATCTAGAAATAAAAAATCTTAAGCATTATAGATTGTAGAAATCTAATAGAATTAACCTGGGAATTTTCTTTAGTTGAAATTAGTGCTATACATTTGTTAAAATATATATTATTGTACAAATTACGATAGAGAATTTGACACGTATTCATGAAATAAGAGATAGAATAGATGACATATAGCCTTACCTTCTATATAAATAGAACATAGTTGCAGCTTGTACACCATGAAAAACATGTGATCACAAAGCTATTTAGTATTTTGGAGATGTGCAATTATAGTTCAAATATGTTTGCAATATAAAATGGTTTCAATCAAATATAGTTAGTCAGAAGGAAAATTTGAAGTTTAGTGCGGTGAACATGTGTAATTGGTAGACAATATCTAAATTAGGAAATATAAATAGTTGTATAGTTTATAAAAAATTGTATGTAATGCATCTATAATAGAAGAGATCACATAAAGAAGATGCAGGTATATGTCATGTAGAGAGTAGGACAAGCTCAATGAATATATATATATATATATATATATATATATTGCAAACATAGGAATAAGTTATGTTCATATTTGCAAAACACAAGCCTTAGCATCCCATAGTGAACATTAAAAATCCAACACACAATAAAGAAAACTTAAAAACATGGAGAATAGAAGAGGTGAACTGCATTAATGAACAATTTATTATGAGCAAGTGGATATTGATACAACATAGGAAATCTATGTAACAGTTGGCTTGTCAATTCAAAATTCAAACTACATTATTTGCCACTAAATATTGCAGAAAAAAATTAGAAGTTGTAAAAGAACTATTGTTTTTAAGTTTCAAAATTTTGGAATTTTATAGATTGGTATAATGTACAAACATGACCTTCACCTGTACCTTTGCATTTCTTTCAATTATTTTTGCTCTATGTATGTGTTATTTGGTTTGGTAACAAACTATTCTTCATGATATTGTTCTTTTCAGTTCCTCGTAAAAAAATGTTCATAATTGTAGTTTTCCTTTGCTATACTCCATATTTTAAAGTTGTGTTTAATGTTTTTTTTTGTCTATAATATTTAGTAGCAAATTAGTCTTATTATAATACCTCTTATACAATTCTCTATTTGTCTTCAATATTTTCCACTAAAGCACATAACTTGAATCTTATATCAATATGTTTCAAATTTGTTAGGTGTATATAAATTTAAAGATATTGGAAAGGTTTTGCTTACATAAAACATTTAGAATCACATCATATAATTGTTGTCATAACCTAAAGAAAATAGGTATCATCATAAAGGAAAAGGTTTAAATAGCTCAATTAGGAAGCTGAAAAGGTAGCTCTACAAGCATGGAAAATGCATTCGACATTATACAATATGTTGTGGATATGTAGGAGCCAATGTATGTCATTGATAGGGAAAACCACAAAACTCATTCTCATTGTCCTCCTTGCCATATTGACATCATGAAATCTCATGGGCTCTAGTCAAACCTCTGAGCAAGAAAAGTATATGGCACACAAAAAAATTCAATGGAACCATATTATATATCACAAGATGGTGAAACATGGGAAATTGTGTTGTTTTCATACATGATGTCTTATATTGCACTACTTATTTCCATGTAACAACTTTAAAAAGATGGATTTCTTGATAAAGAGCTGCCTAAAATAGATGTATACATAACATGTAATTTACATGATGACCATGTGGGAAATATAATGTATGCACACCAAAGCACTCCTAGGCTACAAAACATGCATTCAAAAATGTAATAAAATCCATGGCAAACAAAATAACTTATGATTTCTTGGAAAATGCCCTCAATTTTAAAGTCATAACAAATGCCACAAGTTTTCTAACATTTCCATCCACCCTATGTAGGCCAAAATAGCTACTTTTTTTTTCATCCCCATGATTTTAAGTGAAATATATACTTGGAAAATATCTATCCAATGAACTACATATCCCATGATTACAATTATGTAGATTTCTACCTAGAAACGTATGATGCTCATCAACAAAGAATAATTAAAATATACATATCTAGCCAGACCCCTGAGTAGGAAAAGTATGCAAGGTCCATCAAAAAATTAATGGAGACATGTCATATATCATGCAATGTAAAAGTAGAATTTTTTTTACTATTTATGTATATAGTTTCTTATATTGCACTATTTTTTTTCATGTAAGAACTTTAAAAAGATGGATATGTTGATAAAGAACTTCCTATAAGTGATGTTTTCCATAAGTTGAAAAGATAATTGTAGAGTCATGATTAAATGTAATGTGTAGAAGAGACTTTGTTTATTTTTCTCTAGTGCATGTAAGGATTCATGCATGCATATATATATGGGTATGTGAAGGAAAATGATGGGCCAAAAAGTGGCGATATGATGGGTATGTGTAGGGTATGTGGCTGACGACTTTTTTACCCAAAATTGATAAAATAAAAAGGGTGTTTAGAGGATATTATCAGCTTTCCACCAATATAAATTGTTCTTTACTTTGAGTTTAATAAATTATTATTATTCATTTTCTATTTGAATTATGACTAAATTCCTGATTGATAGGATGATTGAAATACATCTATAGCTTTCAAACTATATTACATTTTTTGAATCTGAAACATGCATCACATTCTATGTTTTGCATACTATAGGATTAAAAAAAGAAAAATTGAATTTCATGAAGTTTTGACCAAGTTAAGGTGGTCCGACAAACGTGCTTTTTATATTTTTAAAAGTTGTAATAAAAAAATCATAATTAATTATTTACTTGGAAAAAAATTACAAAAAAACATGCATCACATCGGAACATGAATCCTCTACTTATACCTAAAATCTTATAAAAAAATATTATCATTTTATTGTGCTTAGGGTGGTCAGAAAAACACCTACTTATTTTTTCCTTAAAATTTAAGTACTACTACATTGAAATTTAATTTTTTACAAATGAATTTTTAAAATAAATAAATAGTAGTTTAGAAACTACTTTCAATTTCTGATTCTATTCTTACATAATTTTGAAATAATATAGATAATTTATTCAAATTTTTACGTCAAGTTTCTAACTCGATTTTTACGAATTTTTTGCCTTAAGGGCCATTTTTCCATGATGATCCCGCACATACCCATATATATATGTAACGCCCCACCACACAACCCTAGGGGAAGTTGCAATTAACTACTCAATGCAATAATTTTTTTTTTATTTAAGTACAATTAACATGAAAGTTCACTACCCATTGCCAACAACCCCTAAGGTTACAAGACCGAGTTTAAGATGCACGTTCCACCCAACCATGTGATACCCAAAGGCTCACCCCCCATGCTAGGAGATAGTAACAAGGATTCCTAGGCAAGACCATCTACCTCTAGACACAGGCTACCTAAAATTGAATTGAATTAAATACAAGTACAAAATCACATAACACAATGGTTACAATGGTTCCAGAGTTAAATAAAAATTGCATCACTGTTATAGACATACTGCTGACTTAAGAGAAGTGTCATCACAATGTCACATGGGATATCTTGGTAAGTCTTCCTAGGTCCCAACCCCCATCTCAGGATATCCTGGAAACCTCTAATGACTCTCGACCCCTCATGCAAACCAATGCGGAATTACTCATCTCTCATAGAGACAAGATAATGATCTTTTCATTCCCGGCCTTCTCGTCTCATCCCAAGTCTATACAAGCCCTTGTGTCCATGAGTGAGAAAAAATTAATATTGTTAAGTGTTTGATGGAACCTAACCTCTAATAAGTTTATTTACGTTATCACTTAATTAACTAACTTACAAAGAGTTTCCCTGAGACCACTTTGTGTGTCGTCCCTCATTGCAAGCCACTTCTCTAAGAAAATAGGTGGAATAACTCCACACCCAAGGGTACACAAGTACGACCTAAGGAGAATGACTCCCTATCCACATCATAAACTCAACACACATCTTGTTCATGATAACCATGTATCTAACTGGATCCATCAAGGCGCACTACCCAAGGCACAACAAGGTTGACTAACACATTACGACAACCCCCAAACTAAAAGGAAACCCAATCTAGAAGACTTACATAACATTTAACTCTATTTTCCCAACATCATGAAAGAGGGAGATTACCTAATGAAAGGGAAATTTGACGATTTAATCACCTACTTTATGATTTCCTAAATCCAAGCCAAACAATGACATATTGCATGTAATCAAATAAAAAAAATTAAAAATTGTTTGTGCAACTACTCAAAAGTAATTAAAATTACAATTTCAATATTGAGGAATTTAAACTAATAATTTATCCCCATGTTTCTTCAATTACCCATAATAATCAAAATCAACTTTTCAAGTAAAGTCATTTTTAATTTTTCTCAATGATTATAGAATAATCATTTAAAATTCCCTATATTTAAATATTTTTAAAAAAATAAAAATTTAAATATAAGTCTAAAACAAAATATTATTTTATATTCCAACCAATTAAATTAATCCCTTAATATTTAACATATATATATATAAATTATATATATAATATATAAATTTAAATATTAATAATAAAATATTTATTTAAATTATAATATATTATATATACATAATATATACATGTTATATATATAATATATAAATATTATAATATAATATATATATATTATGTAATATATATAATATAAAACAATATTAATAATTAAAAGAAAATGATTTATTTTATTTTTTTTAAAAGAACTAACCCCAGCCCCGGGCCCCACTTAGGGAGAAGGATTGACAGTACTGACCTCTCGGGAGGTCACCGTGGTGACACCCTTCCCCATGGGCGGGGGGTGCTGCCATTGTAGCCTCCATGGGGGCATGGTCATGTGCAACATGGTTGTAGCCCCAAATAAAAGCCAAATAAATTTATTTTATTAATTTATTTTCAAACAAAAAAATAATACCCTCCACAATTTCTATTTGCACAGAAAATTTCTATGTATAAAATTTTAAAACAACATTCCGAATCTTTAAAATATATATTTATATATATGTTTGTAAATAAATATATAAATATATATATATATATTTCCATTTACAGTCCAAATTGTGCAACTTCTCAACAAATTTTTGCAATAAAACTAATTTATCAACACAATTTCTTGGTTTAAATTTTAAATTGATATGAACTATTTCAAATCCAAAATAGAGGTTTTCAAATTTCATTTTGCTTTCTTTCCATTTGTCTATTGTTGAAATTGAAAATTTTTGTTGCAAGCTTTGTTTTTCAACAACAATCTAAATTATTTTCAAGATTTAAACAGGGTTTTCAAAAAGATTTCCAAGCAAGTTTTCAAATTGAAAATGCAATTTTCTAAAACAATAAGCAAGGAAAACTTGTGATCTGCAGCTTGAAGGAGAGTTTGAAGAAGATAGTTGAGCTTCCCTACAAGAAGATTTTCCAAAGCTTTTTCCAAATCCTCACCCAAAATCCAAAATGCATCAACAAATCATGAAGAACTCTCCTTCCTTTTTTTCTCACAACCAAATTTTAAGAATGAAAAGCCTTTCTATTTTTTCCCCAAATTTGGTCAAATACCCTAAAATATCCCATCCACCATAGTTATTGCAAATTTGGAGATATTTGATTTTCTTTTTTAAAAATTTAAAACCCAAAATTTCTTTCAACATGACTTTATTTCATTATTTCATTTTTCTAAATTTATATTTCAAAATAATTTAATTTTTTTAAACATTTTCATTACCAAAAATAATTTCATACATTTAAAAATTTCTTTTACAAAGAATTTAAAACTTTAAAAAAAAATTATTTTCAAAAAGAATCTAACACTTTTAATTCCAAGATGGATAACTTAATTCAATTACTCAAAATTAATTTAATTAATCAATAAAATGAATATAATCCAAGATTATATTATTTTATCAATTAAATTAAATCAATTAATAAAATAACTAACATTTCTAACATTACAACAAGATATATTTAATCATCAATTTAACTACACAAGCCATTTATTTACCTTTAAAATTTGAAATTAAATAAAAACCAAGGTGAAAAGGGCAACATTAAAACAACTAAACTCGACTACAATCCGATGACGCACTATGACTTGGGTGATGACTTGGCACGGAAAACCTAGCTACTATCTCCCAATCAAATACCGTTGGTCAATGGACATGCTCAAACTTGTAAAATCATGTGGAATCGATGTCCTGTACCTATCAACCTGCGAACAAAGAGTATATCGAACATGCATATTTATGATATAATAAAACACACTATGAAGAGGAAATCTCAGAATCGTAGGGCGCTCGCAAGCGAGTGATACAATCTCGTCCCCTTCACCAATACAGACTTTATAACTGATGAGTCTAACATCAATAATACACTCAAAAGCATAAAACATCATTAATTAAATATCTACTAAGCTAATTCAAAATAGGCCATAATGATAACATCAGAGTAAAATTCTATCACATTAAAATATAACATACACATCACTTAATAGTTTGTGATCAAATAGAACCAAGTACCATAGTCAAAGTACTAGTAGAACAAAGCATAACAAGAAAACACTATATGATCAAAGAGCCAAAATGGAGGGGTGTTACAATATACACACAATTATATATATACATATATATATATATATGTATGTATGTATGTATATATATGTAAATATACATATATAGTGGTACTAGTTTGATAGCACACTATTCTAAAAATCATCAGGTTTAGGTCAATGGTTGGTTCGATAGGGGGACATTCTAAAAATTGACGACTTCAACTCCATTCTATAGCAGATTGAAGGGATTGAAAACTATTGTTCTTCACAATCTGTAAGTCATTTTAAATGGGTGTTTTTCAAAAATGATTTATTTATTGTTTATGTTAAAAATTTTGTTGTTTGGAATCTATAAGTCATTTTACATTGGTGTTTGGCATTATGGGTTTGCATGGATAGAGAAATAACAATTAAATCTTCTTTCTTTCATCAAAAAATATGGTTAGGGTTAGTAAGGGAAAGTATACTCTAAAATGTGGAAAAAAATATATTCATTAGGTTGCATTGTCAAAAGAGTCATTGTGGTGTTGGTTTGATACCAAAGTATTATAAAAATTGTGCCTCAATCTTTGTTTCTAGTTTCCCATAACAAAATTTTCTTCATGATAATCTTTTCCCCAGTTCCACATAGCAAACTCTTCATTATTCTAGGTTGCTTAAGAATCATAGGTAAATGAAAAATCATCGAAAAAACACAATAAACATATTCATACAAGAGAAGCAATGTACATGTAATATTTGAGCTGTCAATTAAAAATTTGAACTACATTCTTTCGTAGTGAACTCACACTAAACAAAAATTGTGAAGGTACTGGGTGGTAATAATCTGTGCAAATGGGTATAATGCCATAGATTTGATTGGGAATTTAAGCTACATCAGTTGGCAATAAATATTATAAACAAATAGAGGAGACTTTCCTGGGTATTTTTATGATGATGTGGAGCTTGCCTCTTGAACAAAGTATGTTGTTAAATGTACCTCATTCGTTGATAACAATTGCAAAAAAATTATGAATTTAGAATTGACAACTCAACTGTTACATAAATTGGTTATTTTGTATCAATATGTTTCATGATATTATTCGAAGGGCCCTGCAACAAATTATTCAATTGTTCTTATAAGAATGACTATTATAAATTTTTAAAAAATTTAATTTTTTTTCGTGGTTATTTTGTTTGGATGGAACATGTTATGTGCCTTGTATCAATATGTTTCATCATACCCTTTTCCTCTCATCTATTTCAAGTTCACAATAACAAACTATTCTTCATGATATTGATTTTTTTCATTTCCCATAACAAACTATTCATTATTGTAGTTTCCTTGTTCCATGCTCCATATTGTAAAGTTGATTTAGGGCATGTGCAGAATCATCATGGAGAAAACAAGCCCTTAAGTGGCAAAAAATTAGAAAAATCAAAGTTAGGCAACTTGACATAAAAATTTGAATAAGTTATCTATATTATTTCAAAAATATGTAAGAATAGAATTTGTAGCAAATTGAATGTAGTTTCTAAACTACTAGGTTTTTTTTTTTAAATCTATTTGATGAAAATTTGAAATTTCAATGCAAATTACTTAAATTCAGGGAAAAAAATAAGAAGTAGATGTCTGCTGAACCACCCTAATCACAATAAAATGATAATATTTTTTTATAATATTTTACATATAAGTAGAGGACTCATGTCCCAATGTGATGCATATTTTTTTGTAATTATTTTCCAAGTAAATAATTAATTATGAATTTTTTATTACAACTTTTAAAAAATATAAAAAACTCGTATGTCTGACCACCTTAACTTGGTCAAAACTTCATGAAATTCAATTCCTTTTTTTAATCATATAGTATTTGAAGCATAGAATGTGACGCATGTTTCAGATTCAAAAAATGTGATGTTGTTTGAAAGCTATAGATGTTTTTCAATTAGCCTATCAATCAGGACTTTAATCGTAATTCAAATAGAAAATGAATAATAATTATGTATTAAATTCAAAGTAAAGCATAATTTATATTGGTGGAAAGCTGAGAATCCCCTTTAAAAACCCTTTTCGTTTCATCAATTTTGGATAAAAAAAATGTCATCAGCCACATGGGCCATCATATCACTTACATATCACCACTTTTTGGCCCATCATGATCCTGCACATGCCCTTTATGATCATTTTTTATGTTGTTGTGGTTCCTAAGTATTTTCCTAATAGTTCTTTTAGAATTTACCTATTTTTCTATAGTGTTTAGTGCAAAATAGTGTAGCTTGAATTTAGAATTGACAAGCTAACTCTTATTTATCATTGCTCATCTTATATCAATTAGGTAAACAAATAAGAGTCATAGGTAAATGGAAGATGATACAAAAACACATAGACCAAAGAAATTGAAAGGATGCCAAAGGCTTTCGTCCATTTGACATTTACATGTGATTGTTAAATGTTATTCCAATATATCTTACAATTGTTACTAACGCTTCTTTCCTTGTAAGAATTTGTTCCATCATACAACAACAATAGGATGCATCAACTCTAATGTGAGAAAACACCTACCATGCTCTTTCCACACACAGAGGCAACCAACTCAAGCATGGTGAACCCTTCTTTCCAATATCACTTTTTATCTATAATATTTAGTATCAAATAAGTGTTATTCCAACACCTATTATACAATTAGTCTATTTATCTTCAACATATATATATATATACACACATATGTATCTGTCTATATTTCCAACGATTAATTTTCACATATAGTTCACATTGTATGTATATATATATATATATATATGCATGTAATTATTGTTATCTTCTTGTGATATGTTTCAATCTTTGGGGTTATACCCATTTTGGAGATTTCAAAGAGATTATCGTTCTATATGTATGGAGAAATTGCAATTAAATCTTCTTTCTATACATATACATATACATATACATATACATATAAATATACTTATATATAGACATACATATACATATATATATACATAGATATACATATACACATACATATATATACACATTACATATATACATACATACATGTATATATATATACACATATACATATACATAAAAGGGATGTTTTTATATGTTGGAAAATATCAATATGTATCTCCCTACACATCTATATGATTTTTCAGGTCCACCCATGTGTCTAGAAACCTTAATGCAAAGGAAACTGGAAACAATTACAACCAATTTGAAACAAGTATAACACAAAGTGAATTTATACTTGCGATTGGATCGAGTTCTACGACCATGGACGAAGAATTTCAAATTGACAGTTTACAATAGACTAATTTTTTTGAATGTCCATTGTATCTGTGTATTATTATAAATTAAACAATATAGATATACAATAAAATAGGTTAGCAACATATGTTCTAAATAGGAAGAGATAAAATGGAATATTTTGACTACATGCCATGTTGGTAAGGAATTGTCAACAAGGGATCTATTTGGGAAATTGAAAAGAGAGTTGTGGGAAGGATATGAAATGAAATCGATAGAGTAGAATATGGTTTTCGTAGGCTAGAACTTCAGAGAATTTGTGTATCCATGTATATAACCAGCTAGAAATATATGGTGTTGGAAAGAAAAAGCTCTAAATGCACATGAATTCTGCTCCCAACTATATTCACATCATGGAGCCTCATGGGCTCTAGCACACAAGCCAACTCTTATGTATATACTACTTTTCTTTTTTAAATATGTTTCATGCGGGTTTTGATCATCTGTCATTCATCCCTAATTCATAAAGTGATTTCCTCATAGTTATTTTACAATTTCTCTATATCTTGAAACATATTGATAAAAGACAAGTAATATGTGAAACAATTGGGTTGTCAATTCAAAATTCAAGCTACATTATTTGGCACTAAATATTATAGACAAATAGGGAAA
Organism: Sequoia sempervirens; assembly: GCA_007258455.2. Classification (NCBI taxonomy): domain Eukaryota; kingdom Viridiplantae; phylum Streptophyta; class Pinopsida; order Cupressales; family Cupressaceae; genus Sequoia; species Sequoia sempervirens. The sequence continues at coordinate 223,465,510 of VDFB02000017.1, forward strand.
TGGTAAAAGAGATGTTTGTGCATTTAATATCTTTTTTCTTTTGGCATCACAATGGTGCTAGTTTGATAGCAAACTATTGTAAAATTCATTTGCTCCACCCCTGTTTTATAGCAGATTGGAGGGTTTTAAAACTATTGTGGTCCACAATGTGGTGGAGTTGGTGTCCTTGACACACGAAATATAAAACGTAAGTGTTTTCTTGCGGAAGTGTTAATGCATTTTGTTATTGTTGTATGATGGAAGCAAGGGTAGTAAATGCAGGTAGATGAGGTGTAATACCCATCTAATCTCTGGCTAGTAAGATAGCATTCGATTTTGATTTGGTAATCTAACTACTAAATGTTGTTATAATGAGATTAGACATTGATGATTAGTTATTATTTGAAATTACATGCTTATATGTTTATATATTGTTATCATTACTTATGTACGATTATGGATAGGAAAGGGATGATGTCGTAATAGTCATATTCGAGAGGCTTAGTTATCATGACTTCCTTCTTGATGATTAATGTTGATATTAGTATATGATATATGTAAATGCACATGTACTTTGACATGTAATTGGAAGTGATACAGGCACTGAGTATCAACTCCGACTGGATCCAGAGGCCTGAGCGTACTCATATCCCCGATGGTGGTTATTGGAGGTACTCACAGGACAATATCCCCTACCCTAGACCACTATACCTTGTTAGGGCAGTCTTTCCGTATTGTTGTCTTCTATCTGGTTACCTAACGGTAACTTCCGAAGCACCCTTCTCCCTTATGTGACTTTCCTGCTTGTCTCATTGAGGTATTTGGTTTTGGTTTTGATTATTATTTCATATGTATTTTAATATTTCTTATTTTGTGATTTTTAGTACTTGTTCCTTTTGGGGGAGCTTTAATGCATAATTTTATTTTAAAATGTTTTATTCCCTTTTAGTTGGTTTTTGGGAAAAATATAAAAAGAAAAGAGAGCTTTTTTTTTGGGCAGGACTTTTATTTTGAAAAGAGGAGATAAATTTATATTTTGGATGGTGAAAGAAACCCTATGAATTTGGGTGATTGAGTGGGGAGATTGTGAAAGTTCTCTATGAAGAAGATTGTAGGCAGTAAATTGTTAAAACCAACGCGCTAGCTATTGTTTGTTGTTTTTTTTTGGAGCTTGACCATGGCTTCTCCATTGAGCATATTCTCTATTTTTTTTGGGGGAAGTTTGAAGTAATTTTTTTTTCCTTCTTTGATGCTTGGCTGGTAAATTTTCTTTCTAATTTGGGTCATTGTTGTCCCATGAAAAATTGAGGAAACTCCTTTATGTTTTGTTTTGTATTGTTTGGAATTGAATGTTCCTTTGTTTTAATTGATTATTGCTGCCATGTGGGGATTTATGTGTGACTAAATTTGCATATTTCCAGCAAATCGAATTGGGTTTATGAGAGAAATTTGTTTTGCGATCTTTCTTATGTTTTTTGCCTTTTGCCCAATTTGTAAGAAAACTGTGTTTTCTATTTCTACTCATTAACCTGTTGATAAAAATGGAAAATAAGGCTGGATATCATGTAGGGATGCCAATACCTCAACTGGGTTTTGGTAGATTTGAAATCTGGGTAGTTCTAATTTTCTATGTTTTTTGCTTGCCTTGAGTGGAAAAAGACATTTTTTCTGTACAACACTTTTGGCCCTAAAATTAAAAAAATAAATAGGTGTATTTTGACTTAAAATACCCAAATCCAAACTGGGTTAGGCTTAGATTCATAATCTAGGCACTTTGAATTTTTACATGTTTTCTATGCCTTCATTTCTTGTTGATTTACAACCATTAAATGTGTGTTTTATAGTAGTATTAGTTGGGTGTCTTTAATTGGTTTCTTTGACAGAAATTTGTGGCCTTTCCTTCATTTCATGTATTTTTTGGTTTCCTCATTTGGTTAAACGAGATGAGCATAGGTCTAGGTAATAGAGTGGTCATATGGAGTGGCTCTCTACGGGGTTGAAGCCCGTAAGTGGCTGCCAAGGGAACTAGTAGCAGAGTTAGAGTAAACAAGTGATAACTAAATAAAATTAATGGGGTAAAACACTATTAAGACAATGATTCCTCGTGCATGGCCTTGAGCGCTTGTGAAGGCTAAGGATGCACTCGAGAAGGCCCATCCATTTGCGAGGTGTGGATAAGGGCATGATTGAGTCTCCTCGTCCCTATGAGAGGCATACTTGATTCCATGTGGTTCCATCCCTTCGATCATACATGATGAAACTTCATGTAATATGCACTATATTATCTAGCCCTTGGTAGACATGACTAATACCCGTCATGATATTGGATGAGCATTTCTTGTGGTGACTTTGATTGTGTGCTTTGCCTTCCTTGTTGGCTTCGTAATTGATGTGAGTGTTGGCCTTACCTTTCCTTTGTCTTGCCACCTTTGTTTGGGCCTTGTGACTATATCCAAGCATGGTGGGGTGGCCTCTTTTGAGTCCACGTGGTAGGGAGGGGTTACCACCACCATTGGGGACCGGTGTACAGGTTATTGGAGCACCGTTCAAGCCATCCCCTCTTATGTATTTATCTTTCAGATGATGAATTGAATCATGTAAATGCTATTGTATCCAAACTTTTTCCTTTATGCTCATTGTACTCGCTTGAGAGTGAAATAAATCATAAATTTAATGAGAAGATATGTGATGATTATGTTTGGCTTTTAGGTCTCAGTGTTGGTATCAGAATCACATGCTCTATGATAATTATTTTATGGATTTATTCTTAATTCATGTTAAATTAAAGCTCTAGATGTATTTTATTTCTTTTTGTATCATGTGGTTAAGTTTCTAGTGCATCACAACATGTTATTTTAATCTGTGTAGTTACTGCCTAAGTTTCAGAGCAGTGTTGTAAGTTCCAGAACAACGTTGTTAAAGTTTCGGAGTAGCGCTGCAAGTTCCGGAGCAATGTTGTTAAGGTTCTAGAGTAGCACTGCAAGTTCCAGAGCAGCACTGTTAGGTTCAGGAGCAGTGTTGCAAGTTCTAGAGCAGCATTGTCAGGGTTCTGGAGCAGTGTTGTAAGTTCTAGAGAAGTGTTGTAAGTTCCAGAGTAGTTTTGTCAAGGTTCCAGAGTAGCACTAATGGTTCTGGAGCAGCGCTGTTAAGGTTCTGAAGCAACACTCCTAAGGTTTTGAAGCGTCTTCCTAGGAGTTATCTTATTTGCTCTTGTTCGATTTTTCTTTGGAGGGTAGATTGATTCTCTCCCTTGGGCTATATTAGGCCATACTTGGCCTTGTATATGGTCGTATGAATGTATTGGAAACTTCTTTTGTGTATATTAACCTTTTTGTTTTTTAAAAAAATGTATCTTGCCCTTTTTGGCTCTTAACCTTTGGGGTTGTGTAGCGGGATGTTACATCTGGTATCAAAGCCCATGTTCACACACTGGGAGCTCTGACGTACTTGATTCTTCTATGTTTTGCTATGTTTGGCGTGTGTGGCATGAGTTTGTTATATTGTTTTCATAGTCTTGTTGATTAGCATTTATGCCATAGTATGGTGTATAGATCATCTTTATGATGATCTATTTTTTATGTGTTCCTTGTTTCCTTTAGAATACCCCTAAGGGCAGAGACAGAGGAAGAGTTAGAGGTGGAACCTTTGTTGCAACACTAGGATCCCTAATTATGGTTGAGACTTTCTTGGGTGTTGTGTGTGGTGGATGGCAACAAGTGTTGTTTCCCGCCCCTGACATGTCCTATTGGGTGCTACCACAATAGTGGTTTACACTTTCTGGGAGATCTTGATTTTTGCTGAAATCACATATTTTTAGAAAATATAATGACTTAAGCCTTTAAAAGTTTTATTTAAAGGATTCCAATTGAGTATGGTTTGATCAAACCACCTTAGACCAAGCCCCCTTAGATAGAACCCCGCTAGTTTTAAACCATACCTATAACAAAGTCTCCTTTACACCTATCAAAATGATGATAAAAAACCACTTTTGATTTACCTTTTGGGGGATCAAATAAATTCATTTAGAATTTATTTTTTATATGTAGTATTTATTATAAGCTTCCAAAAAAGTATAATTTTAATTAAATTTAATTTGATTATTATATTTTTTTAATTTCTTATGAATGTAGGTTGTTCACCAAAAATCAAACTCTCTGTACTACACATGTGGAAAAGTATAATGTTATAAAAAAAAAATTAAAAATATGAGTGCATCAGATATTGAAGTCCTTAATCCAACAAAAAAAATAAAATTGAATTTTGATGCATACAAAAAATGTTACGCATTATATGGTCATGCTATGTTTGAATTATAATTGGTTTGAGTTCAAAACTTGATTAGAGAAACAACATTCAATAAAAACCTATCTAACCAAGTGGAAGCACTAGATATCAAAGTTGCAAATATGAATTCGAAAGAATTAGAATTTTATCCTTCATGGAAAAAAAGTTATGCATTATACGGTGAGCATCACTTTTAAAAAATGTTGTTTTATGAAAAACTAGTTTTTGAGGGATATGGAAAAAGAAGTTCAATGTGATTCCAAAATTTTTGAAAAAAAAAAAATTAGAATCTATAGAAAAAATGACACGAAACTCTAGTTTTCATCATCTTCAAATTCCTTATAGTTTAGTTGCTATAGGTGCCCGAAAGTGAAGATTTAGTTTAAAAAATTTATTTCAATGTCGAGTTTGGCCAAAAATTGTAAACCACTATTGTGGGATCACCCTATTGAGAATGTTTTGTGAGGGTTAGTTGGACCCTCGAGGCTACTAAGAAGTGTGTTGTGATTGGTCTCCTTCTTGATGTGTGGCTCTTTCGTTGTTTAAAGGGTTGTGACCCTTGTGTGGTTGTAGTCATGTGGTTGCAGTGTGCTTGATATGTATGTTCCAAGTACTTGTTGTGGCAAGACAGTCATATGACCTCTTGCTTGAGTGCCTTAGTTTGGCATTCTAGAGGGTTGAGTTTCCCGATCCAGACTTGTGTTGTGGAGGAATGATGCCTCCTAGTCCTTTCCTTACCTTTCAGGATTGGAGAGATTCCCTTGGTTGAAAGTCTCCCGAGGTTGAGGTTGATTACTTTCCTATATCCTATGTTGCGGGTGGGCATGTTGGACCTTAGCTTGTTGGTGGGTTACAGGTGACATGTGTTGCCTAAGATTATCCTTACTTGGTTTCTTGGTTCATTCTGTTGGAAGGTCTGTCTGACCTTGAGGGTGCCAAGAAGTTCCTTTCATGTGTATTCTCTTCTTGAGTCGTGTTGTTTTTCATTACCATGCAAAGTTTTTGGTGCATATATTCTTGTGCCTTACCTCCTTGTGTTAATGATTGCTTGATTAAACCCATGTGGTTTTGGAGTTGCTTATACATGGTATATTGCATTGAGATTATTAAATATGGTTATAGAAAATGAATGATCATGTTGTTAGTTCATGGAGATTATTACATGATCCCGTATGATTGATGTATTTTGTGGAAGTACTTATATGATGATGAGACCATGTTTGCATTTGTGCTTATGTCAGAATTGTAAATTCCTCTCTCCTCTCTTTTCTCATTGGTTGAATGAAGATGCCTATCTTTGAATGTGTGGTGTATTGAAATCCATTGTATGCTTGTCTCTTATGAGAAAATGTTATGCATTCATGAATATTTGTTTTATTAGATCAAAATTGGGTAAAGGACCTAAGTCCCAAAGTTGCATTCTTAATCATGGAACACGTATGAATATGAGTAGGAAATAATTCTGCATTAAGTAAAACTTAGAGGAAAAAGGGAATAGTGAAAACATGTGCTTGTTAATGATAATTGCATAATAGGTGCATCTTGTTGGTGAGACCTATAGTCCCCAACTTTATTGTTAAGTCTTAAGAAATCATGTAGATGTTAAATTATTGTACCTAGATTCAAAATGCAAAATGGTAAATGTATGTTGAAGTGATAATGTTGCATACCCTGTCTTCGGTAAACATTGTAATGATATTACACTATGTGTGGGAAATAAATGTGGTTAACATGTTTGTAGTAAGTTGTTTTACCGCTTAATAAAAGTGAATGTGAATGTGAGAGTTATCATGGAATTGTCAATTTACTCCATGTTCCACTATGATGTAATTGTATGGATGTTGGGAGTACATGTTCTTGGAAAGTTGTATTGATCTTGTATAATTAGAGGTGGATAATGGTTTTATTTTGGTAAGAGGAAATTGGAAAAAGGCACTCCTTGTTATGTGAACATCCTGTGTTAGTGCACATGTTGAGTGTTGTGAATACCCTATACTTGATTTGTGTGCCCATGGGATGGTGAGACTATGTACCCATCCATGGAGGATATGTTGTATTTGGGGTGTGGGATTAACCATACCATTATGTGTGCTTGTATGTTTGTTACCTGATTGAGGGCCAACCCATGTGTGGTTGAAATTTATATATGTATTAAGAGTAACCAAAAGTTATTATCATAGAATCTTTTCTTTTGGTTCTCTAGTCCCTTAGTCTGTGATGGGGTAGTAGCAACCACAAAGTTCCTTGGGCATAATGTGCAGCATACACATGTTGCAACATATAGCGTTCTCAGCTCAACCAATCCCAAGGAAAGTACTGACTACTTCCCCTTATGATGGATTAGGGTACTTGATCCGTATGTACTAGCCTAATCCCCACAGTTTTGTGTATATCAGCATTGATTTGTTCATATTGCCTGGCTACCCATAGGGACATTGAGTTGGCATTAGTGAGTCAACCTTGTCCACATGAGAGGTGAGATTCATGTAGCCCCATATTTATATACTCATATATGCATTATAGATTTCATATTTATACGTTTCCTACCACAATTCCATAGATATGATGTCACGTGCTTAGACACATGAAGGTGGACTATGAGATTGTGTTATGGTAGCCTACTTGTGGGATGAGCATGATGGGGCCTCATACACTTGTAGAGGGACACTCATGTTTTCTCTCAATAGTGTTTGGGTTGGTTGGCATATGGGTATGTCCTAGCCATGTATACATCTGGCTATGGCAAGTACCTGTGTGTGCCCTTTCCACGAGGTATCACTATGTAGGGTGTGTTCTGTGCATGCCTACTTCTACGGAGACACATACACATTGCAATGTGGTGTATGACAAGTACGTGCCTTCTCTGGCTGGCATATGACCATGTCGCACTGAGATGTGATGCAAGATGTGGCTGAGGTGCACATTCCATGCGGATAGCCAAGCAATGCATGGGCCACTTGGCGATTCCATGTTGCATGATGACGTGATGAGAGGTGTAGCCGAGAAGTACACTTCATGCCATGTTGTTGGTGTGTTCACTCCACCACACATGAGGGGCTATTGCGATAGTCAAATGTTGTTCCCTCCTTCCTCATTCAGTGACTAGTTAGTCACATAGTTATGTATTGTGCCATTTCGAAGATTGTGAATCTTCTTTTGGTTATTGATGATTTTCACTTTGATTGTGAGGACCAGAAAAACTTTGATTTATCTTGAGTGTGATGGTTTAGCCACAGATTGTGAAATTTCCCTGCTCATAGCCCTCAAGGTTACATATGATTTAATGTTGAAATTGTGCGCATTTCTTGCTTTATTGCTGAAATTGAATCTTTATTTGATAATTATTTATGATCTTTGGTGGCTAAACTAATTTTCTATTTTTTGTTTTCAAATGTTGGTCTTGTGTTGTAATGTGATTCCTCATTGGGAACGAGAGATCCAGACTCAGTTGAGTGTATACGAGGAAGTAGATGTAGGGAACCTTGAGGATGGGGGTATGTGAGGTTGTTACATAGCTAGGACATACTACCCACCTATGTGTGATGACTATCTCTTGGAGGCTAACCACCTTATTCAACAAGAGATATGTCATTATGGTCTTGCTTGGATGGTCTCGCCATGTGTGTGTGGCCTAACACTATCAAACCATTGAGTGTGAGGTATGGATTATGTGAGATGGATATTGGCTCTTGGCTCATGGATTAGTATGCTGCTTACTGGTGTCCAGATGGACCCTTGTGTAGCCCTGTGATGTGATACCTAGTGATGTAAGTATGTATGTATGTATAAATGCATGTTTCATCTTGGATATGGCTTCATATGAAAAGTTCAAAAGCTGGTTTATTATGTTGTAGAAAGTGTAAATTGTTATATTTCATTGAAAATAATGCCAAATATGTTCTAATTTGTGAGATTGGAAGTGTGTGGAAAATAAATATTGTTGCAAATTATGGTATGTTGGAAAGAATTGAGTGCTTATGCATCTTCTTTACCCTTTTCTTTGTGGAATTAATGTGGATCCTAACCTATCCCTAGATGAATGTGGATGTTTAAATAAATGATTATGATGAGGATTGTAGCATATGTGATATTAGTAAGATTAACCATGTTTTTTTTTGTGTTGAGATTTTATGAGTAAGGTATATGTCAACATATTGGTAGTGATTCTTAGAAAGGTGAATGATATATGGATGTCCTTTCCATTTCATTTTGTGATGAATGATCTACATTATATTTCCCATCCTTGGAATGAAATACAGTTGTTTAATGTTGATTATTATATTATAAGTACTAATGTGTGACATGGTTGCATATTGAGTTTAGATGACTTCCACGAGTAAGTCAAATCTTAGGGAGGAAGGATGCAACACCCCTCTAATCTTGGGCTAGTAAGATAGCATTTGATTTTGATTTGGTATTCTAACTGCTAAATGTTGTTATAATGAGATTAGACATTGATGATTAGTTATTATTTGGGATTACATGCTTATATGTTTATATATTTTTATCATTGCTTATGTATGATTATGGATAGGAAAGGGATGATCTCATAACACTCATATTCGAGAGGTTTATGATATCATGACTCCCTTCCTGATGATTAATGTTGATTTGAGTATATGATATATGTAAATGCACATGTACTTTGATGTGTAATTGGAAGTGATTCAGGCACTGAGTATCGACTCCGCCTAGATCCACAGGCCTGAGCGTACTCATATCCCTAATGGTGGTTATTGGAGGTAGTCACAAGCCAGTATCCCCTACCCTAGCCCACTGTACCCTGTTAGGGCAGTGTTTCCGTGTTGTTGTCTTCTATCCGATTACCTAACAGTAACTTCCAGAGCACCCTTCTCCCTTATGTGACTCTCCTGCTTGTCTCATTGAGGTATTTGGTTTTGGTTTTCATTATTATTTCATGCATATTTTAATATTTCTTATTTTGTAATTTTTATTAGTTGTTCCTTTTGGGGGAGCTTTAATGCATAATTTTATTTTAAAATGCTTTATTCCCTTTTAGTTGTTTTTTGAGAAAAATATAAAAAGAAAAGAGAGCTTTGTTTTTGGACAAGAACTTTATTTTGAAAAGAGTAGAGAAATTGCTGCTTTGGATGGTGAAAGAAACCCTATGAATTTGGGTGATTGAGTGGGGCGATTGTGAAAGTTCACTATTAAGAAGATTGTGGGCTGAATTGTTAAAACCAGCATGCTAGCTCTTGTATGCTATTTGTTTTTGGAGCTTGACCATGCCTTCTCCATTGAGCATATTCTCTATTTTGGTTTTGGGAAAGTTTGAAGTATTTTTTTTGTTGTTCTTCTTTGATGCTTCCTGGCCAATTTTCTTTCTCATCTGGGTTATTGTTGTCCCATGAAAAATTGAGGAAACTCCTTTATGTTTTGTTTTGTATTGTTTGGGGTTGAATGTTGGTTTGTTTTAATTGATTATTGCTTCTGTGTGGGGATTTATGTGTGACTGAATTTGCACATCTTCAACAACTTGAATTGGGTTTATGAGAGAAATCTGTTTTGGGATCTTTCTTATGTTTTTTGTCTTTTGGCCAATTTGTAAGAAAACTATGTTTTCTATTGCTGCTCATTACCCTATTGATAAAAATAAAAAATAAGGGTGGATATCATGTAGGGATGCTAATACCTCAATTGGGTTTTGGTAGATTTGAAATCTTGGTACTTTTAATTTTCTATGTTTTTTACTTGCCTTGACTGGAAAAAGACATTTTTCTATACAACACTTATTTTGGCCCTAAAAAAAAAAAAAAAAAAAAAAGTGGATTTTGACTTGAAACACCCAAATCTGAGCTGGGTCAGGCTTAGATTCATACTTCAGGCACTTTCAATTTTCACATGTTTTCTATGCCTTCATTTCTTGTTGATTTACAACCATTAAATGTGTGTTTTATAGTAGTATTAGTTGGTTATCTTTAATTGGTTTCTTTGACAGAAATTTGTGGTCTTTCCTTATTTCATGTATTTTTTGGTTTCCTCATTTGGTTAAATGAGATGAGTATAGGTCTAGGTAATAGAGTGGTCATATGGAGTGGATCTCTATGGGCCCAGGGCCTGCAAGTGGCTGTCAGGGGAGCTAGTAGTAGAGTTAGAGTAAACAAGTGATAACTAAATAAAATTAATGGGTTAAAACACTATGAAGACAATGAGTTCTTGTACATGGCCTTAAGAGCTTGTAAAGGCTAAGGATGCACTCGAGAAGACCCATCCATTTGCAGGGCATTGAGTCATCCATCCATGGGGTGTGGATTCATGCATGATTGAGTCTCCTCATCCCTATGAGAGGTGTACTTGATTCCATGTGGTGCCATCCCTTCAATCACGCATGATGACACTTCATTAATATCCACTATATTATCTATCCCTTCATAGACGTGAGTAGTACCCATCATGATATTAGATGAACATTTCTTGGGGTGACTTTGATTGTGTGCTTTGCCTTCATTTTTGGCTTCATTATTGATGTGAGTGTTGGCCTTAACTTTCCTTTGTCTTGCCACCTCTGTTTGGGTCTTGTGACTATCTCCAAGCATGGTGGAGTGGCCTCTTTTGAGTCCACATGGTAGGGAGGTGTTGCCACCACCATTGGGGACTAGTGTACAGGTTATTGGAGCACCATTGGAGTCATCCCCTCTTCCATATTTATCTTTCAGATGATGAATTTAATCATGTAAATGCTATTGTATCCAAACTTTTTCATTTAGGCTCATTGTACTCACTTGAGAGTGAAAGAAATCATAAATTTAATGAGAAGATATGTGATGATTATGTTTGGCTTTCAGGTTTAGGTGTTGGTATCAAAATAACATGTTCTATGATAATTATTTTGTGGATTCATTCTTAATTCATGTTAAATTAAAGCTCTAGATGTATTTTCTTTCTTTTTATATCATGTGGTCAAGTTTCCAGTGCATCACAACATGTTATTTTAATCTGTGTAGTTGTTGTCTAAGTTCTAGAGTAGTGTTGTAAGTTTCAGAGTAGCGCTGCTAAAGTTCCAGAGTAGTGCTACAAGTTCCAGAGCAGTGTTGTTAAGGTTCCAGAGCAGCACTACAAGTTCTAGAGTAGCGCTCTTAGGTTTCAGAGTAGCGCTGTCAAGGTTCTGAAGTAGTGTTGTAAGTTCCAGATCAACGATATAAGTTCCAGAATAGCATTGTCAAGGGTCCATAGCAGCACTGATGGTTCCATAGCAATGCTATTGAGATTTCAGAGTAGCGGTACTAAGGTTCTGGAGCATCTTCCTGAGAGCTATCTTATTTGCTCTTGTCCAATTTTTCTTTGGAGGGTAGATTGATTCTCTCCCTTGGGCTGCATTAGGCCATACTTGGCCTTGTATATGGTCGTATTAATGTATTGGAAACTTCTTTTGTGTATACTAACCTTTTTGTTTTAAATAAAAATATATCTTCCCCTTTTTGGCTCTTAACACGTTTGGGGTTGCGTAGCTGGATGTACATGAAGTAAATGCTATATTAAGTGTTTCATTGTGGGAAAGTATACTTTGATTAAGTTGTATTTTTGAAACAATCATTGTCTAGTGCTATTTTTTAATATATATATCTATATATATACACATTACTTCTATATGCATTTTTTACAACATAAGCTCTATATAAGAAACTCTCCATATATATGGTTTGCAGCTTGTACTCTCCATATGTTAAACTTCCATATAAAATCTTTTATAGATGATCTACCATTTGAGAGACTCTAAAGCAGTTGTTACAAAAACACTTCAAAATCATAGGTAAATGATAGATGGCCAAAAAAAACACATCAAATAAAACTTTAAGAAAGGTAGAAAAACATACATAGGCCAAAGAAATTGGGAAAAGGTTAATGGTTACTATTTATATCCCATTTATAGATTTGAATTTGTAGCATATTCCTGATTACCAAAAATTCTATCTCTGTCTAGACAAGGTGCAATAGGGAATTCTATGTAACAGTTAGGTTGTCAATTGAAAATTGAAGATATATTATTTGCCACTAAATATTGTAGACAAAATAGGTAAATTATAAAACAACTATTAGGAAAAACACTTGAGAATTAGAGGCAACACTGGAGATGTTTGGAGTGACAAACGTATACATACACACACACACACACATATATGTACATACACACATATATACATGTAATATAAATGTGTATGTATATGTATATATTCATAAATATACGTATCTATGTTATACTAATAGATATTTTACAATATTCCTATTTCTCTATAATATTGAATGCTAGATAATGCACCTCCTATTATGCAATTACTCTATTTGTCAGTAGACTAAAACAACTGTGGCCACAATATTAAAATCAAAAGCATGGGAGCTCAATGAGTTTTCAAATATATATATATATATACAAACATAGGAATAATTTACGTTCATATTTGCAAGACAAAAGTCTTAGATAAGATGCAACCATACCTTGTGGGTTCAATTGGATGTAGTATGAAAAATAAATAAAAAGAACACCAGCTCTCCACCCTACCATATGAGGTCATCCAAGCTCATGGGCTCTCACCAAACCCTTGACCAAGAACATATAACCTAAGAATTTTCTTTAGTTGAAAGCAGTGTTATACATTTTTAAAAATATATATAGTTGTATTATTTATGAAAAACAATTTGACATGTAGTCATGAAATCATAGACAACACAATATTAATATCAAAAGCATGAAAACTCAAAGAATGTGTGAATATATATATATGCAAGCAAGAATAAAATATGTTCATATTTACAAAACAAAAGTCTTAGATATGATGTAGCCATACTTTCTACATGTAGCTGGATGTTGTATGAATAGAAGAAAAGAAGGCTTGCTCACTACCCTACCATATTGGGTGATGCAGGTTCATGGCATATCACCATATGCTTAAGCAATAACATACACTTCCCACCACTATGATCAATGGTAAAACCAATGTTTGGGCAACTAAGTTTGTTGTTTCTAGATATTTGATTGTGTTTGAGTTTTTTCATCCAAAAATAGAAACAAAATCAAATATCCAGAAATAACAAATCTTAAGCATTATAGATTGTGGAAATATCATAGCATTAACCTGAGAATTTTCTTTAGTTGAAATTAGTTCACTATAAATTTTTTAAAACATATATATGTGTACCATTTATGACAAAGAATTTGAAATGTAGTCATGAAATAAGAAATGGAATAAAGGACATATAGCCATACCTTCTATATAAATAGAATATAGTTGCAGCTTGTACACATTGCCAAACATGTGATCACAAAGCTATTTAGTATTGTGGAGATGTGTGGTTATACTTCAAAAGGTTTGCAATCTAAAATGGTTTCAATCAGATATAGTTTTTTTTTTTTTTTTATTAGACTGCAGGAATCGGGTAGCATGACCCCCCTATAAACTGCAGTGTGCCTAGTAAACTTTTTAACGTGATCAGCGGCACCGGCGTGACACGCCCTCTGGTACCACAGGGGTGGGGGAGACTAGACCTCGTGACCAACCTCCTGCAATAGGAAATATTTAGCCAACCAAGCTAGGCCCCAACCCCTTCAATCAGATATAGTTAGTCAGAAGGAAAATTTGAAGTTTAGTGCGGTGAACATGTGTAATTAGTAGACAATATATAAATTAGGAAGTATAAATAGTTGTATAGTTTATAACAAATAATATGTAATGCATCTGCAATAGAAAAGATCACATAAAAAAGATGCAAGACAAGCTCAATGAATGTATGAATATATATGCAAACATAGGAATAAGTTATTTTCATATTTGCAAAACACCAGCCTTAACATCCCATAGTGAACATTAAAAATCCAACACACAATAAATAAAGCTTAAAAACATGGAGAATAGAAGAGGTGAACTACAATAATGAACATTTTGTTATGAGCAAGTGGATATTGATACAACATAGGAAATCTATGTAATAGTTGGCTTGTCAATTCAAAATTCAAAATACTTTATTTGCCACTGAATATTGTAGACGAAAATGAGAAACTATAAAAGAACAATTGTTTTTAAGTTTCAAAATTGTGGAATTTTGTAGATTGTTGTAATGTACAAACATGAAATTCACCTATACCTTTGCATTGCTTTCAATTCTTTTTGCTCTGTGTATGTGTTATTTGGTTTGGTAACAAACTGTTCTTCATGATATTGTTCTTTTCAATTCCCCATAACAAACTGTTCATAATTGTAGTTTGCCTCTCCTATAATCCATATTTTAAAGTTGTATTTAATGTGTTTTTTTGTCTATAATATTTAGTAGCAAATTAGTCTTATTCTAATACGTCTTATACAATTCTCTATTTGTCTTCAATATTTACCACTAAAACACGTAGCTTGAATCTTGTATGAATATGTTTCAAATTTTTTTAGGTATGTATAAGTTTAAAGAGATGGGCAAGGTTTTCTTTACACAAAAGCATTTAGAACCACATCATATAATTGTTGTCATAACCTAAAGAAAATAGGTATCATCATAAAGAACAAGGTTTAAATAGCTCAATTAGGAAGCTGAAATGGTAGCTCTACAAGCATTGAGAAACACATTATGTAGAATACAATATGTTGTGGATATGTAGGAGCCAATGTATTCCATTGATAAGGAAAACCAAAAAACTCATGCTTGTTGTCCTCCCTGACATATTGACATCATGAGCATTATGGGCTTTAGTCAAACCCCTGAACAAGAAACGTATGCAAGGCACACCAAAAAGTTCAATGGAGCCATATCATATATCATAGAATGGAAAAATAGGGGAAGTTGTGTTGTTTCCATATATGATGTCTTATATTGCACTACTTTTTTCTATGTAACAACTTTAAAAAGATGGATTTGTTGATAAAGAGCTACCTAAAATAAATGTGTAACATACCGCTACGCAACCCCAAAGGGTAAGAGCCAAAAGAGCACAAGATATTTTTTATTTTTAAACATAAAGAATAACTTACACATAAAGCGATTGCCAATACAATATATCGACAACATACATGGCCAAACATGGGCAAATGCACAACCCAAAGGAAGGGACTAGTTTACCCTCTAGAGAAAATCCAATTTGGAGAAGATAGCTCTAGAAATTTATGCTCTGGTGCTCCGAAATTATATGCGCAGGTGCTCTAGAATTATCTATGTAGGTGCTACATAATTATCTACATCTATGCTCTAGAATTTCCTACATTGGTACTCTTGAAATCTCTATGCTGGATTTTTCTATGCCAGTGCTCTAGAAATCTCTGCTATAATATCACATAACACATACAAAAAGCTCTGATGCACCAGAACTTTAGCAGCAGCGATGCAGAGCAATAAACAGAAAGCAATGTTACTCTAGAACCTTTGCAAACTATTGCAAGAAAGAAATACACAACCAAAGATATAATTTTTGCATGGAAACTTCTGAAGGAAAAGCCATAATGATCATCATATTACAAGCGAGTTCAATTCCAACACTGGAACTCATAAACCAAATATAAAACATCACATTTCTTCTCATTTAATTATATAATTGCATCTTCTCTTTCAAAGAGAGTACAATATACACATAAAGGAATATACATGAGTACAATGGAATAGCCAAGAATAAGATACATCAATATATAAGAAAATACAAGAGAGATCAGCTCCAACTGGTAATCGAATAACCTGTACACCAATCCCTAATGGCAGTGGCAACACCTCCCTACCATGTGAACTCAAAAGAGGCCACCCCACCATGCTCGGAGGTAGTCACAAGGCCCAAGTAGAAATTACAAGGCAAGGGTAACATATGGCCAACAATCACATCAAACATGGAACAAACATAGAATAAAATTCATTAAAGCCAATAACACAACATGAAGATGCTCATACAATAACATGTTGGGTACTACTCAAGACTACTAAGGTACAAGGTACTATAGTGTTGATCGAATGGAGTGTCATAATGCATGCTCGAAGGGATGGAACCAAATGGAATCAAGTACACCTCTCATACATATGAGGAATTTCACTCATGCCCAAATCAATGCCCTCCATATGGATAACTCAATGCCCCACAGATGGATAGGCCTTCTCGATGCATCCTTAGCCTTTACAAGTGCTCAAGGCCATGCATGAGGGCTCATTATCTTATAATTTTTTTACCCCATCTCATTTAACCAAATGGGGAACTGAAAGAAAATATGAAACAATGAAAAATCCATTATAAAATCCATTGAAAACAGCCATGCAAACATTGTTGCTAAATCATTCAAACAATTCATCAGATACACCAACGAGTAGCTCAAATACCATCCAACATTCATCATTAACTTAATAAAAGAACCAAATCACATAATCAATATTAGCCTCATTAAATCATCTCGACAAAGCACTTTTAAACAATTAAAATCACTAAGTGATGGTGGCACAAAGCACAGTTTCAACTGCTATTTAAAAAACATGAGAAAGAGGCATAGAAATTTCATAAAAATTCAAGGTGCCTAGATTAAAAATAGGACAACGACCAAGTTTATATTTTGAAGTTCTAGTTGGTTTCCACCTTTAATTTTTAGTTTTATGACCTAAAATAAGGTGTTAAAAAAAATGTCATTTTATGCATGGCTGGGCAAAAACATGAAAAATGAAAGTGCCCAAATTAAAAATCGAACAAAGACCCAATTGAGATATGGGTGTTTCTATATAGAATCAAATTTTATTTTTCATTTTTAATAGGCAATTAAAGAGTAGCAAAAGAAAACGTTTTCAACAAGTAGTCACAAATTTGACCAAAAATGAAAGTGCTTAGAATTAAAATTTGCTAAAGACCCAGTTGAGATTTGGGCATTTATACATGTAGTCCACCTTTATTTTTTGTTATTAACAAGTGGATAAAGAGTAGCAAGGAAAAACATTTTTTAACAAGTTGGACAAAAGAGCAATAAAATAAAAGAATAAAAAGTACACAAAAATCTATTTTTCCAGCAACCCATTTTAGATTTATTTGAAATGCACAAAATCTGCTATAAGAAAAACTATATGGCGATAATTTGAATCCAAAACAAGCATTATCCATCCCCAAAATATTTACAAAGTAGAACAAAGGAATAAATCTGCCATAAGGAAATGCAAAGCTTACCATTCCCAAGCTAAATCACATTCTACACCACCAGAAATTCAAGGGATTCAAGAACCACAAGAAATACCTCATTGTTTCCCCAAAATTGAAATGAAAGAATTCTTTGAATGAAAGGTGAGACTAGGTTCTAAAATAGGATAGCAAGGAGGGAATGACATACTGAAATCAACAATTAGATGCCCATAAATTTCTTCTCAACAAAATCTCCACATTGCTCCCCAACTCTATTGCCCAATTCATGGGTGTTTTTCTTCTCCTTCAAAAGCAAAATTTTCCTTCTCCTCCCAAAATGAATAATTATCCCCAAAACAAAACAAATAGATATATATCTCCCTTAAAACAAAACCTAATTCCCTTTTAAAAATTCTCCCAACCATAAATGAATTAAAACATTTAATTAAATAAAATATTAAAGCTCTTCAAAGCAATTAATTAAAATCACTAATATACAACATTCTCTATTACACATAAAATAATATTTTAAATCCAACATTAAATACACACAAGCTCCCCAAAAAGATTTTAAATAAAACTATAAGGGCTCAAAAAATGCATTAATAAAATAGTTAAAAATTTTCTAAATAAAATATTTCATTCTCTTGAATGATCAATAAAAATTATTTAAAATAACATTTTAAAGATCTCATGGATATAAGCATTCCAATCTCCAATCAATAAAACACTATAAAATACTAGCTATGAAACCACAAAATGATGCCAAAGAAACCACATCATAACTTTGACAACCAAAATATATAATCACATAATAGATTAACAGAAACCAAGACAAAATAACTCAACAAGAACCACATGTGATCGAAGGGTGCTCCAAACATTACCATTAGGTAACTAGATGGTAAGACAACACAAAAACATTGCACTAACAGGGTACAGTGGGCTAGGATAGGGGGAAATTTGGCCTATGACTACCTCCAATAACCACCATCAGGAAATATGAGTATACTCAGGCCTGTGGATCCAGACAGAGTTGATACTTAGTACCTGCATCACTCTAATTACACATCAAAGTACATGTGCATATAATATATATCATATAGTTAAAGCAACATCAATCATTAGGAAGAGGGTCATGATGTTGTAAGAATCTCAGATATGAGTGTTACGACATCATCCCTTTCCTCCATAATCATACAAAATAAATGATAATAGCATATATAAATGTATAAGCATGTAATCTAGAATAATAGTAAAACATGATAACCTTTCACATAACCATCAATTTCTAATCTCATTATAACAACATTAAACATTTAAAATATCAAATCAAAATCAAAATTCTATCTTACCAGGCTGGGGTTAGAGAGGTGTTACAAGATGTATACACAACATGTAATCAACATGATGACCATGTGGGAAATCTGACATATGCACACCAAAGCACTCTTGGGCTGAAAAAAATGCAATCAGAAATGTTATTAAATCCATGGAAAACAACATAACTTATGATTCCTTGGAAAATGCCCTAAATTTTAAAGTCATCACAAATGCCACAAGTTTTCTAACATTTCCCTCCACCCTTTGTAGGGAAAAATAGCTACTTTTGTTTTTTCATCCCCATGATTTTAAGTGAAATATCTATTTGGAAAATATCTATCCAATCAACTACATATCCCATGACTACAATTATGCAGATTTCCCCTTGCAAATGTACCATGCTCATCAACAAAGAATAATTAATATATAGATATCTAGCCAAACTCCCCAGCAAGAAAAGTATGCAAGGTCAAAAATTTAATGCAGCCATATGATATATCATGTAATGGCAAATTAGGGAAAATTTTAATATTTCTATATATGGTTTCTTATATTGCACTATTTTTTTTCATTTAACAACTTTAAAAATATGGATATGTTGATAGAGAGCTGCCTATAGGTGATGTTCACCATAAGCTGAAAAGATAACTGTAGAGTCATGGTTAAATGTAATGTGTACAATAAACTCTGTTTATTCTTCTTTAGTGCATGTAGGGATTCATGCATGCATGTATATCATATATTGCACAATTACGAAGTTGCAAAAAAAAATCGTGCTCTCATAGATGATTTCCTTTTTTGTAGTGCTTTTTTGGCTGCAATAAATTTAAGGAAAAGAGAATGCAAATAAAACCAATTGAAAAAGTGAGAAGAATACATAAGAATATGTGCAACCAAAGCATCAAGCATAAATAAGGAAACTTAGGGTATATAGGCATGGAAAATGGAAAATGCAACATGGATGTAGAATTTTAAACCAATTATTCAAATGCAACACATTTTTTTTTAGAATGTTTTTACACTATGTGCATACATAGTTTAATACACTATGATGTCCAAAACGGTTCGCGAATCGGAGTCCTGGATCAAAAGTTATGGCCCTGGGAAGTTGGCGCACTTTCTAGAAGATACAATTGCAAATGTTCTTTTGAAATTTGAACTTCAAGTTGTAATTTTTGGCGCCAAACCACCTACACTCAAATTTGAATGTTGTTTTGGCTCCAAACTAAAGAGGAGCTCTATTTATGGGTGGGTTTCTAATTTTTGGGTAACTTTTTGGGGACAAGCTCGCATATTGCGAAAGGATTATTCTGTAGCTTTTTGTAACTTGCATGTGTTGTAGAACTTGGGGATTTGAAATCCTCTGCATGTAAGAAGCTCCATTTTCTGAATAATAAAATTATTCTCTTGTTTGTGGATTATTTTCTGTGTCTCGGGTTGTGCCCTCATCAAGTGGTATCAGAGCGGGTTTTCTTGAGCGTGTGGACAGATCGCCGATCGTGAGGCAGTTTGCACCAAAACCATGGTTGTGGGTCGAGGTCAAGAAAGATGCCTCCAAGAGTGATGCCTGGTAGGCACGGTGGTGCCAGAGGTGGTCGAGGCGGCAGAAATGCTGGTGGAAGAGATGCACTGGCAGCCCTCTAGAGACAGATTGATGCGTTACAAGAGCAGTTGAGAAGAGGGTTAAACCTGAGGGAGGAAAGTGAGGATGAAGGAGAGGAAGAAGGTTCAAATG
Source organism: Sequoia sempervirens (assembly GCA_007258455.2). NCBI lineage: Eukaryota > Viridiplantae > Streptophyta > Pinopsida > Cupressales > Cupressaceae > Sequoia > Sequoia sempervirens. The sequence goes on from VDFB02000017.1 coordinate 223,485,900, forward strand.
TAGAAGAGGAAGAAGAAGAAATTGATCAAAACCAAATGTGGCTAATAAGGGCCATTTTGAAGATCAGGAAAAGACCCAAAGCAGAAGTCCCCAGTTATTTCGGAAGTCTGAACCCGGAAGAGTTGATCGACTAGATCAATGAGCTAGAAGAATATTTTGAGTATGAGGAAATAGAGGACCTAGATCGGGTTAAGTTTGCGAAAATGAAGCTGAAGGGCCATGCCAGTATTTGGTGGAAAAAGGTCCAGTTGGAAAGAAATCGAAGAGGAAAAGGAAATATAACCAAATGGGATCGCATGGTAGAGAAACTGAAGAAGCAATTCATACCATTGGACTACGAGTTAGATCTGTTGAATAAATTGTAAGGGTTGAAGCAAGGAAGCAGATCTATGAAAGAATATACTGAATATTTTCATAATATAATCATTAGAACGGGCCACACAAAGGCCAATAAGGAGAAGGTAGCCTGATATCTTAATGGGTTATGACCAAGCATTCAGGAGGAGTTAAGCGTAGTCAAAATTACCACCATTGAGGATGTGTATCAGTTTGCTCTGAAGGTGGAAGAAAAGCTGAACAAAAGATTTGATGGCAAGCAAAAAGGATGAGGAGGTCAAAGTGGAAGGGGCATTGGAAGACCTTCATGAAGCTGAAATGACGATGAAAAGAAAAGTGAAGATGTGGGTACCAGCCGAAACCAAAGGAATGACAACTTCTACTACCCTCGTGATCAAAATAGTGGTGATCAAAGAGGTAGAGGATGAGGGAGATATGGACAAGGATCTGGAAGAGATGGTTTCAAAGGAATGTGTTTCTAGTGTGGTAAAGAAGGGCATCAAGCCTATGAATGTCCACAACACCAAGGAAGGGTAGACAAAAGGCCAGAAGGTCACGGAAGGGTTGCACATGTAGATGAGGAGGCCCAATCTGAACATTTAGATGATGCTGAAAGGGGAGAAGCCCTAGTGATTAAGAGAGCCCTAGTGTTTGAGGAAAAGGAACCAAAACAGAGGAAGAATCTGTTTCGCACAAGGTGCAACTGTGAAGGAAAATATTGTGATGTCATTATTGATGGTGGGAGTACTGATAATCTAGTGTCAGAAGAGATGGTCACAAAGTTGAAGCTGAACAGGGAAAAGCACCCGCATCCGTAACAAATTTCCTGGTTGCAGAAAGACCACAAAGTTTTGGTTAATGAGCAGTGCCTAGTGAAGTTCAAGATCGGGAGCTACCATGATGAGGTACTATATGATATCATTCCCATGGATGCATGTCACATGTTGTTGGGGAGGCTGTGGCAGTTCGATAGGTGAGCTATACATGATGGCCATGCAAACACTTATTCCTTGATAAAGGATGGGGTTTGTCACAAGTTGAAACCCTTGAAGGAGACCAAAGAAAAGGTATGCAGTAGTGCTAGAATTTGTTATGTAGATGGAAGAAAATTTTTAGAAGGTATGAAGCATGAACATGTGTGTTATGCATTGATTCCTAGAGTGAGTAAGGAGGATAGTGAGAAGGTTCCAGAAGAAGTTTATGAGATGTTGGATGAGTTTCAGGATATTGTTTTTGATAATGTGCCTAAGGGTTTACCACCAATAAGGAAGATCGGTCATCAGATTGACTTGATTCCTGGAGCCAGTTTGCCAAATAAGGTAGCTCATAGAATGACTCCAACAGAAAATGAGGAGTTGAACAAACAAGTTCAAGAGTTGTTGAGAAAAGGTTTGATATGAGAGAGTTTCAGTCCATGTGTAGTACCTACAGTACTAGCATAAAAGAAGGATGGGGAGTGGAGGATGTGTACAGATTCCCAAGCCATAAACAAGATAACAATCAAGTACAAATTTTCCCTACCAAGGATGGATGACCTGATGGACTGTTTGAGTGGAGCTCAGTACTTCACAAATATTGATCTGAAGAGTGGATATCACCATATCCAGATTTGAGAGGGAGACGAATGGAAGACTGCCTTCAAGACCAAAGAGGGCATGTACGAGTGGTTAGTTATGCCTTTTGGGCTAACTAATGCACCGAGCACATTCATGCGGCTCATGAACGAGGTACTAAAAGAATTTCTAGAAAGTTTTGTTATTGTTTATTTAGATGATATTTTGATTTTTAGCAAGACGTTGGATGAGCATCTGATGCATATTCGGAGAGTCTTTTAGAAGTTAAGAGGAGAAACTATTGATTAATCTAAAGAAGTGCAGTTTTGCGAATAGGGAGTTAGTCTACTTGGGGTTTATTGTCTCAGTAGAAGGTCCCAAGATGGACTCAGAGAAGGTGAAGACTATTCTAGAATGGCCTACCCCAAGAACTACTACCGAGATGAGATCTTTCCATGGTTTGGCTAGTTTTTATAGAAAGTTCATTAGAAACTTCATACTTAGTATTTTTGGACCCCTGACTGAAACAATGAGAGGGGATAGAAAAGAATTCAAGTGGAGCACTGGAGCGGAAAAAAAATTTGAACTGTTGAAGTAGAAGGTGACAGAGCAACCTGTTCTAGCAATCCTAGATTTGAACAAGGTGTTTCAGGTGGATTGTGATGCCAGTGGTTGTGCCATTGGAACAGTGTTGAACCAAGAAGGTAAACCCATTGCCTATTTCAGTGAAAAGTTAAATGATGCCAAGAGAAAGTATTATGTATATGATCAGGAATTTTGTGCGATAGTTCAAGCATTAAAGAAATGGAGACATTATTTGTTGCCAAAAGAATTTGTTCTATATACTGATCATCAGGCCTTGCAGTACATAAATAGTCGAGGAAAATTAAATCAAAGGCATATGAAATGGGTAGAGTTTTTGCAAAGTTATACCTTTGTTTTGAATCATAGGAGTGGGAAGTCATATAGGGTTGCAGATGCCTTAAGTAGAAGGCATACATTGATGACAAAGATCCAAATTGAAGTGGTTGGGTTCAATGAACTCAAGACACTGTATGCAGAAGATCCTGATTTTGTAGAGGCTTGGAAAGCTTGCAAGGAACCTGTTATTGTGGACAAGACAAGGTGGCTGGATTTTATAATCCAGGATGACATGTTATTTAAGGGAAGTCAATTATGTATCCCGAGGAGTTCCATGAGGGTGAACCTGATAAAGGAGAAGCATAGTGGAGGAATGGCTGGACATTTTGCTCAGGATAAGACCATCGCCATTATCAGTGAACATTATTATTGGCCTTAGTTATCACAAGATGTGAAAAATTTTGTGCATAGTTGTAGGGTATGTCAGATGGCTAAAGGAGTGAGCAAGAATACAGTCTTATATCAGCCCTTACCTGTACCAGAGAGGTCATGGGAAGATATAAGTATGGACTTTGTTCTTGGTTTTCTAAGGACACAACGAGGGAATGATTCAGTCTTTGTGGTGGTTGATAGGTTTTCAAAGATGACACATTTCATTCCATGTCAGAAGACCCATGATGTAGTCCACATTGCTGACTTGTTCTTCAAAGAGGTGGTGAGGCTACATGGTCTGCCAAAGAGTATTGTTTCTGATCGCGACACCAAATTTGTGGGGTACTTTTGGAGGACCTTGTGGAAGAAGCTAAAGACATAGTTGAAGTTCAATTCTACACACCATCCACAAATAGATGGGCAGAAAGAGGTTGTTAACATTAGTTTGGGTAACCTACTGAGATGTTTGGTAGGAGATAAACCCAAGGGATGGGACTTGATCTTACCCCAGGCAAAATTTACTTACAACAATTCTATCAACAGAAGCACTAGTAGATCACTATTCCAGACTGTGTATGGAGGTAGCCCCAAAACAGCTCCAGAATTGAGGAAGATGGACCAAGAGAAGAAAATAAGTGCTGAAGCTTTAGTTTTTGTAGAACACATCAAGGATATACATGATAAGGTAAGAGAACATATTAACAAGATGAATATGCAGTATAAGGCGAAGGAAAATCAAAAGAGGAGGTATAAGGAGCTTCAGATTGGTGTGAAGTGATGGTCCACTTGAGGAAAGAAAGGTTTCCGTTGGGGACATATAACAAATTGAAGATGAAGAAGTTCGGTCCCTGTAAAATTTTGAAGAGGCATGATTCGGAGAATGAATATGAGGTAGAGTTGCTAGATGGATTCAATATTTCCCCTATGTTCAACATTTCAGATTTGATAGAGTATCATGAAGGTGGTGCAGAGGAAGTACCAACGATGGAATAGTGTGGGATTCCAGCACCTACTTCAAAAAAAGAGGAGATTGAAGAAATCCTAGATAGTCGTGTGGGAAGGAGTATCAGGAACAGACAGTATGAGGAATATCTGGTGAAATGGAAAGGAAGGCTTGTTGAAAACTCATCTTGGTTGCCTAAGGTAGAGGTTGACCATTTGGGTTTTCCTCCACCATCTAAGATGTGACGGGGTCACTTCTAAAATTACCCTGGGTGTCTGATGCAGGAGCATGGTGTAAGGGCAATCTTGCATCACCTAAAAATAGTTAAATTTCAAGTTTCTCAGTTTTTAGATGTTTTAACATTTTTGGATACTCTTTTCGTCATAATAAAATTCCCAATTTATAGTTTTTATTTTCTATTCCTAAGTTGAAAGATATTGTAGTTTTAGTTTCCCAGATTTGCACCTAAAAATATTCTAAGTGAGATTTGAGGCAATTACAGTTCCCAGATCAGCCCCAAAACTTGCCAAAATCAATGTAGCAAATTTCAAGCGTGTTGTTGACTTTGAGACCTTTCCAACGGTTCAAACGGTTCACGAATTGAAGTCCTGGATCAAAAGTTATGGCCCTGGGAAGTTGGCGCGCTTTCTAGAAGATACAATTGCAAATATTCTTTTGAAATTTGAACTTCAAGTTGTAATTTTTGGTGCCAAACTGCCTAAACTCAAATTTGAATGTTGTTTTGGCTCCAAACTAAAGAGGAGCTCTATTTATGGGTGGGTTTCTAATTTTTGGGTAACTTTTTGGGGACAAGCTTGCATATTGTGAAAGGGTTATTCTACTGCTTTTTGTAACTTGCATGTGTTGTAGAATGTGGGGATTTGAAATCCTCTGCATGTAAGAAGCTCCATTTTTCTGAATAATAAAATTATTCTCTTATTTGTGGGTTATTTTTTGTGTCTCGGGTTGTGCCCTCATCAAGTGGTATCAGAGCGGGTTTTCTTGAGCATGTGGACAAATCGCCGATCATGAGGTAGTTCGCACCAAGATCGTGGTTATGGGTCGAGGTCAAGAAAAATGCCTCCAAGAGTGATGCCTGGTAGGCACGGTGGTGCCAGAGGTGGTCGAGGCAGAAAAAATGCTAGTGGAAGAGATGCAATGGCAGCCCTCCAGAGACAGATTGACGCATTACAAGAGCAGTTGAGAAGAGGGTTAAGCCCGAGGGAGGAAAGTGAGGATGAAGGAGAGGAAGAAGGTTCAAATGTAGAAGAGGAAGAAGAAGCAATTGATCAAGACCAAATGTGGCTAATAAGGGCCATTTTGAAGATCGGGAAAAGACCCAGAGCAGAAGTCCCCAGTTATTCTGGAAGTCTGAACCTGAAAGAGTTGATCGACTGAATCAACGAGCTAGAAGAATATTTTGAGTATGAGGAAATTGAGGACCCAGATTGGGTTAAGTTTGTGAAAATGAAGCTGAAGGGCCATGCCAGTATTTGGTGGAAAGAGGTCCAGTTGGAAAGAAATCAAAGAGGAAAAGGAAATATCACCAAATTGGATCGCATGGTAGAGAAATTGAAGAAGTAATTCATACCAGTGGACTACAAGTTAAATCTGTTGAAGAAATTGCAAGGGTTGAAGCAAGGAAGCAGATCTATGAAAGAATATACTGAAGATTTTTACAAGATAATCATCAGAACGGGCTACACAGAGACCAATAAGGAGAAGGTAGCCTGATATCTTAATGGGTTACGACCAAGCATTCAAGAGGAGTTAAGCCTAGTCAGAATGACCACCATTGAAGATGTGTATCAATTTGCTTTGAAGGTGGAAGAAAAGTTGAACAAAAGATTTGATGGCAAGAAAAAAGGACGAGGAGGTCAAAGTGGAAGGGGCAGTGGAAGACCTTCAGGAAGCTGAAATGACGTTGAAAAGAAAAGTGAAGATGTGGGTACCAGCCGAAACCAAAGGAATGACAACTTCTACTGCCCTCATGATTAAAACAATGGTGATCAAAGAGGTAGAGGATGAGGGAGATATGGACAAGGATCTAGAAGAGGTGGTTTGAAAGGAACGTGCTTCCAGTGTGGTAAAGAAGGGCATCAAGCCTATGAATGTCCACAACACCAAGGAAGGGAAGACAAAAGGTCAGAAGGTCATGGAAGGGTTATGCATGCAGATGAGGAGGCCCAATCTAAACATTCAGATGATGCTGAAAGGGGAGAAGCCCTAGTGATTAGGAGAGCCCTAGTGAATGAGGAAAAGGAACCAGAACAGAGGAAGAATCTGTTTCGCACAAGGTGCAACTGTGAAGGAAAATATTGTGATGTCATTATTGACAGTGGGAGTACTGATAATCTAATGTCAGAAGAGATGGTCACAAAGTTGAAGCTGAAGAGGAAAAAACACCTGCATCCATATTGGATTGCCTGGTTGCAGAAAGACCACAAAGTTTTGGTCAATGAGTAGTGCCTAGTGAAGTTCAAGATTGGGAGCTACCATAATGAGGTACTATGTGATATCATTCCCATGGATGCATGTCACATGTTGTTTGGGAGGCTGTGGCAGTTCAATAAGTGAACTATACATGATGGCCATGCAAACACTTATTAATTGACAAATGATGGGGTTCGTCACAAGTTGAAACCCCTGAAGGAGACCGAAGAAAAGGTATGCAATAGTGCTAGAATTTGTTATGTAGATGGAAAAAAAAAATTAGAAGGTATGAAGCATGAGCATGTGTGTTATGCATTGATTCCTAGAGTGAGTAAGGAGGATAGTGAGAAGGTTCCAGAAGAAGTTTCTGAGATGTTGGATGAGTTTCAGGATATTGTTTCTGATAATGTACCTGAGGATTTACCACCAATAAGGAAGATCAGTCATTAGATTGACTTGATTCCTAAAGCTAGTTTTCCAAATAAGGCAGCTCATAGAATGACTCTAGCAAAAAATGAGGAGTTGAACAAACAAGTTCAAGAGTTGTTGAGAAAGGGTTTGATACGAGAGAGTTTGAGTCCATGTGCAGTACCTGCAGTACTAGCACCAAAGAAGGATGGGGAGTGGAGGATGTGTACAGATTCCCAAGCCATAAACAAGATAACAATCAAGTACAAATTTGCCAAGGATGGATGACCTGATGGACTGTTTGAGTGGAGCTCAGACTTCACAAAGATTGATCTGAAGAGTGGATATCACCAATCTGGATTTGAGAGGGAGAATGGAAGCGCCTTCAAGACCAAAGAGGGCCTGCACAAGTGGTTAGTCATGCCTTTTGGGCTAACCAATGCACTGAGCACATTCATGCACTCATGAACGAGGTACTAAAAGAATTTCTAGGAAGTTTTGTTATTGTGTATTTAGATGATATTTTGATTTTAGTAAGACGTTGGATGAGCATCTAATGCATATTCAGAGATCCTTTGAGAAGTTAAGAGAAGAGAAACTGTTGATTAATCTGAAGAAGTGCAGTTTTGTGAAGAGGAAGTTAGTGTACTTGGGGTTTGTTGTCTCAGCAGAAGGTCTCAAGATGGACCCAGAGAAGGTGAAGGCTATTCTAGAATGGCCTACCCCAAGAACTGCTACCGAGGTGAGATCTTTCCATGGTTTGGCTAGTTTTTATAGAAATTTCATTAGAAACTTCAGTAGTATTTGTGGACCCCTGACTGAAACAATGAGAAGGGATAGAAAAGAATTCAAGTGGAGCACTGGAGCGGCAAAAAGTTTTGAACTATTGAAGCAAAAAGTGACAGAGCAACATGTTCTATCCCTCCCAGATTTTAACAAGGTGTTTTAGGTGGATTGTGATGCCGTGGTTGTGCCATTGGAGCAGTGTTGAGCCAAGAAGGTAAGCCCATTGCCTATTTTAGTGAAAAGTTAAATGATGCCAAGAGAAAGTATTTTGTATATGATCAGGAATTTTATGCAATAGTTCAAGCATTAAAGAAATGGAGACATTATTTGTTGCCAAAGAAATTTGTTCTATATACTGATCATCAGGCCTTGCAGTACCTAAATAGTCAGGGAAAATTAAATCAGAGGCATATGAAATGGGTAGAGTTTTTGCAGAGTTATACCTTTGTTTTGAAACATAGGAGTGGGAAGTCAAATAGGGTTGCAGATGCCTTAAGTAGGAGGCATACATTTATGACAAAGATGCAAATTGAAGTGGTTCGGATCAATGAACTCAAGAAACTGTATGCAGAAGATCCCGATTTTGTAGAGGCTTGGAAAGCTTGCAAGGAACCTGTTACAGTGGACAAGACAAGGTGGCTGGATTTCATAATCCAAGATGACATGTTATTTAAGGGAAGTCAATTGTGTATCTCGAGGAGTTCTATGAGGTAGAACCTGATAAAGGAGAAGCATAGTGGGGGAATGGTAGGACATTTTGGTTGGGATAAGACCATCGCCATTATCAGTGAACATTATTATTGGCATTAGTTATCACAAGATGTAAAGAAGTTTGTGCAGAGTTGTAGGGTATGTCAGATGGCTAAAGGAGTGAGCCAGAATATAGGCTTATATCAACCCTTACCTATACCAGAGAGGTCGTGGGAAGATATAAGTATGAAGTTTGATCTTGGTTTTCCAAGGACACAACGAGGGAATGATTCAGTCTTTGTGGTGGTTGATAGGTTTTTGGAGATGGCACATTTCATTCCATGTCAGAAGACCCATGATGCAGTCCACATTTTTGACTTGTTCTTCAAAGAGGTGGTGAGGCTACATGGTCTACCAAAGAGTATTGTTTATGATCGTGACACCAAATTTGTGGGGTACTTTTGGAGGACCTTGTGGAAGAAGCTAAAGACAGAGTTGAAGTTCAGTTTTGCACACCATCCACAAATAGATGGGAAGATAGAGGTTGTTAATAGGAGTTTGGGTAACCTACTGAGATGTTTGGTAGGAGATAAACCCAGGGGATGGGACTTGATCTTACCCCAGGAAGAATTTTCTTACAACAATTCTGTCAACAGAAGCACTAGTAGATCACTGTTCTAGATTGTGTATGGAGGTAGCCCCAGAACAGCTCCAGAATTGAGGAAGATGGACCAAGAGAAGAAAATAAGTGTTGAAGCCAAATATTTTGTAGAACACATCAAGGATATACATGAGAAGGTAAGAGATCATATTACCCAGATGAATATGTAGTATAAAGCTAAGGCAGATCAAAAGAGGAGGTATAAGGAGATTCAGATTGGTGATGAAGTGATGGTCCACTTGAGAAAAGAAAGGTTTCCAGTTGGGACATATAACAAATTGAAGATGAAGAAGTTTGGTCCCTGTAAAATTTTGAAGAGGCATGATTCAGAGAATGCATATGAGGTAGAGTTGCTAGATGGATTCAACATTTCCCCTGTGTTCAACATTTCAGATTTGATAGAGTATCATGAAGGTGGCATAGAGGAAGTACCAATGATGGAATAGTGTGGGATTCCAGCACCTACTTTAGAAAAGGAGGAGATTGAAGAAATCCTAGATAGTCGTGTGGGAAGGAGTATCAGGAATAGACAGTATGAAGAATATTTGGTGAAATGGAAAGTAAGGCCTGTTGAAGATTCATCCTGGTTGACTAAGGCAGAGGTTGACCATTTGGGTTTTCCTCCACCATCTGAGATGTGACGGGGTCACTTCTCAAATTACCCTGGGTGTCTGATGCAGGAGCATCCAGTGGTGTAAGGGAAATCTCACATCACCCTAAAATAGTTAAATTTCAAGTTTCTCATTTTTTAGATGTTTTTACATTTTTGGATACCCTTTTCGTCATAATGAAATTCCCAATTTACAGTTTTTATTTTCTATTCTTGGGTTGAAAGATATTGCAGTTTTAGTTTTTGAGATTTGCACCTGAAAATCTTCTGAGTGAGATTTGAGGCACTTAGAGTTCTCGAATCAGCCTTGAAACTTGCTAAAATTTCCATAGAATATTTCAAGTGTGTTGTTGACTTTGAGACCTTTCCAAAGGTTCAAACGGTTCGCGAATCGGAGTCTTGGATCAAAAGTTATGGCCTCGGGAAGTTGGCGCACTTTCTAGAAGATACAATTGCAAATGTTCTTTTGAAATTTGAACTTCAAGTTGTAATTCTCGGCGCCAAACCGCCTAAACTCAAATTTGAATGTTTTTTTGGCTCCAAACTAAAGAGGAGCTCTATTTATGGGTGGGTTTCTAATTTTTTGTTAACATTTTGGGGACAAGCTCGCATATTACGAAAGGGTTATTCTATAGCTTTATGTAACTTGCATGTGTTGTAGAACTTGGGGATTTGAAATCCTCTACATGTAAGAAGCTCCATTTTCTGAATAATAAAATTATTCTCTTGTTTGTGGGTTATTTTCTATCTTGGGTTGCGCCCTCATCAAAACTTTTGGTAGATATACATGTACATATACATACATTTACATATACATACACATATACACATAGATAGACTTTTTTCCCTTTGTTTATTGTTTGTAGTTATCTCTATGCACCTTGGCCATTATACCCATTACCATAGGAGCAATTGTAGATAAATCTACAAATATTTGATCAATGAACTACATAACCCATGATTACAATTGACCAAATTTCTATCTCCAAAAACATGCTCACTAGGGAAAAATAGTTTCATATTTATCAATTACATGGCATGAGCTTGATCCATAGAGGCTTCATAAAAAATTTCACACTCTTCAAACCCTACTCCTTTATTACATCATTTTTTTCATAAAGCTTCTCTGCATCAAGCTCATTCCTTCCATCATGAAGCTGAAAATAAAAATATCAATTTTTAATAAATTACTTCATAGTGCAATTGAAGACTCAGTTAGACCATTTTTTATCAGAAACAAGTAAACAAACTTGACGAAGAGAAGAGTGCGGTAACATAATACATATTTTTTGGATTCTTATAAAATCTATTGAAAAACAAATATATGGTGTTAAAAGCCAAAACACAAAGTAAGAATTTGTGTACACATGTATCTATGTAAGACCAAATACATGGTGTTTATTGTTTTAGTTATCTCTGTGCATCTTTGTCGTTACACCCATTAACATAGGAGAAATTGTAGATTAACATAGGAGTGATTGCATATATATGTATATGCATCGGGTTACTTTGAAAGCATAAACATATTAGAGATCAAATTAGTTTGGTGTTTGTTAAGTATTATTCTTTCCAATATCTCTTTTATATGTTCAATTTATTTTTTTGAAGTTTCCACTAGGTGTTTTTCCAACCTAACCATGAATAGGATTTGTCATGCAATATCTCCTTAACAATTTCTCCATTTGTCTATTGTTGTTTCACTATGAAAGGATCCACAGTGATCTTGGTCTATATATATGCATTATATTTTTGCCTCAGGTGTTGGCCACATTTCTTTTGTCAAGCCCAGTGCAAGTGAAGAACCTAGTCCTAGCAAATAAATTGTTGTTACACATTGTTTATATACTGATAGAGTTTCAGTTTGGAGCATATTCAACCATGCCTAAAGTTCAATTAGTATGTCGACAAGGCATAACAATAATTTATTCACTTTCATTAGAGTCTTCATTTGAACTACATTCTTAACTTTGAATGTTGTTTGTAACCAATTTCATAAATACATGTCCACATATAATTTTTTTTTAGGAAATATTCTAAATCACAAAAAAACACTTAGGAATCATAGGGAAATGACACATGATTTGAAACCCAAAAATTTCACAATTTAAAAAATTGAAAACAATCATTTTTACAAGAACAATACAATAATTTTTACAAGGAGCTGTAAAACAATGATGGAAAAAGAGTATCATGAAACATATTCATACAAGACTAGCAATCTATGTAACAACTACCTTGTAAAATCTAAATTCAAGCTGTATTATGTGGCACTCAGTATTATAGATGCATATATGTATACACATATGCATATATATATAGATATACATATACTACATATGTATACATATAGATATAGATATACATATATATACATATAGATATACATATATACATATATATATATATATGTATACATAGATATACATATATATATAGATAGATAGATATACATACATATACATACATGCATATATATTTACATACAATGTCAATTGTGTGTGAAAATCAATCCATCGAAACATAGATAGATACATATAAACACATATATATTGAAGAAAAACAACACCACAATGGCTCTTTCTACAATGCAACTCAATCAATATATTTTCTAGCACATTTCAAACTATACTTTCCCACATTGTAGCACCCATGTAAAATGGGTTACAGATTCTAGAGAACAACAATTTTAACATAAAAAATAAATGAATCATATATGCAAAAAACCCATGTAGAACGACTTACAGATTGTGGAGCACAATAGTTTTAAAAGTCTCCAGCTTGCTATGAAATCGATGATAGAGGTGAAGCTAATGATTTTTACAATAGTCTGCTATGAAACCAACACCACAATTGTTGTTTTGACAATACAACTTTAACAAAGTATTCTTTCCCACACTGCAACACTCAATATTGCATTTACTTCTCCCACACCCATTATACAACAATGACAAAATGAATTAACACCCCCACGATATATATATATATATATATATATATATATATATATATATATATATATATATATATATATATATATATATATATATATATATATATATATATATATATATATATATATATATATATATATATATATATATATATTATGGTTTCTTTGTCAAATGATCCATAGTGGTATTTGTCTTATATATGGATATATATATATATCTGCCTATATGTACATTTTGAAGTATGGATCAGGCAATTGAATACATATATATGTGTACATCTATGTATCTACCAGGGAATTCAATACCCAATAAGTGTTAAAAATGATGGATGTTCAAAAACCCAAATTAAATAGAACTTAAAAATATTGAAAATAGAAGAGGCAGTCTACGACAATAAAGAGTTTGCTATGGCGAACTAGAAAAAGGAATATCATGAGGTATAGTTTGTTATGGGGAACTTCAAATAGTTGAGTCAAAAATAGAAATTGGAAAAGAGCTATTACAAAAACACTTCACAATCACATGAATATGATAGATGTTCAAAAACCCAGATTAAGTAATGTATCTAAGGGTTAATTTTAAATTTAGTATAAAATTTAGTAAATAAATGGAGACAATAAACCCAAAGAGATAATGAAGTGCAAAGGAACAATAAATGAAAACACATAAAATAGAACAATCTCACCCAATGTTTTCATTCTCCATGGTTGACCTCCATTACACCTTATAACTTGTTGATTTGTGTTGCCCTCATATCGAACGTGCGAGCAATCCTTGACGAAGTCCTACACAAGCTTTGAAGGATTTTCTTCTAAAATTCCTATGCTTATGACAATATGATAGAAACTTTAACAAAATATGCCAATAAATGCTACGATGCCTAAAAACTGCCTAAGTATGTAAGTGTGTCAGTGTGTAATGTGTGTCATCCAAAAATGAGAACAAAATAGCATTTTATAGAAAATGCCATTTTGAATGGACAGACGAGATCGAATTTCAACATAGACCTAAAATCAGAGGACGAGATTAAATCAGACAATCCCTAATCAGGGTTAGGAAAAATCCTTAACCGAGTGGTCAAGATGTCATCTAAGAAAATTGAATCGGCAGTGGAGAATAAATGAGATAATTAATTAGAAAATAAAGATTTTTGAAAATCAGGAAGATAAAGACTGCCTGATTTGTGAGATTCAAAAATCAAGAAGATAAGAGATGAACTGAAAATCAAATTCAAAAAATCAAGAATCTACCCGATTACTTGATTTTTAGAAGATTAGTTACCATTTTGAATTAAATTAATTCAAATTATGGATTTTGTGAAATAATAAATAATTGATTATCAGATTATTTACCAAAATGGACTGTCAGTTAAGAATGTGATGACATTTTAACTAATTTTATTTATTTAAAATGAGATGAATATTAATTTATGATAATTAAATAATTAATGATAATTATTTAATTTAGAAGATAAGATTAATTAATTAAATAAATTAATCAATTCATTTAATTATGACAATTAGTGACATTAAATAAATAAATAAAACCTATTTATTTAATAATCAAGAAGAAATTATTGAAAAATGGTGATTAAATAAATTAAGAAATTTATTTAATTAAGGGAAGACTTAGACAATTAATGACATATTTAATAAATAAATGAAATTTATTTATTTAATAATCATGAAGAATAAAATAACATGAAATAATTAAATAATTATGAATTATTTAATCAATAGTCAAATGTGGACCAAGGACATAATTAAATGTCATAATTATGCTAGGATGAAAGTGGTTAAAATAGAGCTTGCAGGCCTAGGTCATTTTTAAGTGTCTACATTTGGCCCCTCTTTGTCATAATGTAGCATGTTGCATTGTGACAAAGAAAATAAGTTAGAAATATGCCCTAGTGCAAAATACGATGAGGAAGAATGATGAGGAGGGTAGCAATATGCCCCCTCGAGAGGACAAACAGGTTCCAAGAACACGGGTGTGCTCTTGAAATTGATAAGAAGACTAGAATATGAAGAGACAAAAAAAATGTTAGTGCAAAAGATATGGATGATGAAGATGCAGACTAGATGAAAGAATCCTTCAAAACTTACAGTAGGACTTTAATATTTATTGCTCTTAATCATCATTGGGCAGTAAAAATGACAAAAATGGACAACAACCACCATGATATGATAGACCAAGGTGTGCAAGGTCATCCACTTGAAAGAAAGACAATCACAAACAAGGAATATCTTAACTCATACTAAGGGTCATGTTGCCCCAGTCTTTTTGTCTAGACAATCCATAGACAATAGTAAAAGAAAACAAATAGGCTAGGAGATGCCATCTCACTTCCAAATCCTTCATGGGACATCCTCGAGGTAGCTAGTAACATGACCAAAAAGACAAGAAAGTAAAAATATAAGACAAAATAGCCAAGATAGTCAAAAGATAAGACAAGATAGACCAGAAAGATTAATAGCCATTTTATTTTGTTTGCCAATGTTTATTTTCCAAAGATTGATTTCTTGTCGGTTTGACAGTTTTGACAGTTTAAGAGTTTTTCCAATTTGACGGTGTTGACAGTTTGATGGGGCCTATTGTTAGGAAGGACACATCCTGAAAAAGGCAAAGGACATTTTGACAAGGTTCAAATCTGAGGACACATCTTGAAGAGGACCAAAGAGTGACGAGACTGACATTGTTTTGACTAATATGTTTTGGAAAGTTGACTGATGTTGACTATATGATTGATTGGACTGTGTTGTCTGATTTTGACCAATTTTGATATTGACGTTTCAAATGACTGTCTTGTGTCTAAGTTTGACTATGTCTGACTTATTTGACCGATGTGACGATTGTGAAAAATTCCATGATTTTATTTGGACCAACCTAAAAGGACTGACCTAATGTCTTGGGGACTCATTGATTGATGGCCTTGCCTATGTAGCAAATGTGCAGAGACAACGTAGTTTGACAATGACATGGACTGACTGACATGACTGACTTTAACTCCATTTTTAGGATTTTGACATTGATTTGGATGTTTTTGTGTTTTCCTTCAGGACGTTTTATGATTTTTAAGTCTTTCTTTAGGACATTTTATGATGTTTTTGGTCTCTCTTCAGGACATTTTATGATGTTTTTGTCCTTTTGTCATTTTATGATTTTTTTTGGATTTTGATGTTTAAGAGGATCATGAAAAATGCATGTGACTGATTCCTACACATGAGAATCCAAGGACAAACATGATTGTACCCCTCATCAAGATGAATACCAATTGATAGGTGATGGAAACGTTATTTGATATGGGAAGGATGCATCTCGAAACAACATGCAGACGATGATGATGATGTGATGAAAGTATGAAGGTCTACAACTGGGCCATGAACAAAGTCAAGTAACGTTTTGGATAATGTTCTTGTATGAATTATACTCATTGCATTTGTAATGACTTGGTTAGGAAGAGATGGGATGATGGAGCATCCTTAGACCGTTTGACAAGGGAAATCCAAGAAAGGTGACAGACATGAAAGGATGAGAGGTGGCCTTGGTAAAGGATGGGACACATGAGACTAAGGGAATTGTCATATGATTTTCAAGGACTATGTCACATAAGGATAATCAGGTTTACGTCAGCAATGACATGATGTTTCATGGATAATGTATGACCAAAGGATAGGCCTATCAAATTTTTTCCCAAAGCATGACTTATGTGTGCCCGTTTTATGTCAAGACCAAGGTAGGTGGGAAAATGGATGAAAATGATAGGGCTTAGATGGACGTAAATGTCATGAGGAAGGCATGGGAAAAGAGATGATTTTCCCCCAAGTGTAAAAGTCCACATAGATGATTTATTTTACACGACGCCTGTTTGCCAAGTTTTCATCATGGTACTTATCCAGGGCACTTGTTTTCCAGGTCTTCACCATTGGATGAAATTTTTCTCTTTACTATTTTCTTGACTTTTTGATTTTTTTGGTGTCACCAAGACACCTGTTTGCCAAGTTTTCATCAGGGTGACGATTTTGTACATTATTCATTTTTTTTTTTATTTATGATTTTGTGGATAGCCAGGATGCTTTAGATGATCACTGCCTATTCTGAATTCACTAACGATGTCAATGTAGAGACTGGTGCCATGATATGCCACTAATGACCTTGCTAAAGGAGTTGTCCTGTCAGGATCATAGCGCTTGCATACAACTGATCAATGCCATTGTGATCCTTTTTTATACTAGAATTGGCCTTATCAGAATACACACATCACGATAGAGTGCCATGAGAGTCCTTAGGGTAAAGAGTTGTTTCCAAGATGTGACAGATGTGTGACGTGGGATTTTTGGACTTTAGATGAGATGTGGGATTATGACAAATGATGGTAGACGTGGAAAGGTTGTTTGGATGTTTGGATGAATCACTTTTTATTTTACAAACTTGGTATGGTGGATGACAGATTTTGGAGGGATGGCATTTGGAACCAACACCTTTAGATTCCTTACTTGATGACCATTTTGAAGGAGGTGGACATTTGTTGTATGTGGGATTCATCTTGTCTTGTGGCTCCACATTGAGATGGACTTTTTCTTTTGACATATTTTATTGTCTTGATCCACTTGTCTTTGGGTTCCATTTTAATTTCATTTGTCCACTTGTCTTTTTGTTTGATTCGATGGCCTTTGACATTTGATTTTGATTTTTTGATTTGTATGCCTTTTGTCTTTGTTGGTTCCAAAGGGAAGGTTTATTTATGATGGAATGCCAATTTATGGTGTGGGTGGAGGGGGTAATGGCAACAGTCTTATGACAACGATCACTCATGGACTCCATTTTGACATTTGTATCTGACAAGGTTGCCCCAAGTATCGAGGAGGTTCCACTGGCATCATTAGATTTTTTGTCTGAGGAATAGCCAAGACCTTGATGTCTATAATTTTACTACAGTTGTATTGGTTCTTGAATGCCTTGCTCATGTATTCCTAGTCCTTTGCCTTGATATTGCATGCTTTGATAGATTCTATTTGCAATGGGGTATTTTTTGCATTGAAAGCAAGATGCCAACCCATCATTAGGTATGTGAATACTGTCACTTGTAATATTTTCATCTACAAGAAAGCCTGCTCTAACAAAGATAGATGACCCTAGTTGATAAAGTGTCTTAGCTTCATTATCATGTTGGACATATTCCTGACTGATATCTTTGGTTTGATCGTGTGACATGTCAGGTTTAGATGATTTTGTTGGTGCTTCCAAATCAATGTCAAAGCCATCATTATGTTTAGTGTCATAGAGTCGAATGATTTTAGCTATAACTTGATCATATGCAAGAATGTCCCTAGTGGAAGATTCTTGTTCTGGAGGAATATCGTCTATGCGTCCCATGAAGGAAAGTGTCTCATTGTGGGAAGTGTCAATAGTCGAGGCCTTTATAAGGTCGGCAAGTGTTTGATCATGAATGGTGTAAAGGTCAAGGAGTGGATCATTTTGGACTTCTTGGTCAATGGTAGGGTCTTGGTCGAAGATGGGGTTGTCATGGATTTGGACTTCTTGGTCAATGATGGGGTCTTGGTCAAAGATGGGTTTTTCATGGATGATACAGTCGGAAATAGAGTCATTTTCAAGGAGAGGTGTGTTTTGGATGTCATGATTGTCTTGAAGGAATTCATGGATGGACTGAAAGATAGGGTCATGGGATGGACTACCTTGTTCTTGACATGAGGGTGACATTATAAGGTCATGCTTTGGGCTTTAATTTTGACATGTATCCTCAAGTTTATTAAATGGGATTTGACTTTGAGTAATGATAGAATTTTCATCACTAGATGTGGCTTGTGAGAGGGTGATTTGAAAAGGATTAGGAGAAGACGTGGGGACTTGGACGAGACTAGTATGTGAAGGGCTAGGATAGGACATGGGTACTTGGACTAGACTAGTTGGTGACGACATAGGATATGACATAGAGACTTCGACTATATTAGTTGGTAATGACATAGGTTATGACATAGGGACCTAGACTAGATTGGATTAAGGTTGACTACAATGGGACGTGGAGACTTGGGGCGGATCGATATGGTATGATGTGGGGATTTGACATGAGTTGGTAGATATTTGATAAGGCATGTATACTTGGACGAGATTGATAGGTGAAGGACTAGCATATGACGTGGAGACTTGGTATGGACTAGTGGATAGTTGGTTTCCCTTGTCAAAGCTAGGATAAGGGTGATAATTGTACATGTGTTGTGAATTAATGGTAGGATTTTTATTAAGTGACTGTGGATAGTGGTGGTAGACGGACGAAGGACTTGGACTAATTGGTTGTTGGTACAAAGGGCATTGATTTTTGACTTGGATAAATTCTCTCCTAAAGTCAAAGGCTTCTTGGTATCGACCTCTATAGAGTAATTCATATTCAACTTTACTAGCAAGCCTATCAATATTTTGTTGAAGGGAAGACAAGGTGGTGGATGCCATGATGTTGTGAGATGATAATGATGTTTGTCTAAGGAAATGACTAATTCAAGGTGATAAACTTGTCAAGAAAGGATACCAAATGCCAAGGTAACAATGAAGACTAAATATGAAAATGTTGACCAAGAAAAATGACCAATGCCAAGTCTAGATGCCAAATGAGGACTATGATGGACAATATTTCAGTTCTGGTTTTTGACAAAAATGTTTGAAAAAGATATTTGACAAAAATATTTTGATTCCGATTCTTGTCTGTGACAGTTTAAAATTTTAGTTAAGCAAATGCGTCATTTCAAGTGGCAAATGCGTTGCAGTGTGCAGATGCATCATTTCAAGGATCAATTGGGTGTTAGTAATGTACATGTAGCTCTGGAACTGATGAATACGACAAGATGTGACAAATGTAGTTATCTGAGACTCAGATGCATTGCGATGCATATAACTACAGTATTTGTATAATCAAAAGCGGTTCAGTTTTGCATATGCGGCTTTACAGAAAGCTAATGCGATGCAGGATAGGAAAATGCAGTATTATAAATGGAAAATGCGACTCGATATGTCAAATGTGGCTTTTTAAATGGCACATGCGATGCAAAATTTCAAATGTGGTGTTATAAATGGAAAATGCAACGAGCGACATGTCAGATGCGTTGTAGACAAACTGTTTAGACTAGTTTTGATCAAATTCTTGAAGTTTGACTTGGTTGTTTCTAGATGTTTGACTGTTGTTTGGTTTGTTTCAATATCCAAAAAACACTTGCAAGCATGATATTTTGACTGTAAGCAAACACACATAAGACAAGTACAATCCTAGGTTATGCCAGGACAATATTCGCTAGATGCCACGTGGGTTTCCCCAACTGCATATTAGTAGCATGTGAATTCAGAAGCTTTGTTGCACGAGCTCCCCCTTATAGTGCACTCTCTTCTCAGGCTAACCAAGCTTCCAACCCCCATGAAACTCGCATGGCAGATTGATCACCTCTACTACAGACTGCGAAGATGTGGATGCCTTCACACCAACCGGTGTTGTGCTAGCAAATAGAAGGTTTTTGGCTACTAAACAATGGTGTTTAATTTGGGACCCCCATTTGAGTGGCCATACATGTGGCAAAAGAATAATCACCAATTAGGTGGCACTCCAATCTAAATAGGTTAAACTCAACAGGGTTTATCGGAGTACTACTTTGTCCGTATGAAACATCCACACTCGTAATCTTAGGTTTTCCCTTAAGATTCATATTTATATACCAGTCAGGGTTAGCTTGGCTTTAGCTCCATTACCAGTTTGAGTCATGTTGGGGTGATGAAATCCCCAGGCAGGCTCAATTTCTAGAGTTAGTAACTGTTTCTCTTACACCTAGGATCACATGAATGCGCAAGGGGAGAGGATACTTTGATTACTAAATCGTGATAGTAATAACATATAAAAATGGGTCCAGTTTTTTGATCACTAAGTTTTCATAGGGTGAGGGAATACTCGCCTACCATTTTGCAAACACACTCAGACAAAGTAGAAACACCAGTTCGTTTTAATTGTACCAAAAGGAAATGTGTACTAAACTAAGAAAAAGATAAGCACATTGTTTTGATGTTTAGTCTTCGACGTTCGAACCTGCAAGACCACACATTAGTATTTTGAATGTTTTCCTTTCACCCACAAAAAGTAACCGATAAATGTTGTAAACAAAGATTAGTAAAAAAAACTTAAACGAAAACAACAAACTAAAATAGTCATTACTTCCTCAAAACTAAAAAAAATTTTAAATCGTAGATATTTATGGAAAGCTAAGACATAGACCTTCAAAACACAGAAAACGTTTTATAAAATCTTGCAAGACAAAGGTGTTATAAACAAAAGAAAGTTCGGGTTTTAATAGCTAAAGCTTAAAAAACTGTGATCACTACAACGGCCATAACTTTCTCAAATATTAACAAAATTTTAAACCGTTTGAAGTTATAGAAAGCTAAGAATGAGGACTACAAAACTCAGATAATAATTTTAAATGATTTTATGTGCCTAGTTTTCTGTGCTCAAAATAAGGTGACGGGATTTCATATGAATTTTTCGTTGTAACATGCAAAACAAAGAAAACAAACAAGAAAACACACAAATTTATGTATAAAAATGTTGGGTTCACCAATGTATCTAAGGGTTAATTTTAAGTTTAGTATAAAAGTTAGTAAATCAATGGAGACAATAAACCCAAAGAGATAATGAAGTGCAAAGGAACAATAAACGAAAACACACAAAATAGAACAATCTCACCTAATGTTTTCATTCTCCATGGCTGACCTCCATTACACCTTCTAACTTGCTGATTTGTGTTGCCCTCAAAGCGAACATGCGAGCAATCCTTGATGAAGTCTTACACAAGCTTTGAAGGATTTTCTTCTAAAATGCCTACGCCTATGACAATATGATCGAAACTTTAATGAAATATGCCAATGAATGTTACGATGCCTGCAAAATTCCTAAGTATGTCAGTTTGTCAATGTGTAATGTGTGTCATCCAAAAATGAGAACAAAATAGCATTTTATAGAAAATTCTATTTTGAATGGACAGACGAGATCGAATTTCGACATAGACCTAAAATTAGAGGATGAGATTAAATCAGACAATCCCTAATCAAGGTTAGGGCAAACTCCTTAAGCAAGTGGTCAAGATGTCATCTAAGAAGATCGAATTGGCTGTGGAGAATAAATGAGATAATTAATTAGAAAATAAATATTTTCAAAAATCAAGAAGATATAGACTACCTGATTTGTGAGATTTTAAAAATCAAGAAAGTAAGAGATGAACTGAAGATCAAATTTGGAAAATCAAGAATCTGCCTGATTACTTGATTTTTAGAAGATTAGTTACCATTTTGAATTAAATTAATTCAAAATATGGATTTTGTGAAATAATAAATAATTCATTTTCAGATTATTTACCAAAATTGACTGCCAGTTAAGAATGTGATGACATTTTAAATAATTTTATTTATTTAAAATGAGATGAATATTAATTTATGACAATTAAATAATTAATGATAATTATTTAATTTAGAAGATAAGATTAATGACATATTTAATAAATAAATTTATTTATTTATTTAATAATCATGAAGAATACAAGAACATGAATTAATTAAATAATTATGAATTATTTAATCAATAGTGAAATGTGGACCAAGGACATAATTAAATGTCATAATTATGCTAGGATGAAAGTTGTTAAAATAAAGCTTGCAGGCCTAGGTCATTTTTAAGTGTCTACAAGTAAACTTTAAAATATGGGGAATAGAAGAGGCAAACTATGATAATGAATGGTTTTCTATGGAGAACTGGAGAAAACACTACCATGAAGAATAGTTTGTTTTTGGCAAGTTCAAACGGTCAACACAAAAACAATATTAGGAAACATATTCATACAAGAGACATAACATGTTCCATAGAGACAAAATAACCATGATAAATAACAATTATAATGACCTTCCACATAAATAGAGAAATTCTAAAAGAGCTATTACAATAACACTTAACAACTTTCATACTAACCCTCTACATATATATATATATATATATATATATATATATATATATATATATATATATATATATATATATATATATGCAATTACTCCTATGTTAATTTGTATCAGTGTGGACAAAAAAATAGTTTCCTTCCTTTTAAGTGTTATTCTAGTAGCTCTTTTATCTGTCCAACTTTATATTTTTAGCTGATAGGCTATTTCTTTGAAGTTTCCACTAGGATTTTCAATAGCCCAACCCTGAATAGGACTTTTCGTCATGGAAATACTGCCAAAGATGCATACAGATAAATACAAACAATAAAAGAAGCAAGAAAAAATTACTAACCCTAACCATATTTTTTGATGACTTATAGATGTTGGAGTATAATAACTACAAACAATAAACAAAACCTAAAAAAATTACTAACACTAAGCATATTTTTTGGTGAAAGAAACAAGATTTAACTGTAATAAATCCATTGATATAGAGCCATAATCTCTTTGAAGTCTCAAAAATGGGTATAATAGAAAAGATGCAAACATATAACAAGGAACAATAAGCAAAGAGTGAAAGAGACAAATAATATATTAATCATTTATGCAAAATACCTATGTAAAATGACTTATAGATTCTTGAACAAAATAGTCTTAAAACCCTCCAATTTGTTGTCAAACCGAGTCAAAGGCGACCATTTTTACACTAGTCTGCTATCAAACCAACACCACAATGACAATACATCTTAATCAATATACTTTCTTGCACATTTCATAGAACATCACTGTTAAAACCCTCCAACTTGCTATTAAAAGGAACAATGAGTAGAGAATGAAAGACATGAACAATAAAATAATCATTTATGCAAAATAGCCATGTAAAACGACACTTACGTTTCACCTTCCGCGTATGAAAGAAAGAAGATTTAACTACAATTTCTCCTATGGTAATTTACAATTGCTTTGGTAAAGATACACACGGAAAACCACAAATAATAAATGAAAGATTCACATAGATAAGATGCAATCACTCCTATGTTAATCTACAATTTTTTGTATGTTAATGGGTGCATTGACAAAAATGCACAAAGATAACTAAAACAATAAACAGAGGCCAATAAAATTACTAATCCTAACCATATTTTTTGATTAAAGAAAGAAGATTTAACTACAATTGCTCCTATGGTAATGGGTGCAACACCAAAGATACACAAAGATAACCACAAAAAATAAACGAAAGATTCACATAGATAAGTAAAACAATAAACAAAGGGTGAAAAAAAATCTCCTATGTTAATCTGCAATTGCTCCCATGCTAATGGGTATAATGCCAAAAATGCATAGAGATAACTAAAATAATAAACCAGTAGCAAAAAAATTATAAACCCTAACCATATTTTTTGAAGAAAGAAAAAACATTTAACTGCAATTTCTCCATCCATATAGAGCAATAATGTCTTACAAATCTCCAAAATGAATATAACACCAAAGATAGAAACACATAACGAGAAAAAATGAATAGTAAATTAATCATCTATGCAAAATACCCATGTAAAATGACTCACCATATAGATGCACAAAGATAACTAAAACAATAAACCAACGGTGAAAAAATTACCAAACCTAACCATATTTTTTGACGAAAGAAATAAGTTTTGATTGCAATTTCTCCATACATACAAAGCAATAATCTCTTTGAAATATCCAAAATGGGTATAACGCCAAAGATAGAAACATATCACAAGAATACGTCAATAATAAATTAATCATTTATGCAAAATGCCCATGTAAAATGATTTACAAATTTTGGAGAACATACTTCATGATTTTTGGAATAGTCTGCTATCAAACCAACTAGGGAGCCAAAGGCAACGATTTTTACAATAGTCTACTATGAAACAAATATCACAATGACTATTTCGACAATGCAACTTAATCAAAGTATACTTTCCCACAATGCAAAACTCAATATTGCATTTACTTCATCCACCTGCATTTACTAACCTTGCCTCCATCGTACAACAATGATAGAATGCATTAACACTCCCGCAAGAAAAAACTTACATTTTAGCTTCCAGGTATCAAGGAAACCAACTCCACTGCTGCCAACCCACGTAATTCCCAAGCTCCATGTCGCCACAAAAAATTGGGTCTAGTCACTACCGACTAGGACATCTCTGGTTCTGGAAAACCCAATTCATAGCTAGGTTGATGAAATTCCTGATGGAAACTTCAAACAAAATAGCCTATCGAATAATTAGAATATAACTTGCATAAAATTGATAAATCAATAATTTGACATCAAACATTCCAGGTAATTGTTTAGGATGCTGACACATCACGTGGACACCCACACTTTGTGATGTCATCCATATGACTCATAACATTGAAATACTTCTACTAAATATCCAAATATCACTCAGTAGTTTACCTATTATACAAAATTATAAAGTTAATGTACTAGTGTAATCTAGGCTTGTAGCTAACATAAACAAAACACAAAGAAATTAATCACATTATTCAAGTTAAATCAAGCTCCCAATGAAATTCTTGAAAGCATGAAGCATGCAAAGAATCATGACAAAAATATGAAATAACAATACATGCATGAATGAGACTAAACTAAATACCCCAAACCTCATCCCATAAGGGGATTGGTGCCATATTGATGTGGAACATTGGCCCTTTCCTAATCCCTTTGATGAACAAGCTTCAAGATTGTAGACGTTGATGAAAATTGTCGCAAATGGATGTAAGATTAGAGCTCCGATGATGAAAATGGATGATAGTGTGGATGAAATGAAGTAGCATAACTTTTCTTTCAAAAGTGGATCCTTTTCTCATAGAAGTGGTTTCTATTTATAGGAAAGAAAGAGTGAATCAAGGGTTACAAATGAATACAAAGATTGATGGAATGATTAGCCTTGTGATAAGTGTCACAAGGATAAGAGATGTGAGGGGATATGTGCTCACACATGTGTGAGAACATTTTGGGAAGAAAGCATGTAAGAAGGTGTAAAAGCCAATGGTTGAAGAATTAAATGTGTGTGGTCGAAGGATATTAAGGTATGTAACAAAAGTAAAGGCATGTGTAAGAGCCATTAAAGTTCGTGTAAGAGGAATGCAGGCTTGTGTAAGATACAAGATGGCTTGTGTAAGAGTCATTAAGGCTTGGGTGGCTTATGTATGAGAAATTCAATGAGGGGAGTAAATGAAGAGAGAATATTCCATGGGAATAGTCTCATGCAAGTGTGAAGAGAAAATACCCTTTTAGTTAATTTGAGAAAATTAATTAGTTGTGCAAGTTGGAGTAAATAAACCATGGGTTTATTTAACTAAGATGGAATTAAATATTGGAGAATTGACTAATTAGGATTAGCAATGGATAAGGTTAATTAATCAACGATTTATTAACTTAAGTGGGTTTAGCAGAATTTGGAGGAATGTGACATTTAATTAAATAATCAGAGTTATTTATTTAAATGAGAAAACATAGGAGTTTTGATTAATAATTTGAACTATTTGATTAAATGAGATAAAAGTTAGTATGAAAGGGGATGAATTAATCAGATAAAATTGATTATTTGATCAATAGGAGAAAGTGATAAATTTAATTAAACAATTTAGATCATTCAATTAAATAGTTAGAAAAGAGGTGATTTCAGACATGAAACAGTGTTAACATCAAATTTAAATGCATAATATCAATCATGAAAATTTGAAGTGTCTATGATTTTCCCCTCTTTGAAGTGAGGTACCTAATACATTGGTTCAAAGACTAATGCTTTTCAGGATTAATGTTCTTTCCTAGATCAAAATTTAAAAATTATCAATTTTTTCGAATGCCCCACTATTGCCCCAGAAAAAGGAATCATGTAGCTACACTACCCCCTCAAAAGCTCATGCATAAATTTCAATTTTTAGGTTGAACTCGTGAAAAAGATTCAACAAAGGTTCAACTGTAGAAAATAAGCCATGCAAGATGTGAAAATAGGCTCAAGACACTAAAAAATGCTCAAAAAAGGCTTCATGGCTCAACACTTGATCAATAGGGTTAAAATACACATTCCCACCTCAATTAGCACAAAAAGCCCCAACTTTCATGCTTAAATATGAATGCAAGGGTCATTTTCAATTCATTTACATACTTTCCTTTAGAGAATTCTTGCAAATTTTCTTTGAGCTACTAACTCTATGGACAGTCATGTGCTTCCCAAGCATCATGTAGAAAAAGTTTGAGAGTACTAATGACCTCTCGACATAGGACCCCTAGAACTCAAATAAAAAAAAATCTCATCTTTTTTTATTTTTGATGCATTTATTACGGTTCAAAAGTCAATCTATAGTGACATTTTTTTGCACCACTTTTGCTACATTTGGCATAACTATCAACCTTGGAGCACTTCCGTTGTGAGATAGTGTTGTAGAGCCCAATTTGAATACAACGTCACAAAAAAAATGCTAACTTTCCTTTGTGAGATTGGGTCACATAGGTTGATTTTGGTTGGGTGTCTATTGAATTTTGATTCACCTAAAATGAATAACATCATGCGAAGCAATTTAGGTCTAGCATCATGTAGAAATGTCAATCCATCTTTGTAGGATTCCACCAATTTTTATTTTACCGTCACTACTTCCATAAAGATATAGTTTTTCTATTGAGAATAGCTTCTCTTTTACAGTTATAGGGTCCAAAGTTAGCAATTTTGATGTGGTGCACTTTGTGTGTGTAGGAGGTTCTTCACCCACTCTTGTCCAAGGAGCATCGATGTAGTATTCTTCATTGTGGGGGACAGTTGAATGATGACGTGATGGAATTTTTAGGTGCCATTGGATTTTGTTTTGTAGTACACATGCCTGTGATTCGCACGTGTCTAGGGATGATGATAGCTATAGTCAAGAAGTGGCATAGTGATACTTCCTCATTTCACTTGCTCACTGGAGAGGCAACAATGACTCTCGAGGACATGTGGTGGATTTTTTGGATCCCCATCCATGGGGAGAGGATTATATATGACACCAAGGCTAGAGGGGATGCCATTAGTGAGGTTCTTGGTTTAGACATGTATTATGCCGACAAGGACCAGATTGACTTGTATGAGTATGATGGGGTTTCCCCAAACTTGAAATTTTTTGTTGTAGCCTTTATTGTAGAGGTATTTGTACCCAAGTACTAAGACAAAGGATTTAGTGTTGTTTTGGGATTGGTTTGGGCCTACATGATGGAGGACACAACATTATATGCATGGGGTCTTGTGGTTCTCTCGTCCATCTACCATGACATGCATTGAAGGTGGTGTATCTTTGGGCACAGAGCATAGGAGCAAGGGTGGAAGTTCTCCATATTTAGGAATATGAGCACATCATCATACTTCAACTAATCCTTACTGTTGTTGATACAAATCATGATGAGCCAAAAGTTTATAGATATAGGTTGATCACCACTTTGCAATATACTGGCATTAGAGGGATCTTGCACTAGAGATGGGTTATAGATGACATGATAGTGTTTTGGTAGAGGTCTTGGGTCTAGGATTATTAGAGGTATGATGATGATAAGAAAATATTCTATACTTTCTGGACCAAGTATATGCAGGGATGAGAACAACATATGATAGAGAAGTACTTACCAGATTGGATACATAGACAATTTAGAGAGGTACAAAATGAACCTCAGGATGGATATAGAGCCATATTTTTCCAACACATCTAGAGAGACATACTGGGGATAGATGATCCATCCCTAGTTTGTTTTGGTGTTCCAAATATCAATAGAACAATGGAATCCTAAAGACTAGCCACTTTCTTATGTTCAGATTCAAAGGTTGATTTGGCCAACTAACAGGAAATGGGATTAACACACATTTCCCTTGCACTTTAGGCTTTGTAATACCTCTAGGGGGGTGACCCTTCACCAACATCTAAAGATCTGGGCACACAATTAATATGATATTGCTTAACAGATAATTTTCTCAAGGAATTATGCTAAGAATCACAAAATATCACAAATTATTGGCAAGACACTGAGTGAATTTCCCAAACTAGCAATGGAGAACATGGAAAACACAAAACTCAACATACAGAATTGAAATGATTTTTAATTTTAAGGATTTGGGACCAAGCTGAAAACATCAGAAGCATATTACTTGACCAATGCCAATAAATGGGCTATGGAGTCATATAAAAGCATTTCATCCTACAATGTTGAACATGTTCTGAAGATCTTTGCAACTGTTATTAAATTTTGACAACAAGACCATTGAAGTTTCATCTAATAATCATTCTTTACAAATTCACTTGAAACATAACACTCCTATCACATTTGTTGAAGAAATTACACTATTCTCTTAATAATAAGCAATAATAAGCTCAACTTGTGATTCATTCAAGCATTTACATTATTCATATAAAATAGAAGGAAACAACAGATGTAGCTCAATGCATGAAAAGACTCAGATAATTTTATTATTGAATCCAAAAGAGCAATACATCTCAGAAATGGAGACAATTATCAACTAAAATAAAATGAAAGCACAATTCAGAACAAACACTTTTAGATTTAATGACTCAATTACATTCCTCCTAGCTTTACAATTCTACTTAGAGCTTCTGCCTAACTTGCAGAGCTTTCAAAAATTGGAACCCCAACCTTAGAAACATTACAATGAGAGAAGAAGAGAATAAAAGGGAAAATAAAAGCAACCCTAAGATTAATCTGATCCATGGATGTAATCTAGAAATTTCATCCACCGTTGATAAGCAAAAATTTGTAAAGCCTCTCTCCTCTCTCTTCCAACTGAATTTTTCTTTCAATTTTCCTTTGTCCAAGCTGTCTTGCAACAAAAAAATTTCCCATGTGATGAAATTCTATCCCATTACTCTACTGTTGAGAAAAATTTCTGTCTTACTTGCCCATGAACAAACTCTATTTCCTGTAGCTGCACATTATATTTTACCTTTATATATTAAAGTTATACAACTTTAATATTTATGATTGACCTTGTTTTATTATTTCATGACAAAATAAAGAAATAAATATTTTATTCACTTTACTCATGCACTTTCACGTGCCATTTCTAGTTCAATCTATGTCACTTTTACTACTTTACCTGTGCTGTGAAATATTAAATATTCCACTTTGGGCCATTTAAACAAATGCCCGTGAATATTCTGATTTCACTTTAAAAGTGAAAATTTTAGATACTTGCCCTTGAATAATGAAATCATATTACTTTATCGGGCAAATAAAGTTTAAATGCAACCACCATTGGGACAAAATTCAATCGGGCCCACCTCTTTTAAGAAACATTTCAATATTTCAGAAGCCACCCAAAATATTCGAGCTTCATTTCTTGGTCGGGCATGTTTCTAATTTGAAATATTTTGCTTTTTTATTAAATGAAAGCCTTCTCCTATGCATTCATTTTTGCTAGGCCCACATGCCACCTGGTGTGTTTTCGCGCATCCCGTGAGAAATAACCATCGGGCACTTTAAACCCGTGAGTTAGCGGGCTGAGGCTGAGATTTAATCTCCCCTTCATGCCCGTGATACACCATTTCATTTAATGTTACCTTGTGCTTTGTTAAATATTTCATCGGGAACATTAAAAAGGCTTTATTTTTCAATAAAATAAAACCCATCATACTCACCCCGCACTCTCGCTGAAATTAAGAAGCGAGCACTTTCATCCCACAAGATGGCGACGGAGGGTCTAGATCTGGCTGCACTCAACTTCTTATTTTGGTCGTTTATTTCTTCTTGTTATCTTTTTTTTGCCCTAATTTCTCTATTCATTGTTTGCTCGAGCTCTGTTCACAGAACAATGGTGCCATTCTCTGCATCTGTTAGAGAGTTTCTAAAGAATGTTCAACATATCTTCTCATGTCCTTTGTTGGGCGCGTGGGGTTTGAAGCTTCTGAGGCGTTTTCATCAATACACTTTGCCCTGCAATGCGTGGCAATCTCCTCTATTGGCATCCTTCTACATACCCTGGAGTTTATTCTCTATTTTGATGGGGCGCGTACCCTGCGTGTTTGCTTGAAGGTTCCACGAGATTTTTAATTCTTACTGCATTTGCATGAAAGTTTCCAACACTGGTTGCCCTCTATTTTTGTGTTCAATGGCCATCCCCTCATTCTTGGAGATCTCTCTGCCTAACAGGTCAAGGGCCTTCTCTTGAGGAGTTTCTTGGTTTTTCCAAGAAACCCATACTCTGTGGGTGTGCATCAAATATGGCATCTTTCTCTAATGTTGATAGCGCCCTTAATGGATGTCCACAGCCTTTCCAAACCACGCCCTCTCCAAACACTTCACATGCCTTTTGTCCTCTATACGCAGGAAATAATGCGCATTGCATTTGTTCTTTGAGTTTCTAAAGGAAATTCAACATATCCATTTTGTAATTACTGCTCTCATTGCACTTTTCTTCACTTCATTTGTTTGAAGCTTCAAGTGACTTTTAATGAATCCATAATGTGTATACCCTACAGTCACTTCACAAAAGCATACTCTTTCAAAACATTTAGATACCCATCTTATTTCTAGCGCATTCTTACACCATGTAAGACTTAATTTGTCTTGTGAGTTGGCCCTTTGCTCAAACATTTGGATGCAACAAATTATTATACTAGTATACAAATGTTTTGAAATAATAGTAAAAATTCCTCTCAAAATGCATAGGTTTTGTGATGGCAGCTTCCTTCTAACATACTTCACACTCTCTCAAGTTTGTATATATCTTCTCCAATACATTTTGACTTATTCAATGACCTACTCTTGTGTCTAACGGGTAGTTTCCTCAGAGATTTCCATAAAATAATTTTTACATAGATCTACTTTGGGCAGTTTAAAATTGTTTTCACTGCTTGAAACCATTCACTTGTACTTAACATTCATGTCATCAAGCAAACATGAAGTACTGGATTAGCCTTTGTCTACCTTTCATGTATGTCAAAATCAGGGGATCTTAGCAGCAAAATTACCTGTGAAATGATTTTATTTTATTACTATACAATCTTTCATGCATTGTAGCAATATTAGAGGGCACTCGATTTTATCCATGGAAACTCAAGTGAAACATCACCTTCTTTAATTGATTGAAGAAAAAAAACTCATGTCCTTTGTTAACTTATTCAGATGCTTGGGTGCCATTCTCTACAATTTTCCTTGCACAATGCACTACAAATTGGAAGTTATTTGAAACAACCATTAATGGATTCCTATACCCCATTTGACCATTGCAACGTTCACAACATCATAATAGTGCAAAGCATGTCAGACCCCATGTGGCTTGACATAAAAAAAAATCATTTTCAAACAAGTTTCATGCTCAAATTGATCAATCATGGCCTCTGAATGCTTCTGAAGTTGAAAAATGAATTGGGTTACAATTAGAATATGTTTTCTGACACATTTGAAAAATGGTGAAAACTGGCCAAGTAAGTGTTCGAGTCGGCTTTTAAAATTGGGAAAACGACCTCATGAAGTTACAAAAACTTGCAAGCACATAGCCATTGGTCTAGAGAATGAAATGCAAAAGACAACTCGACAAAAGGAGTCACGAGGCAGAAGTAATTCACCGTCAAAGTTACTCAGTTAAACTTTCTGCAACAAACAACTATTTAGAGCCAATTAAAACTGAAGAGATCACCTCATTGCAAAAACATTAAATTAACTCTTGGTGAGCTGCCACTGGACATACTAGCTCATTTTGGTGTAGTGAACATCTGTGCAAAATGGCTTAGCTTGAAACATCATCATGCACAGGATATTGAAGGTCAAAGTTGACCTCTCAAAATTGTTGTCAAGAATGCAGATGCAAAACTAGAGAAATTGCATTTGGTTTTGATCTGCTAAAAATAGTAAATCAACTCGTAAGACTCAAAAAATTGACATGTGAGCTCATCTTTGTATGGAGAATGAAAAATACCATTCATTTTATCTTGACGATCAACTAGTTGCAAAATGAAAACTCAAACAGGAGGCTAATTTGCAAAACTAAAGGTTTGCAAACAACAAAAGAGTGTCAAAACCCTCCAAATTCACTTTTTGAAACATTGAAAAATCTATCGTGGGAAGCTGAAAATTGACATGCCTACTCACATAGGACATATGAGTGAGTGTGCAAATGGATTTCGCTTGACAATCAACTGGCTCAAAGTTACGACCCTCCAAAGTATGTCATCAGGCAAATACATTAGGTGTACAAAAAGTGCAGAGGAATTTTTTTTAAATGGGCACTTCAAATTTTAAAAAAATTGGGAGTGCCAACAATGGCTCCTGATGGGGTCATTGCAATCCTCTTGGTGCAGGAGCACCAAGGCTAAACTCCAAATTGATTTGCACAAATTTTGGTTTGAAAAGTTTTGGCTTGTACTGACCTTGGCCAAGTCAGCATGTTGTGTTTGTTTTGGGCTTTGTTGATCTTGCATTGGTGTCTGAAGAGTTAGTCTCTAGGACTAAACTCTTCATTAGATTAACATTAGTGTTAAATTATGCTTTATTAAGTTCTGGACAGTCTAGGTTAGAGTACACTGCCTTAAGTGTGTCTTAACCATATCAAATTTATTAGTAGATGCCAAGGATAGTTAAAGGAGATGTAAATTATTCGAGAATAAGCTATTAAAGGTCCTATATTTAAGGATAATCACACAATCATGGCATTATGGAAGTGGCAAAGTTGTTTTAAAACTGCATGGTAACGCCTTGTTAGGTTGCATGCAGCTGGAATGAAGTGGAATCCCTTGAAAACAAGGATATGGAATGAAAAATCTCTTTTGAAACAGGGAAAGGGCATCCCTAATAGAATGTTGGCTCGAAAGAAGAGGGCCGTTGTATTTTTGTAAAGAAGATTTTGTGGGAATGGAAGTCAGTTTTTGAGTTCTCTAAATTTTCTATGTTTTTCCTGAAAACACAGTGTGTTTACAGAACAGTGGGGTCTTATGAGTTAATGCGTAGATTTGGACAGCAAATCAGAGTTTATTTAATTACTTTTAGAATCTTTTCATTGTAAATAGGCTGTGTAATAAGATCACATGCATTTTTAGTTAAGTTTTAGATAGCAAAGAATGAATCATGACTGTCTTTCCTGTGTTTTCTTGTGAGTTTTAGTGACAGTAAGGTTAAATACATTGTAAATACTGTTTATTCATTGTAGAAATGTTCTCAGCTTAGTATTGAATCAATTTCATTAGGTATTTAGGTTACTTAGGGTAGTATTGTAGTTTTACTTTCATAGAATAGAGTTTAGGAAGCTTTGAAATTGCAGTTTTGGACAGTCACAATTGGAATGACTCCCTCTCAGCCACTGATCACGAGATTCTCCTGAGACTGGTGAAAGATGGGAGTGGAGTCAGTCAGTTGTGAGCATTTGATAGCAGGGAACAATGAACATGGAGCAGAAAGTTTGATACCCAAACCCTAGGCGAGTTGAGATACCCGGTTAGGGATTTGGAGTGAAGGTTAAGGAACCAAGGCATGGGAAAGTACATTTGTACGACCAAAGTACATTACCAGGTGGACTTTGCTTAAACACAAGGAAATCAGAGTGAGTTAAGGCTTGAGCAATCCATCTGAGAAAGAAATAGAAAGTGAGCAGTGAAACCCTAGTTATTGGGGCAATTAGGCCTCCTTTCCAAGAACTCAGGAAGGCACTGTACGGACCAGTTGGTGACCAGAAATATTTTGCAAGATTTAAAACCCTGAAAAGGGTGTCTGAAAATGCTTTTTGCTTGGTAGGTTGTTTGGGAAAAGTGAGAGTAAAAAGCCAAATATCGACTGGTAAGGGCTAGTAGAGATTTGGGCCTGTCCAAGGCAAGTTCACAAAACGGGTGATTTGAAGTTTGAACCTAAGGCAAGATGTACCCACTTGGAGGTGAAATGCAAGAAGCCAACATCTCTAGCTCCCCTACAAGAAGTTCAAGTCAGTTGGAGAACAGGGCACTTAGATTCTTCTAAGTCCAAGGTAGAGCACTCAAGTTACAAGAGGTGTTGAGTCTTCAAGGGTAAAGTACAAGGATGAAAACTCTTTGAGAAGAGTTGGAACAGGGTAAGAATAGACTCTTAAGCCCAAAACAGAACCTTTGGTAGCAGGTTCCAAGCAGGAGACAGTGGAGAGTTTCCTAGATAGGCAGTACAAGCAACCCTTGAAGTGATCTTACACCATATTGGTATCAGAGCAAGAGTTGGATTCTAGGCTTGTGATTAATGAGCCAATCTACTGAATCAGTAGGAGAGAATACACCAGAGGAAGGAACCATGGTGACAAATGCAGAGTTAGCAAAGAAGGTAGAAGAGCAAGAGGAAGATAACCAGTTGCTCAGAGAGAGGATATCTCAAATGGAGAAACTCCTAGATGAAGTCCAAGAAACAGCAGACACTATGAAGGACAAGATAAAGAAGAAGGAAGAACAGGAAGCCAAGGAAAAAGAGGTGGAATTGGAGGAGGAAGCTCCAAAGCCTAATCCTGTTCTTGCAGAGGAACCATTCTTGAAGGCATTGCAGGCCTTGAGTGGTAAAGCATTGGATGGTGTGCCACTTTTCAGTGGACAAATGGACCCAGATTCAGTTGTGGACTGGATTGAGAGCATTGAGAATCACTTTGAGTGTGATGGCATAACAGAGGCCCAAAAGGTGGAGGTGGCCAAGTCAAGGTTGAGAGGAGCAGCTCTCACATGGTGGAAGTTTGTGCAATCAGAAAGAGAGAAAGAAGGAAAAGGTCCCATAGTTTCATGGAAAGGAATGGTGACCAAGATAAGGCAAACTTATCTCCCAGATGATTTTGAAGTCCAGTTACATAGGAGAAGACACAATCTGAGGGAAAAGGACATGGATGTCCAAACCTATACAAAAGAGTTTCAAAAACTATGCCTTAGATCAAAGGTGGTTGAAGATGAAAGCATTAGGTTAGCAAGGTACCTAAATGGACTCGAGTGGTCTATTCAAGAAGATATGAGTTTGGTGAACTTCAAAACAGTCTGCCAATGCTATCAAATGTCTTTGAAAATAGAAGAAAAAGGCAAAAGGAAGCAAGAACAAAACCCCAAAGGTAGAGGTAAAGGCAAAGACAGCAAAGGACAAAGAGGAAGCTATAGTGGAAGAGGCTCAGAATCAAGAGCTCAAGGAGAAGTCATATTTTCTGATCAGCAGGAAGGAAGCTCTAGTAGAGGTGGTAGAGGAAGAGGTTTCAGCCCTAGAGGAAGAAGTGGTGGACAAGGAAGGAGTAGTTACTTCACCAACATGAAATGCTATCATTGCAACCAGTTGGGACACCCATCCTATAGATGTCCTGAGAAAGGAAGCACATCTCATGGAGGAGATAAGAGAACCCATCTGATTCAAGATGAAGTAGCCGCAGCAAATAAACAATCAAAAGTACCCTTGAACTCAGAAGAAGGGGAGCATCTCATGATGAGAAGGACCTTAATCAAAGAACCGGTCAAAGAAGAGCCAAGCCAAAGAAGATCCTGTTTAGGATAAAATGCAAGATGATGGGGAAAGTGTGTAAGGTCATCATAGACTCAGGTTCAACTAACAATATTGTGTCAGAGGAGGCAGTTAGCAAACTTAAATTGACAAGGATATCTCACAGTAATCCTTACAAGGTTACATGGCTCAATAAGGGTCAGCATGTCTTGGTGAATGAACAAGCATGGGTGGAGTTTTCAATTGGAAAGTATAAAGACAAGGAATTATGTGATGTGTTACCTATGGATGCATGCCACTTGCTCCTAGGTAGGCCATGGCAATTTGACCGTCAAGCTGTGCATGATGGAGCCAAGAACTCATACACCTTCAAGAAGGACAATGTAACCTACAAGATTCAATCTTTGTTGGAAGATACTGAAGTGCAGACAACAGGTTCTAAGTTGCTGATAACTGGTGAAAAAGAGTTCTTAAAGGCCTTGGAAGAAGGAGAAGGAGTTGGCTATGCAATAATGATCAAGCCAAGAGAAGCAAGCAAAGAGAAGGCAGCTAAAAAGCAAGAGTTACCCAAGGAGATTCAAGACTTGTTGCAGACCTATGAGAACACAGTAAGTAGTGGTCAACCAGCAACTTTACCTCCTAAAAGAGCCATAAGTCATAGGATAGACTTGATACCAGGAGCCACCCTTGCAAACAAAGCAGCCTACAAGATGACACCTCAACAGAATGAGGAGATAGCTAGGCAGATTCAAGAATTGCTTGATCAAGGTCTCATTAGGAAAAGCATTAGTCCTTGTGCAGTACCCACCGTTTTAGCACCCAAGAAAGGAGGAGAATGGAGGCTTTGTACTAATTCCAGAGCAATCAACAAGATAACCATCAGGTATAGGTTTCCCATCCCTAGGATTGAAGATCTCATGGACTGTCTAGGTGAAGCTAGGTACTATACTAAAATAGATTTAAAGAGTGGATACCACCAAATTAGAATACATGAGGGTGATGAGTGGAAAACAACCTTCAAAACCAATGAGGGTCTTTATGAGTGGCTAGTAATTCCATTTGGTTTGTCTAATGCCCCCTCCACATTCATGAGACTCATGAATGAAATTCTCCAGGACTACACTGGCAAGTTTGTAGTAGTGTATCTTGATGATATACTAATCTATAGCAGAACAAGAGAAGAGCACCTCCAGCACATTGAGCTGATTTTCAAGAAGCTACAGGAGGAGAAGCTGAAGATTAATCTGGAAAAGTGTGAGTTCATCAAAACAGAGCTGGTGTACCTTGGTTTTGTGTTATCACATGGCAATTTGAAGATGGACAACAGCAAGGTAGAAGCCATTCTTAATTGGCCTACTCCCAAGACAGCAACAGAGGTAAGAAGCTTCCATGGTCTTGCTCAGTACTATAGGAAATTCATCAAATAGTTTAGTGCAATTTGTGCTCCTATGTTAGATACCATTAAGGGAGGAATGAAAACCAAGTTTGTGTGGAATGAGCAAGCTAACACGAGTTTTGAGTTGCTGAAGGAAAAGGTAGCTACTCAACCTATTTTAGTGTTGCCAAGCTTTGAGAAGTTATTCACCATTGAATGTGATGCAAGCAATGTAGCAATTGGAGTTGTTCTCAGCCAAGAGGGCAGACCGGTGGCTTTTCATTCTGAGAAGCTAAGTGAAGCCAAGAAGAAGTACTCTTCTTATGACCTTGAAATGTATGCATTGGTCCAAGCACTAAGGAAGTGGAGGCACTACTTGCTTCCCAAAGAATTTATTGTGTACTCAGACAATCAAGCACTCAGTTTTCTGAATTCACAAGAGAAGTTGAGTCATAGGCACATGAAATGGGTGGAGTATTTGCAAGCTTACACCTTCAACATCAAGCACACGAAATGAGCTCTCAACAAAGTTGCTGATGCATTGAGCAGGAGAGTTCTTACCATCCAAGAAATCCAATTGAAGAGCATGGGAATAGATCACTTCAAGGATCTATATGTAGATGATGAAGACTTTGCAGAAATTTATAAGGTATGCCTTGAGTTTAAAAACCATTTTCATAGCAAGTATGCTGAATATACCTTGCAAAGTGATTTGTTGTTTAAAGGGAATCAGCTTTGTGTTCCTAGAGGTTCTATTAGGGAGAACTTAATTCAAGAGAAGCATAATGGTGCATTGAGTGGTCATTTTGGGATCACCAAAACTCAAGAGCTAGTCCAAAGGTTTTATTTTTGGCCTAAGATGAATCTAGATGTCAGAAAATATGTAGAGAGTTGTGTAGTGTGCCAAAAAGCAAAAGGCACTTCTTCAAATGCAGGCTTATACCAGCCACTGCCAATCCCTTCTAGGCCATGGGAATGCTTGAGCATGGACTTTGTAGTTGGTTTACCCAAGACAAGGCAAGGTATGGACAGTGTTTATGTTGTAGTTGATAGATTTAGCAAAATGGCTCATTTTATACCCTGCAAAACAACCAATGATGCCAGTCAAATAGCCTCACTTTTCTTCAAAGAAATAGTCAGAATTCATGGTTTGCCAATCAGCATTGTCTCCGACAGAGATACTAAGTTTATGAGTCATTTTTGGAAGACTTTGGCAAAGAATGGGCACCAATCTGTCCTTTGGATCTGCATACCATCCCCAAACTGATGGTCAGACTAAAGTGGTAAATAGAACACTTGGAAACCTTCTTAGATGCTTGACCAAGGAGTATGGTCAATAATGGGATCAAATTATTCGCCAAGCAGAATATGCTTATAATGATACAGTGAATAGGTCAACAGGGAAGAGCCCCTTTGAAATTGTGTATGGTTTACACCCTAGAGGTGTTTATGAGCTAAGAGAGCTGAAGGATGGAGTCAAAGGAAGTGGTTATGCAGATGATTTTGCTTGTGCAATGCAGGAAATTCATGAGACATTCAGAAAGACCTTGGCAGAAAATACCATGAAGCATAAGGCTAAGGTGGATGAGCATAGAAGAGAGGTTCAATTTAATGTGGGAGACTTAGTGATGGTCCATTTGAACAAGGCTAGATTGCAGAAGGGAGTCCCTCACAAGCTGCAAATGAAGAGGATAGGTCCCTGTCCTATCTTGGAGAAGTATGGCAACAATGCTTTCAAGGTGAAATTGCCCGATGACAATGGAATGTCCCCTATTTTTAATGTTGCAAACTTAGTCCATTATAGAGGACCACCACCAAACATGGATCAGACTATCCAAGAAGTCATCCAAGATGTGGAAGGACTTAAACTGCCCCCTATTACAGTCAAACAAGCTGATCAAATCTTGGACACAAGGGTCTACCAGAAGACTAGGAACAAGGAATATAAAGAACATCTGATAAAAAGGCATGGACAACCTGATACAGATGCAGTATGGATCAGGGAGGCAGAATTCAAGAAGTTAGGTATTGATCCTAACTTACTCAATCCAAGATGGATTGAATTTTCTATTTTGGGGAGGATGGTGCAGGAGCACCAAGGCCAAACTCCAAATTGATTTGCACAAATTTTGGTTTGAAAAGTTTTGGCTTGTACTGACCTTCGCAGAGTCAACATGTTGTGTTTGTTTTGGGCTTTGTTGATCTTGCATTGGTGTGTGAAGAGTTAGTCTCTAGGAC
Organism: Sequoia sempervirens; assembly: GCA_007258455.2. NCBI lineage: Eukaryota > Viridiplantae > Streptophyta > Pinopsida > Cupressales > Cupressaceae > Sequoia > Sequoia sempervirens. Next base: position 223,525,578 of record VDFB02000017.1, read on the forward strand.
TAAACTCTTCATTAGATTAACATTAGTGTTAAATTGTGCTTTATTAAGTTTTGGACAGTCTAGGTTAGAGTACACTGCCTTAAGTGTGTCTTAACCATATCAAATTTATTAGTAGATGCCAAGGACAGTTAAAGGAGATGTAAATTATTCGAGAACAAGCTGTTAGAGGTCCTATATTTGAGGATCATCACACAATCATGGCATTATGGAAGTGGCAAAGTTGTTTTAAAACTGCATGGTAACACCTTGTTAGGTTGCATGCAGCTGGAATGAAGTGGAATCCCTTGAAAACAGGGATATGGAAAGAAAATCTCCCTTGAAACAGGGAAAGGGCATCCCTAATAGAATGTTGGCTCAAAAGAAGAGGGCAGTTATATTTTTGTAAAGAAGATTTTGTGGGAATGGAAGTCAGTTTTTGAGTTCTCTATTTTTTTTGTGTTTTTCCAAAAAACACAGTGTGTTTACAGAACAGTGGGGTCTTATGAGTTAATGCATAGATTTGGAATGTGAATCAGAGTTTATTTAATTACTTTTAGAATATTTTCATTGTAAATAGGTTGTGGAGTAAGATCACATGCATTTTTAGTTAAGTTTTAGACAACAAAGAATGAATCATGACTGTCTTTCCCGTGTTTTCTTGTGAGTTTTAGTGACAGTAAGGTTAAATATGTTGTAAATACTGTTTATTCATTGTAGAAATGTTCTCAGCTTAGTATTGAATCAGTTTCATTAGGTATTTAGGTTACTTAGGGTAGTATTGTAGTTTTACTTTCATAGAATAGAGTTTAGGAAGCTTTGAAATTGCAGTTTTGGACAGTCACAACTGGAATGACACCCTCTCAGCCACTGATCACGGGATTCTCTTGAGACTAGTGAAAGATGGGAGTGGATTCAGTCAGTTGTGAGCATTTGATAGCAGGGAACAATGAACATGGAGCAGAAAGTTTGATACCCAAACCCTAGGCGAGTTGAGATACCCGGTTAGGGATTTGGAGTGAAGGTTAAGGAACCAAGGTAGGGGAAGGTACATTTGTACGGCCAAAGTACATTACCAGGTGGAATTTTCTTAAACACAAGGAAATCAGAGTGAGTTAAGGCTTGATCAATCCATTTGAGAAAGAAATAGAAAGTGAGCAGTGAAACCCTAGTTATTGGGGCAATTAGGCCTCCTTTCCAAGAACTTAGGAAGGCACTGTACGGACCAGTTGGTGACCAGAAATCTTTTGCAAGATTTTGAAACCCTGAAAAGGGTGTCTGAAAATGCTTTTTGCTTGGTATATTGTTTGGGAAAAGTGAGAGTAAAAATCCAAATACCGACTGGTAAGGGCTAGTAGAGATTTGGGCCTGCCCAAGGCAAGTTCACAAAACAGGTGATTTAAAGTTTGAACCTAAGGAAAGATGTACCCACTTGGAGGTGAAATGCAAGAATCCAAAATCTCTAGCTCCCCTGCAAGAAGTTCAAGTCAGTTGGAGAACATGGCACTTAGATTCTTCTAAGTCCAAGGTAGAGCACTCAAGTTACAAGAGGTGTTGAGTCTTCAAGCGTAAAGTACAAGGATGAAAACTCTTTGAGAAGAGTTGGAACAGGGTAAGAATAGACTCTTAAGCCCAAAATAGAACCTTTGGTAGCAGGTTCCAAGCAGGAGACAGTGGAGAGTTTCCTAGATAGGTAGTACAAGCAACCCTTGAAGTGATCTTACACCACCTCTTCATTTAATTTATCAATCCAAGGCTGTGTCCATGGTTGTATGCAAGAGAGAATGTAGAAAACTTGCTTGACAGTCAATTCTACTTGCAAAAATAAATCCTATTTGCATGAAAGGGAACTAATCTTAAATCCTATTTTCATAAAAAAGAACTAATCTAAGGAGCACTTGCATGAATTGAAAAGGCTAAAATAATTAACACTTGCTGGAAATGAAAATCTTGCTTGAATTCAAATTTATTATAGAAAGTTGAAAATACATTGTTGCAAATGAAACTAAAGCTAACCTATTTCCTCAAGCTGAAAAAATCCTTGCTAATCCTCTCCTTTTTATCAAATTATTACATTTTATTTATAGAATTCATATTCTATATCAATCCACTAAGAATGTGGTGTAGACATGCAAAATTAGCATTATGCATTCATCACGTAAATCAGGCTTCACGTGCATCCACTCATTCAGTTAATCAGGTTCACTTTCATCCATTCATTATGTAATCTCATCTCCTAAGGTCATTTATTTAAAATCAAATAAACATTATCATCAACCTTTTAATAAATCAAACATCCATTTAATTAAATCAAATCCCAAATCATACTTCATGCTTTTCTGAATTAAATAAATTGGGTATTTAAGTCCTAAAAGGTCAAAACATCCTAATCATCATCCTAGCTAATTAATCATGATTAAATACTAATCTCACCCACTTGCATTTGCTAGATATCTCCACTTGCACAAATAAATCAATTTATTGATTTATTAAAAAACCCTCATTTTCACTCAACATGACAAGTTTATTTGTCCCTCCAACATAGCATTTATTGCTCTTTTTCTTGTCCCCCTCTCTAAATTTATTGCCAAATTTGAATTCAAAATTTCCCTCTCATGCGCACATTTCCCTAATCTTGCACATGCATCAACCACTCACATGATGACAAGTGTCCTTTCATTGGTCCAATCTTAGTCCCACATTGGTCCCTCTTCAACACTTAGCATTTTGAAAATCCTTAAATAGAAGCTTCATCTTTGAGCAAATCCTCCATCATCTACACAACTTGATGCAAGGTCATTCTCTTTGAGAACTTATCTTGTCCATTTATCATCTCCATATCCATAGCAATTTCATCACTAGCTTATCAATCAAGGATTGGGAAAGGGCTTCTTTCCATTGAAGCACCAATCCACTATGGGATAGGATTAATGTCATGTTTTTATATGCTTTTATTTCATTTCCATTGTTTCATTTATGGCATGATTAACATGGCTTATTATTCCACGGGGATGTTGAAATGTTGGTTTATTTTAAACTAACCATTTGCAGATTTCAGCAACCACATTCATACAAATTGGCATTTCCTTGCACTAACAACATCTCAAAGTATGATACTTTTACTATAGGTCTGAAAATAGTAGTACAATTGAATATCATAGCTCTCAAGGTATATGGAGACTCTCAGTTGATCATAAATCAGGTCAATAATGAATATCAGACAAAGGATGAGAAGTTAACCCCGTACAAAAAATTGGTGGAGACTCTAAAGGAATCCTTCATCAACATAACATTTGAGCAGATTCCAAGAACCAACAACATAGTCGTTGATGCCATGGCTACAATTGGGTCTCTAGTAGACATCCCTCATAATGTGTTGAAATATGAATTTTTGATCGAGTAGCTTCTCGTTCCCACATTCAAGGTACCAGAATCCGAATATGTGTGTCAAATCATTGGTCCTGGAGATCCTTGGTATCACAACATCTACACATATCTTCACATCGGAGTCATACCTGCTGACCTACCATCGATCCTAAAATGAACCTTTATGAAAAAGGCATCCATATTTGTCATCCTAGGTGATACCTTATACCGTAGAAGCATAGAGGGTACTTTACTGCAATGTCTAAATGCTGAGGAGGCATTAACTGCTCTAATGAAGGTTCATAATAGTATCTGTGGCTCACCCTCGATAAGAATAACCATAGCCAAGAAACTGCTGAGGCTGGGTTACTATTGGCCCACAATGGAGTGAGAAGCACATGATCACGCTAAAAGGTGTTTACAATGTCAGCATCATGGAGACCTCATCCATGCTCCAACTCAAGAGCTTCACCCGATTATCACACCATAGCCCTTTTCGCAGTGGGGACTCGATCTCATTGGGAAAATCTCACCCACCTCATCCAATGGCCACAAATTCATTATAACTGCAACTGAGTACTTTACAAGGTGGGTGGAAGCCATACCCATGACGTATATCAATGGGAAGCAAATCTCAAAATTTATCCTGAACTATCTCATCTATCGTTATGGTGTCCCACAAGCCATTATCTCATATAATGGGACACCATTCAAGAATCAGGATGTCCATGAATTGTGCAAGAAATTCAAAATCCAACATCACTTCTCCACCCCGTACTATCCCCAAGGAAATGGCCAAGTAGAAGCCACGAACAAAACCATCCTCAAAGTCCTCAAGAAAATAGTCAATGATGTAGGTCGTGACTGGCACTTGTAGCTTAATCCCACCCTTTGGGCTTATCAAACCAGCATCTGCACACCCACTGGTGCTACCCCCTTCTCCTTGGTCTACAGATCAGAGGTTGTACTCCCCATTGAGATCGAGCTCTCATCCCTTAGAATATCAGTGCAAAATCTCATCAATGATGAGGACTATCGGGTATCAAGATTAAACAAGCTGGAGTTACTGGATGAGAGACGCATAGATGTTTTGAATCATCTGCAAGTCTATCAAAATAGACTCAAACGAAGCTACAACAAGAACATTAGAAGCAGGACTTTCCAAGTCAGAGAATTGGTCTTAAAAGAAAATCAGAAGAATGTTCCAAATCCCAGCAGCAAAGGCAAGTTCAAACCCAATTGGTTAGGGCCTTTCATCGTCACAACAAGCTATAAATCAGGGGCATATCAACTATCAACACCTAAAGGGGAACCTCTGCAGGAGCCCATGAATAGTTCCCATCTCAAAAAGTTTTATGCCTAATTCTTTCAAGGTATAGAACCAAGAAATGAGAAAAATGAGAAAATTTCCTAAAAAAATGGTTACTTCGGCGAAAACTTGGCAAATAGGCATCCTGGTGACAACAAAAAAATTAAAAAAGTAGAAAAATCCCAAAAAAATAAGAAAAAGGATAAAAAATAGTAAAGGAAAAAAATCATCCTCTAGTGAAAACCACTTCGGTGGCACTTTAGGCAAGTACCTCGGTGAAAACCTAGCAAACATGCACCTTGTCTAAATAAGCACTTTCCATCCACCAAGACCTTTACAGCTTGTCCGTCGTTATCCCTCCATTTCACTTCCATCATCCATCTCATCCATATCTCCATTCATCACTCATCCACTTGCATCCACACTATAACTTGGTCCTGTGTTCGTATTATGATCCCTCCTAGCACTACTCAGCCCATCCTCAAAGACATCTTGTCCTGCCTTTATCAGAGTAGTCTATTACATCACGCTGGAGGCACATTCTCATCGGATTGGATTCGTGTATGGTCATAAAGTCCTCAAAATCATAAAATCCAAAAAACTCAGAAAATCATAAAATCCAAAAACATCAAAACATCAGAAAAGCCAAAAACATCAAAAAATCAAAAAATAACAAAAACATTCAAAACATATCAAAATCAAAAAGTAGGTCAAAAAGTCATTCAAAAAACCAAACACAAGGTCGTTAGTCGAACTACGTCATCTATGAGCTTGAACATAGGCAAGGTTGATCTTTCATCATCCCTAGAGACATTTGGGTCAGTCCTATAGGAGCCCATCATAATAAACTGACATCTCATCATGTATTTCATCATCTGTAAATTGGTCAAGTCATTAGTCAAAATACGTGGTCTCTGTGTGTATAACGTAGGCAAGGATAATCAATTGATTAGCCCCCGAGGACCCTAGGATAGGTCTTCAGGTTAGTCTCTTGGTCAAAATCTCAGAAAATCCCCAAAACATTGGAAAATAAAAAAATAAAATATTTTTAAAACCTTGAAAAATACCAAAAACAGCCTCAAAACATTGCAAAACATCAAAAACATCCAAATATTTGAAAAAAATCCATCTGCCTCATCTCGCTTGCACCCACAATAAACACCATTCATAAAAAACTGTTCGTATCTTCAACCTTTGGTGAAATAGTTAGAAAAAATTCTAGTAGGTTAAAAGTAAATCTCAAATGCGTCAAGCCTCAAGTCTAAGTTAGTACATAAACAAGTTGGTCAAGTCTTTGTGTCAATAGTCCATCATCCAAACAGTCCCATATCAATCATCTGATAACATCATGTCCTAGGATGAATCCTTCCTATAAGGGACATTATTTATCAGAAAGAAAAGTTTGGATAAACGAAATGATGTGCCATCATCCACTAACATGTCCTAGGATGTATCCTTCCTACAATGGGCATTATCTTTTGGCAATAAGTTTCAGTTCTTATCCTTAAAAAAACATTCGCTTTTGGTTAGCAGTATTGAAGAACATTGATTTGTTTGCGTACTTGGTCTTTCTCTTTTGACTTTTCTTATTGTGCTTAGTCCAAGGACCTCTCGATGATATCTGAGCAAAGGATTTAGAGAGATAGGAATGGGGCAACGATCATTATTCTTTTGTCTGCTGTGCTTGTTGGGCGTTCTTGTAAAATATCTTGGCAAATACTTGCTTTGTTAGGTATGCCCTAGCAAGGTTTCTGTATGTCAAGTGTGAACAAGAATACTCCTATTTGCTTGTTGAGTCAAAGTCCATCACACTAGGCACAACGCCATCTTGGTTCTTTATACCTTGATGCATCGTACCTATGTGTGTTATCAAACATAAGGTAAGTAGCCCCTTTAAAATCCCAATCCTTCATAAGGAAATCATCATCATTTATCATCATCATCATCTCTAATAAAGTCTCTTTAGATCATGGACTTGTTGGATCCTCTTGTCATCATATCATTTCCACACTAACATCATCATTTCCAATGCATCCATCCATCATGCATCCATCCTGCATCTAGAAAATTGTCAGCATATCACATATCTCTTATATCATACATAATAGGAAACACTGATCATTTCACATGCATTCCATTTGCATCATCATCATAATATAGATCTGTTAGTCTAAGAATCTATATAAAACATCCATCACATTATAATAGCATATCACATCATCCATCATCACATCATATCATCATTTAAGTTGTTTAGGATAATATAGATTTGTTATTCTAAGCATCTTAAACTCATCTCATTTGCATCATCATCCATAACCATCCATTTTGAACCTCTTTATCGTGAGATCGACCCTCAAATTGAATCTTTTTACTCGATCTCATGAGGGGGCAATGTACCAGTGTACTTCTTTCTGCTGGGGCATCTAAAAAATTAGAATTTTTTTGAATTTTGATCGTGGCAAGTTTATTCTTTGAACCAACGCAACAAGTACATTGCTTCAAAGAGGGGAAAAATGTAGACATGCAAAATTAGCATTACACATTCATCAAGTAAATCAAGCTTCACATGCATCCACTCATTCAGTTAATCAGGTTCACTTTCATCCATTCATTAGGTAATCTCATCTCCTAGGGTCATTTATTTAAAATCAAATAAACATTATCATCAACCTTTTAATAAATCAAACATCCATTTAATTAAATCAAATCCCAAATCATACTTCATCCTTTTCTGAATTAAATAAATCGGGTATTTAAATCCTAAAAGGTCAAAACATCCTAATCATCATCCTAGCTAATTAATCCTAATTAAATACTAATCTCACCCACTTGCATTCACTAGATAACTCCACTTGCACAAATAAATCAATTTATTGATTTATTAAAAAACCCTCATTTTAACTCAACATGACAAGTTGATTTGTCCCTCCAACATAACATTTATTGCTCTTTTTCTTGTCCCCCTCTCTAAATTTATTGCCAAATTTGAATTTAAATTTTTCCTCTCATGGGCACATTTCCCTAATCTTGCACATGCATCAACCACTCACATGATGACAAGTGTCCTTCATTCATTGGTCCAATCTTAGTCCCACATTGGTCCCTCTTCAACACTTAGCATTTTGAAAATCCTTAAATAGAAGCTTCATCTTTGAGCAAATCCTCCATCATCTACACAACTTGATGCAAGGTCATTCTCTTTGAGAACTTATCTTGTCCATTTATCATCTCCATATCCATAGCAATTTCATCACTAGCATATCAATCAAGGATTGGGAAAGGGCTTCTTTCCATTGAAGCACCAATCCAATATGGGATAGGATTAATGTCATATTTTTATATTATTTTATTTGGTTTCCATTGCTTCATTTATGGCATGATTAACATGGCTTATTATTCCACGGGGATGTTGAAATGTTGGTTTATTTTAAACTAACCATTTGCATATTTCAGCAACCACATTCATACAAATTGGCATTTCCTTGCACTAACAACATCGCAGAGTATGAGAGTTTTACTATAGGTCTCAGAATAGTAGTGCAATGGAATATCATAGCTCTCAAGGTATATGGAGACTCTCAGTTGATCATAAATCAGGTCAATAATGAATATTAGACAAAGGATGACAAGTTAACCCCATACAAAAAATTGGTGGAGACTCTAAAGGAATCCTTCATCGACATAACATTTGAGCAGATTCTAAGAACCAACAACAGAGTCGTTGATGCCATGGCTACAATTGGGTCTCTAGTAGACATCCCTCATAGCGTGCCGAAATATGAATTTCTGATCGATCAGCTTATTGTTCCCTCATTCCAGGTACCAGAATCAAAATATGTGTGCCAAATCATTGGTCTTGGCGATCCTTGGTATCACAACATCTACACATATCTTCACATAGGATTCATACCTACTAACCTACCATCAAGCCTAAAACAAACCTTTATCAAAAAGGCATCCAGATTTTTCATCCTAGGTGATACCTTATACTGTAGAAGCATAGAGGGTACTTTACTACAATGTCTAAATGTTGAGGAGGCATTAACCGCTCTAACCAAGGTTCATAATGGTATATGTGGCTCACACACAAGCGGAATAACCATAGCCAAGAAACTGTTGAGGCTGGGGTACTATTGACCCACAATGGAGTGAGAAGCACATGATCACGCTGAAAGGTGTTTACAATGTCAGCATCTTGGGCACCTCATCCATGCTCCAGCTCAAGAGCTTCACCCGATTATCACACCATGGCCCTTTTTGCAGTGGGGACTCGATCTCATTGGGAAAATCTCACCCACCTCATCCAATGGCCACAAATTCATTATAACTACAATTGAGTACTTCACAAAGTGGGTGGAAGAATTACCCATGAAATATATATCACTGGGAAGAAAATCTCAAAATTTATCCTGAACTATCTCATCTGTCGATACGGTGTCCCACAAGCCATTATCTCAGATAATGGGACACCATTCAAGAATTAGGATGTCTGTGACTTGTGCGAGAAATTCAAAATCCAACATCGCTTCTCCACCCCATACTATCCCTAAGGCAATGGCCAAGCATAAGCCATGAAGAAAAACCATCCTCAAAATCCTTAAGAAAACAATCAATGAAGTAGGTCGTGACTGGCACTTGCAACTTAATCCCGCCCTCTGGGCTTATCGAACCAGCATCCGCACACCCACGGGTGCTACCCCCTTCTCCTTGGTCTACTGATCAGAGGTTGTACTCCCCATTGAGATTGAGCTCCCATCCCTTAGAATATCATTGCAAGATCTCATCACTAATGAGGACTATCGGGTATCAAGATTAAATGAGTTGGAGTTACTAGATGAGAGACGCATAGATGCTTTCAGTCATCTACAAGTCTATCAAAATAGACTCAAACAAAGCTACAACAACAAGATCAAAAGTAGGATTTTCCAAGTCAGAGAATTGGTCTTAAAAGAAAATTAGACGAATGTTCCAAATCCTAGCAACAAAGGAAAGTTCGAACCCAAGTGGTTAGGGCCTTTCATCGTCACAACAAGTTATAAATCAGGGGCATATCAACTATCAACACCCGAAGGGGAACCTTTGTAAGAGTCCATGAATAGTTCCCATCTCAAAAAGTTTTATGCCTAATTCTTTCAAGGTATAGAACCAAAAAATTCAAAAATTTAGAAAATGTCCTAAAAAGATTTCTACTTCGGCGAAAACCTGGAAAATAGGCATCTTGGTGAAAACAAAAAAATAAAAAAATAAAAAAATCCAAAAAAAAGAAGAAAAAGATCAAAAATAGTAAAGGAAAAAAATCGTCCTCTAGTGAAAACCACTTCGGTGGCACTTTGGGCAAGTACCTCGGTGAAAACCTGGCAAACAGGTGCCTTGTGTAAATAAGCACTTTCCATCCACCAGGACCTTTACAGCTTTTCTGTCGTTATCCCTCCATTTTGCTTCCATCATCCATCTCATCCATATCTCCATTCATCACTCATCCACTCGCATCCGCAACATAGCTTGGTCTTGTGTTCGTATTATGATCCCTCCTAGCACTACTCGACCCATCCTCAAAAATAGCTTGTCCTGCCTTTATCGGAGTAGTCTATTACATCACGCTGGAGGCACATTCTCATCGGATTGGATTCGTGTATTGTCTTAAAGTCCTCAAAATTATAAAATCCAAAAACATCAGAAAATCAGAAGATCCAAAAACATCAAAACATCAGAAAAGCCAAAAACATCAAAAAATCCAAAAAATCCAAAAACATTCAAAACATATCAAAATCCAAAAGCAGGTCAAAAAGTCATTCAAAAAACCAAACACAAGGTGGTCAGTCGAACTACATCATCTTTGAGCTTGAATGTATTCAAGGTTGATCTTTGATCATCCCCAGAGACATTTGGGTCAGTCCTATAGGAGTCCATCATAATAAACTAGCATCTCATCATGTATTTCATCATCTGTAAATTGGTCAAGTCATCAGTCGAACTACGTGGTCTCTGCGTGTATAATGTAGGCAAGGCTAATCTGTTGATCAACCCTCGAGGCCACTAGGATAGGTCTTTAGGTTAGTCTCTTGGTCAAAATCTCAGAAAATCCCTAAAACATTGGAAAATCAAAAAACAAAACATTTGTAAAACCTTGAAAAATACCAAAAATAGCCTCAAAACATTGCAAAACATCAAAAACATCCAAATATTTGAAAAAAATCCATCCGCCTCATCTCGCTTGCACCCGCAATAAACACCATTCATAATAAATTGATCATATCCTCAACCATTGGTGAAATATTTAGAAACAAGTCTAGCAGGTTGAAAGTAAATCTCAAATGTGTCAAGCCTCAAGTCTAAGTTAGTACGTAAACAAGTTGGTCAAGTCTTTGTGTCAATAGTCCATCATCCAAACAGTCCCATATCAATCATCCGATAACATCATGTCCTAGGATGAATCCTTCCTATAAGTGGCATTATTTATCAAAAAGAACACTTTGAATAAACGAAATGATGTGCCACCATCCACTAACATGTCCTAGGATGTATCCTTCCTACAATGGGCATTATCTTTTGGCAATAAGTTTTGGTTCTTATCCTTAAAAAAACATTCCCTTTTGGTTATTGGTATTGAAGAACATTGACTTTTTTGTGTACTTGGTCTTTTTCTTTTGACTTATCTTATTGTGCTTAGTCCAAGGACCTCTCGATGATATCTGAACGAAGGATTTAGAGAGATAGGAATGGGGCAACGATCATTATTCTTTTGTCTACTATGCTTGTTGGGTGTTCTTGTAAAATAGCTTGGCGAATACTTGCTTTGTTAGGTATGCCCTAGCAAGGTTTCTGTATGTCAAGTGTGAACAAGAATACTCCTATTTTCTTGTTGAGTCAAAGTCCATCACACTAGGCACAATGCCATCCTGGTTCTTTATACCTTGATGCATCGTACCTACGTGTGTTATCAAACATAAGGTAAGTAGCCCCTTTAAAATCCCAATCCTTGATAAGCAAGTCATCATCATTTATCATCATCATCATCTCTAATAAAGTCTCGTCAGATCATGGACTTGTTGGATCCTCTTGTCATCATCTCATTTTTGCACTGACATCATCATTTTGAATGCATCCATCATGTATCCATCCATCCTGCATCCATCATGCATATATCCTGCATCCAGAAAACTGTCAGCATATCACATATCATTCATATCATACATAATAGGAAACATCGATCATATCACATGCATTTCATTTGCATCATCATCATAATATAGATCTGTTAGTCTAAGCATCTGCATAAAACATCCATTGCATAATATTAGCATATCACATCATCCATCATCACATCACATCATCATTTAAGCTGTTTAGGATAATAGATTTTTTATTCTAAGCATCTTAAACTCATCTCATTTGCATCATCATCCATAACCATCCATTTTGAACCTCTTTATCATGAGATCGACCCTCAAATTGAATCTTTTTGCTCGATCTCACGAGGGGTCAATGTACCAGTGTATTACTTTCTGGTAGGGCATCCGAAAAATTCAAAAAATTTTGAATTTTGATCGCGGCAAGTTTATTCTTTGAACCAACGCAACAAGTACATTGCTTCGAAGAGGGGAAAAATGTATACATGCAAAATTAGCATTACACATTCATCAAGTAAATCAGGCTTCATGTGCATCCACTCATTCAATTAATCAGGTTCACTTTCATCCATTCATTAGGTAATCTCATCTCCTAAGGTCATTTATTTAAAATCAAATAAACATTATCATCAACCTTTTAATAAATCAAACATCTATTTAATTAAATCAAATCCCAAATCATACTTCATCCTTTTCTGAATTAAATAAATCAGGTATTTAAGTCCTAAAAGGTCAAAACATCCTAATCATCATCCTAGCTAATTAATCCTGATTAAATACTAATCTCATGCACTTGTATTCTCTAGATATCTCCACTTGCACAAATAAATCAATTTATTGATTTATTAAAAAACCCTCATTTTCACTCAATATGACAAGTTGATTTGTCCCTCCAACATAGCATTTATTGCTTTTTTTCTTGTCCCCCTCTCTAAATTTATTGCCAAATTTGAATTCAAATTTTCCCTCTCATGGGCACATTTCCCTAATCTGTCACATTCATCAACCACTCACATGATGACAAGTGTCCTTCTTTCATTGTTCCAATCTTAGTCCCACATTGGTCCCTCTTCAACACTTAGCATTTTGAAAATCCTTAAATAGAAGCTTCATCTTTGAGAAAATCCTCCATCATCTACATAACTTGATGTAAGCTCATTCTATTTGAGAACTTATCTTGTCCATTTATCATCTCCATATCCATAGCAATTTCATCACTAGCTTATCAATCAAGGATTGGGAAAGGGCTTCTTTCCATAGAAGCACCAATCCACTATGGGAGAGGATTAATGTCATATTTTTATATGCTTTTATTTGGTTTCCATTGTTTCATTGATAGCATGATTAACATGGATTATTATTCCGTAGGGATGTTGAAATTTTGCTTTATTTTAAACTAACCATTTGCAGATTTCCGCAACCACATTTGGATCCAAGATCCTATTTTTGAGGGGTTGTTTATAAAACTTTAAGAAACTTGAAGTTGTTTTCCTCCATCATAGCACTTTTGTCTTAGTCATTTTCTAACACATACTTCTCCTTTCCTACTACAAATCATGCCAAAATATCAAAAGGGTTTTTATATCTTCAAATCTAGTTTCCATATCATTTTGAATTTTCAAATTTCGTTGAGAAACGAAGGAGATATTGTTGTTTTATTGAGACTATATTTTTGACTATTTCTGAATACCTGATTTTTATGAAGTCTTTAGTTCTCCACGTGAATGAAGGAATTATTCTTCACTTTTCTTGCCAAAATCATTGATAATTAATATGAATAACATGCTATAATCATTCAACAACATTTTAGTGATGTGGTAACTTGATTTATCTTTCATGGAAGAAGGAATCATGAAATGTAATAACTGTGATAAATCTTTGAAATCAACATGAAACAAATACTCATCCCATTAATTTTGGAATGATTGATGATCCATGATTTTGCATGAATGTAGGAGTTTTTTGGGATTCTTCTCTATCTTCTCATTACTTCTTCAAATCCTTCTAAAGCTTTCAGGAGTTAACTATCTCAAGTGTAGAGCTCTCTGCTGCAAGTGTCTAATGAAGCTTTTTCTTAACATGATTTATTTAATAACTCATTTATCTGCATTTTATCATCTTAAAAAATTCATGGAGACATATTAGAGGAAATTTGGATCACATTTAATTACTAAAAATAAATCAAACATTTACTTTATATTCTAGTTTAAATAATCTAAAGAACTTTCAATCATTATGCAAAACCACTTTAACATTAATGCATTAACAAGAAATAGATGATTTTTTCATAAAATATGAGACAATTTATGGTCTCATCATTTCAACCACACCTAAAATGTTGCAAGTCCCTCTACAACTCATAATGAACCTTCAAATTTAATAAATTCGTCATTTTTTAGTATTTTCTCTAGGTAGCTCTTGAAAGCTCCTGAACAGTTCCTGACAACTCATGAAACTCCTAAAAAGCTCCAAAACAACTTTAGAACAGTTCTAAAATAGCTTTGGATAGGTTCAAACTGCTCCTTAAATCTTTAGAACTATTTTTAGATGTTTTTCTTCTTCTTTTTTGGAGTGGATTAAGTAAAATGAAAGAACTTTAAGTTGAATAAGAGTAAAATAATAAAGTAAATACCTGATTTTATCTTATTTTTGCATGTAACCATCATGCATGAGTCGTAGTTCACTTTCTCCATGTTGCATGCAAAGAATTTCTTCAACTTTTGAGAGTTGGAACCTGATCTTTTACATTGAATACTATCTCAGATTGCTTCATCATTATTTTTCTTGCACTAACCAGTCATCCATAATTCCAAAGCATTTGCTACAAGTTTTCAGAGTAGCAATTTGCATAGAAAATTACATGTTTACAGCCTAAGAGAAGAGGAAATAGCATGTGCAGAGCACTTATTTGCAAAAATCAAATCTACCCTAACCTACTCTACTTAATGATGTAGAGAGGTTATACATAACCATTAACTAGTTCTAAAAAATATATTCCCTTTCTCAAAGTATGTTTCCATGAATTCAATTTTTTGAGAGAAGAGAATGAAAAGAAGATGACAATTTTTTTGAAACTCAATGCTTCACCTTCCTTTTTAGTGGAAACCTTAATGATTTCTGATTCTAGAAAATACATGGGCTGATTGGAGAGATCTTGCAATCCTTCCTTCTGATTTGTTGCATACATGATTGAAAACAACTCCTTGTTCTTCAAATCTCTAATTGGGAAACCCTCCATTGACTTCAAAAATTTGATTGGGCAGCCATTCTTGGACTTTGAAGGTCTCCAAATAAATCACCTTTTTGCAAGCTTTTGTAATGAAGATAATATCTCTTCATTGTATTTTGTACCTTTTGCAAGCAATAATCCATCAATTATTTCCTTAAAAAAACATCCTTTGCTATTATTTGGAGTGATGGTCCTCCAACTAAGGATATTTTGAAATAGATAGAGGGGTTTCTCTTTAGAACTAGTATTTTGGGGGAGTTTTGAGAGATGAATCTTTCTCGAGGAACTTCTAAATCTAAAAGGATGCCAAACTAATTTTCTCCCTTCCCCAATGACACCTATTCCTAGAAACAGTGCCAAAAATGATGGGGTCATTGTAATCCTCATCATTTAATTTATCAATCCAAGGCAGTGTCCATTGTTGTATGCAAGTGAGAAAGTAGAAAACTTGCTTGATAGCCAATTCTACTTGCAAAAATAAATCTTATTTGCATGAAAGGGACTAATATTAAATCCTATTTGCATAAAAGAGAACTAATCTAAGGAAAACTTGCATGAGTTGAAAAGGCTAAAATAATTGACACTTACTAGAAATGAAAATCTTGCTTGAATTCAAATTTACTATAGAAAGTTGAAAATACATTGCTAGAAATGAAACTAAAACTATCCTATTTCCTCAAGCTGAAACAAGCCTTTCTCATCCCCTCCTTTTGATAAAATTATTAATTTGTATTTATATAATTAATATTCTATATCAATCCACTAAGAATTTCGATCCAAGATCCTTATTTTGAGGGGTTGTTTATAAAACTTTAAGAAACTTAAAGTTGTTGTCCTCCATCATGCCACTTTTATCTCAATCATTTTATAACACACACTACTCCTTCCTTGCTACAAATCAGGAAAAATACTCAAAAGGGTTTTTATATCTTCAAATCTAGTTTCTATATCATTTTTAATTTTTCAATTTCGTTGAGAAATAAGAGAGATATCACTGTTTTACTGAGATTGTATTTTTGACTATTTCAGAATGTCTGATTTTTATGAAGTCTTTAGTTCTCCACGTGAATGAAGGAATTTTTCTTCACTTTTATTGCCAAAATAATTGATCATTAACATTAATAACATACTATAATCATGAAACAACATTTGAGTGATGTGGTAACTTGAGTTATCTTTGGTGGAAGAGGGAATCATGAAATGTAATAACTATGAGAGATCTTTGAACTCAACATGAAACAAATACTCATCCCATTAATTTTGGAATGATTGATGCTCCATGATTTTGCATGAATGTAGGAGTGTGCTAGGATTCTTCTCTATCTTCTCGTTACTTCTTCAAAACCTTCCAAATCTTTTAGGAGTTAACTGTTTCAAGTGTAGAGCTCTCTACTGCAAGTGTCTAATGAAGCTTCTTCATACCATGAGTTATTTAATAACTCATTTATCTACATTATATCATCTTAAACACTTCATGGAGACATAGTAGAGGAAATTTTTGTAACATTTAATTACTAAAAATAAATCAAACATTTACTTTATATTCTACTTTAAAAAAGCTAAAGAACTTTCAATCATCACTCAAATCCACTTTAACATTAATGCATTAAGAAGTAATAGATGATTTTCTTTGATAAAAAAGAGATAACTTATGGTCTCATTAGCTCTAACTAGGGATGTATGCCCCCTGTGGGCATAGAAATATTCTATATCTCTTGGGAGTAGACCAAAATTGAGTCCATCAGGTGTCCTCAAACTGCTCCTTTATTCACTCCTTTTTCAACTTCATCTGGTGGCCCCAGGCCACCAAATGAAAAGGGAAGATTAGTATTTTCCTTTGTCAAACACAATTATATAAAAAGAGCTGATCTCCCTTAACTCATGTGATTTCCTCTATCAAGCCACAAGAGAATAGGTGATTGCATTCTTGCAAACACAAGTATTACCTTAATGCAAGTGAAAACTTGCTCTCTATTTAGCTTTGTCATCAAATGGCAACCAAATCAAATATTTCACATCACTACCACTCTCGTCATTCTTTTATTTTATATCAAGTGGAAACATTTGAAAATGGGGATCAAGACTATATGAAAGCATAGAATGATCACAACCATCCACCCGATTAAACATGTTGGTACCTCCTAACATGCAATCATATTCTACATTATAAACATGTTCTCAATCATTGTACATTAGAAATTCATGCATACTTTCATAATTTTGATTGTCATGTGGCAAAAACTGATCATATTCACCATAAAAGTCGCTTTCAAGCTAAAAATAGCCCTCTTCAGTATTGTGCATATTGCCACATTCTATGAAAGCTTCTTCTAGCTGATAAAAATAGCACACACATTCTACCTTGTGGCTGGAACTCTTGAGCTCAATCTGATCATTAGCTTGCATGCCAAAGGTAGAACCATCACAAAATCTTACAAAAAGATCTGACTCATCATGCAAACTATCTCTGAGTGTATGAAAAGAAATACACTCATGCATTGGCACACTTTGGAACTATTCCTCATCATGTTGGCTCTAAGAGTCATCAGAGATTTCTGACTCATCATGATCTATAGTCATATGATCATCTTCTGAACATAAGGTATCATCATCTTCAGTGTCACAAACTTTCTCAACAATTAGCAATTATGGTTCAGAAGCATAATCTGATTTCTCATTGAAATCAACATCATCTATGTGAAAAGATTCATTACTAGGATTATTCAAGTCATCAAACAAAGGCTTGCCTAAATCTGCATTAGAATCTTCAAAACCTAGCCCATCAGATACACAATCCCTGTGGTCATTTGTTGTTCCAAACTCATCAAAATAGATTTATGAGTTCACATTAGCATTCACACTTTCATATTCATCATACACTGCATCATTATCATCAAGTGGTTGTTTGTCTTCATCCACATTATCATTATGATGATTAGCTATTTCATCATCGGAAGAAAAATCAAACACGCATGCATCATACCTTGTCTCTTAAAGATCATCCTTACTATCAAAGACAATAGGAATAGCACACAACAATTGAGAATTACTCTCATGTGCACATTTCTGATATTTTGTGGTCAATAAATCTTAAATTTTTCCATAGCTCAATAGATCACTGGTCTATTCTATCCTCTCAACCATTTCCTCTTCTTGACCTTCATTGGAATTAGAGGCATTAAAAAATTCAAAATTGGGATGTCCCATGATGTCTTCATCTTCAAAGTATGAGAACTCAATGGGCTGATCATAAATAGGGCCCACCCAATCATAAGAGATTGGATCACTAACAACTTTGTCAAAAACATGGTCACAACTCTTCATAGAGAATAGGCTTTCAGTTTGTTCATTCTTGCTAGCTACTAGGCTATCATAACAACAATCCACATCTCTTTGTATTTCAACATTGGATTGGGTGTCTACACTAAGCTTTTCACTTTTATCCTCTCTAGGATAGACACCAATATCTTCATTGTAAAACTGAAAACCATCAATGGTTTCATCCTTGCAACTGCTTGTGGCTTGTCTTTCAAACTGAAATTCATTGCATTCTTCATCACTTGCAGCTGGTAAACTAATGTTCTCAAGCGAATTCTCTACATTAGCAAAATTATCAAATCCTTAAAATTAAAAATCATTTCAATTATGTATGTTGAGTTTTGTGTTTGTCATGTTCTTCATTGCTAGTTTCAGAAATTCACTTAGTGTCTTGCCAATAACGAGTGATATTTTGTGATTCTCAGCATAATTTTGTGAGAACATTATCTATTAAGCAATATCATATTAATTGTGTGCCTAGATCTTTATATGTTGTCGAAGGGTCACCCTCCTAGGTCTTACGAAGCCTGAAGTGCAAGGGAAATGTGTGTTAATCCCATTTCCTATTAGTTGGCCAAATCAACCTTTGAATCTGAACATAAGAAAGTGGCTAGTCTTTAGGATTCAATTGTTTTGTTGATATTTGGAACACCAATAGAATGGTGACTCTACTAGGGATAAATTTGAATTTCCAGTTGTAGGTTGTTTAGAAGGAGAGTCAAATCATTTGCATAAGAGTCATATTATTGTTTGTCATTGTGAATTTAGTTCAAATGCTGAAGGATTTCAAGCACGGAGAAAGAATTTGTTGCAATTAACCTACAAATTTCAAGATTTGTGGTGCTTTGTTGGTGGAAGGAACTCAAAAATTAATTTACATGTGAAAGGACTTCATGTTGTTTGAAGTTCAATCCTCTACAAAGATAGGTGGTGACTCTATCAAGAACCTGTTGAAGATTTGAAGAAAGTTCTAGATCTATAATTTCTAGAACAATTTGCATGAGCTGCAAAAAATCCAGGTTTTCTTCACTCTTGGTTTTCAAGAAAATCTTGTATGAAAACTATATTTGAACATTTTAGGAGAAAATTTTGGTTCCCTCTTAAGTGATTAGCACTACCAAAGGGGAAATGATAGTAAATTGAGTTTGCACACTTCCATTTGTTGGATCTGTTGAGTGTAACTGCAGTTCCATTGAAAGAATTTTTTCTAGTGCTCAAGTATTTCATAATTTGGATGGTTAGAATGTATTTTTGTATCTTAGGGGTTTCCATCCATTTGTATTGTCATATATTTCAAGTTCATGTTTTCATTATGTCAACAATTGTCATTGTAATCTACCATTTGGTCATGTTTATAATTATGCACAATTAGTGACCCTTGATTTGTAATATTCATGGATCATAAAGTAGCCATACCTGCAAACACTTTGAGACAACTAGTTAAGAAGTGCCAGAAGCCTAATAATCTTGATTCATTGGAGACCCTAAAGTGTAAGAATCCAAGAGTGCATAAGCCAAAAATAACGCATGAATCTAAATTAGTGTTTGAAAGAGGACTTAAAGAGATGGATGAAAGACACAGGATGTTTCAACAAGTCTAGTTAAGAGACAATCATAATGTTTCTACTTGTTAATTTGTTGCACCTTATGGCAATTATTTTGACCCATTGTATTCTCAATTATATTTGTCATGGGTTGATTACAAAACTCAGAGTATGTCAGCTCAAATTTACATGGAGATGCCTAGATTCGATGGATATAATGTTTGTGAAGGAGATTCACATGTTAAAAAATTTCCCAGCTTCATGGAGAAACATTCATTTGAATATTAGGATATGTGGATGGGATTCTTTGTCAGATCCCTTGAAGCTAGAGCTTGGGATTGGTATCTAAGTTTTCCTAAGAATTCATTTCCTTACTGGGATAAATTAGTGGCTGCTTATAGAGAATAATTTGCAAGAGATCGTTGGGTATGTGTAGGATCATGATGGGACAAAAAGTGGCAATATGATGGGTATGTGGCTGATGACTATTTTTTAACCCAAAATTGATGAAACGAAAAGGGTTTCTAAAGGATATTCTCAGCTTTCCATCAATATAAATTATGCTTTACTTTCAATTTAATAAGTAATTATTATTCATTTTCTATTCAAATTACGACTAAAGTCCTGATTGAGAGGCTAATTGAAAAATATCTATAGCTTTCAAATGCTATCACATTCTTTGAATCCAAAACATGCGTCACATTCTATGATTCACATACTATAAGATTAAAAAAATCAAAATTGAATTTCATGAAGTTTTGACCAAGTTAAGATGGTCATACAAACGAGTTTTTATATTTCTAAAAAAATTGTAATAAAAAGATCATAATTAATTATTTACTTGGAAAAAAATTACAAAAAAATATGCATCACATCAAGGAAGGAGTCCTCTACTTATATCTAAAATCTTATAAAAAAATATTATCATTTTATTGTGGTTAGGGTGGTCAGAAAGACACCTACTTCTTATTTTTTCCCTGTAATTTAAGTACAACTGCATTGAAATTTCAAATTTTCACCAAATAGATTTTTTGTCTTTTTAAAAAAACCTAGTAGTTTAGAAACTACATTCAATTTCCTACAGATTCTATTCTTACATATTTTTGAAATAATATAGATAACTTATTCAAAATTTTAAGTCAAGTTGCCTAACTCTGATTTTCTAAATTTTTTGCCACTTAAGGGCCTATCTTTTCCATGATGATCTTGCACATACCCCCTTCTGACCTTGCCATGAGGTTAAAGCATATCAAGAAGCAAGATGATAAGTCAAGTGTTGATTTCAACCATAGATTTTTTGTTGCCTTGTCACTAATCCCAAATAATATTAGACCTAGTACATCAAGTTGTATCCATATGTACTTTGAAGCTTATGAAGAAGGGTCTAGTGCATTGTTAAAAGAATTTGAAATAATGAGAATGCAGATGGCTTACACAGTTTTGGATAATTTGGAGAAGTGAAGGAATGAATATGTATTAAGTTTTTTGTCTTCAATTATGGGAAAAAATGCTGATGAAATCAACAGCTATGTGAAAGTGAATGATTAGTTATTTTTAGACAAATGCATAGTTGAGAAGGTAGAAGATGGAAAGGATGCATCATTAGATGAAGAGAAAGTTGTCTTTGAATAACTTACAGAAGAAGTATACCCAACTGCAAATCAACAACTGAGTCTTCATTGACCAACCTCATTGTGGGAAGTTGAAAATTGACATGCATGCTCACAGAGGGCACATGAGTGATTCTGCAAATGGGTTTTTCTTGACACTCATTTGTCTCAATGTTACAACCCTCCAAAGTAGGTCATTCAGGAAAATTCATTAGGTGCACTTCTGAAAGTGCAGAGCCAAAATTTTGTAATGGGCACTTCAAATTTGCAAAATATTGAGAGTGCCAATAGGTTGCTATTGATGAGTTTAGCCAGTTGGTCCCCAAACCTTGGTTATACTTTGCTACTCCTCTTGATGTGGGTACCATAGTTCTGTATGATACATATTAGGAGGAACATTCCCCAGTATGGCTAAAAGATCCAACCATTGGATAGGTCCCAAGTAGAGGATGATAAAGGGGACCATGCATAGGGAAACACTAGTAGCCACCCCATGAAAAACACGATAGATGCAAGCAGGATTAGTAGAGGCAAGGATTAGTATCCACCTAGGATTATACAACCATTAGGGAAATGACCTCCATAATAGATATCATATGGTCCCAATCTCTGAGATGTACAAATATAGGCCTTGATAGTGTAGGTACAATAGTTGATAGCACAAATACAAGCTATCACATTAGAGAGGAATCAAGCATGATAGTAGTTGCAAGTTGTGACTCTTGAGAGAGACCAAGAGAGATAACTAAGGTAGCAGTCAAACATAGCACTAGCCTAGGAGACAAAGCATAGACAAGAACTAGAGGATGTTGCACACCATGCACAGGGATAGGTGGGTGTGATAGTCCAAGTTAAGATGTGTGGGCTAGCCATGCAGGATATCTCATACAACAAGACCTTATACCACAAGGACACCTTGCAACATCGACGACGGCTAGAATCTGCATAGAGGAGCAAGGTGGCACTGATTGGATCAGGAGGTACACCATTCGACTATCAGAGACAACCATTAGGATCTCACGATCGTTACCACTAGAGCTGAGGATATCACCCCTTTTGTAGATACTTATTAGATGTACAAAATGATTGTTTATGTATATACATTTATTTGCTGATTTTTTATAGGCTCTTGCATACCATGTATGATGAAATTACACATCGATTCTTATTTTATATATATATGAGACGGCTCCAATGTGGAATTTATGATGTGATGTCTCATTATTTCATGGTTCATGTATGTATGGATGCATAAAATATACTATGGATGTATGTATTTTTATTTATGCATCTAATGTGATATTCATGGTTCATGATGCAATGTATGGTTTATGACATGGATGCAAATGCGATGGATGATCTACTTTATTTTTTACTATCTTTTTTTATATGCTATTTCATGATGATGTAGGATGTTGATGCTATGAGATGGATTCATTTCATGTTCTTTGTATTTAATTTTATGAGATGCAAGAATAACAAATCTATATTATTCTAAACAAATGTTAATGATAATGGAAATGGAAATGGATTAAGATGCTTAGAATAACAAATCTATATTATCCTAAACAACTTAAATGATGATGAGAATGAAAATGAGTATATTTCTTATTATGATTACATGTAATGAGTATGGAGGAAGTATATATGTTGATGGTTTGAGGATGCAGGATGGATTCCTTTTTTTTTTTTTTGGAGTGTCATTATACTGTGTTAGCACAAAAAGTAGATAGAAGAATAAGATGGATTAACCATTGATTTTTATATTTATATAGAAGTCTAACAAGTCTTCTATTTTTTTTACTTTATTAGATATAGTGATGAGAGATGATGTGTTGTTTGTTCCATGGATTGAGACATGAATTTCCCATTATTCCTTATGTTTGATAAAACACAAGGACATGATGCATTGATGTATGGATAACTAGGATGGATTTGTATCTAGTCTGATGGACTTTGACTCAACAAATAGATATGAGTATTCTTGTTCACACCTAACATATGGAAACCTTGCTAGGATGTACTTAAGAGGTTTCAAAAATCTTAGACCAAAACACAAAGAGGCATAACCTAACAATGTAATAGTCAAAAAGCTTCCCAAAACACCTTCCATACAAACCCAACAAAGCAAGTATTCACTGAAGTTATTTTACAAAAACATTCAAAAAACAAAAAAAATGCAAGATAATGATCAATTCCCCATTCCTTTCTCTTTAAATTTTTTCGATACACATCATTGGGAGGTCATTGGAATGGGAGAAGTATGACAAATCATAAGAAAACATCAAGTGAAAAAATAAGCTAGTGTTCTTCATACCCCTCGCCAAGACAAACTATGGTGATGCCTGACGTTAATGTCTATTTTTGGAAGGATGCATCCTAGGAAATGTTTATCATTTATGATTTAGAAACTAACTACATGATAGGCTATTGATACAAATATTAACAAACTTGTTTACTCCATGATATAGACTCAAGACTTTTACATTTAGGTTTACACTTTATGAACTACCACACTTGTTTCCATTTGTTTTACCAAAGGTTTGAGATGGTGAAAATTTTATTATGGATGGAAGTTTATCATGAGTGATAGCAAAATGGGATGGGTGGTTTTGTATTTTCTAGAATATTTCAATTTTTTTTGTGTTTTCGAATGTTCTGAGGCTATTTTTGGATTTTGGGTTGTTTTTGAGCCATCTCCCATCATTTTTCCACTAGATTTTCAAAGTGGTTTGGACCTAAAAATTGGCACATAGTAACAATATTCACAAAATTGACACTTACTCAAAATTTCACTCACTTGATCTTTCTAGGCCAAATCATCTTGCAAAAATGTCTTCCTTGGCATTACAAAAATATGTTAGAATTAATCAAAATGGTCTACAACCAAAATCTACATATGAGTTACAATGTTGGAATCAATGAAAACACTCCATTATGTTGTTATGTACCTTTCATGCTCATGTTGCCAAGGAGCATCATTAGTGACATTCTTCCAACAATATCACCCTTCTAAAGATCCCCCCTCTGTCATTGATGGAAAGATGCACCAGAATCTCCAAAACATACTTCAATATTCTCCAAAACTCTTTGTATTTGACATCAAGGGCACAGGGTGCATGTAAAAACTATTTTGACTATCACCAAAACTCCCCTTGATAAATGTAAACATATATGAAAGTTGAAAATTATAGATTGACTCCCCCTGAGTGATATTCTAGAATAAAAATAAAAAAACTCTACTAGAAACATCATTGTATGGTCTATATATATACAAAGTGTAGACACGTAAAATGTACCAATTGACATTGTGCATCTAATCCTGACTACTAATAGTGTTTCATCCTGAATCATCCTTTGGTCTAACCATTTAATCAAATCCCCTTATCTGATTAAATTCATCAATATTCCTCTCTTAATTAAATAAACCAATTATCTAATTAAGTCACCACTTCTCAATAATTAAATTAATCATCTTGATCTAATTATCCTATTTAATTAAATAATTTATTTTATTTGATTAAATCTCTAAAGTCTATCTATTAAATTAAATAAATTAAAACCTTATTTAGTTTAGTCTAACATCATCTCTTTTAATTAAATAAATCAAAATCTTTATTTAATCAATCTCTTATCACATTCCTCTCATATTTGATTTAAATAAATCCACAAATTTAAGTCAAATAGGTCACATCATTTAATCCCCCTCACTAAATTAATTAAGTTTGATAAATTTAATCTCATATCATGTCCTATCCTCCAGCTTTTACCACTTGCACATGAAAATAGATTTAATTGATTTATTAAATCTCTCTTTTCCTCAACAAGGCATCTTTTAAGGAATATTCTTCAAGTTTGAATTCAAAATCTAAGTTGACATGTACATCCAACAAGGAATTTACTCCATATTACATGTCCTTTTCCTTGAGACAAGTGGCATTTAATGCATTTTTCCTTCCCTCTTACATGTCATTTCAACAAATTCAAAATTCAAAAATAGGCATTTATTGGCACAATCCTCAAAACTTGCACATCCTTCATTTACTCATAGGTTGACAAGTGGCATCTTTCCATTGGTTGAATTTTAGTCCCATATTGCTCAATTTTGGACATTCATCTTCCAATCTCATCCATAAATAAGAGGCTTCATTCTTCATTTGAGCATCCACAATTTAGGAAAAGTTACTATACTCAATTCTTTAGCCATTTTCATCAATACCATTGAGTTCTTAGCTAGGTTATGCAGGTTTTTAGCTTGGAGCACTCACCATCCTCCATCAAAGTGGATCATTCATCAATAATACATCAATCTTGCAGCATAGGAATTGGGAAAAGGGCCAATTTTCATATCAAATTGGAACCAATTCCCCCATGGGATCATGAGTTTGCTAGTTTAATTAGGATTCAATCTCTTTTATTTTTATTTCATTGTGTTCTTCATTTCTTTTTTCCTAATTTGAACTTTGTGAATGGATTTCATGGGTAATCCTTGTTCTTGCTAGCATTTCACCATCTAATGTGTTTGTTCTTATTGTTTTGCAGGTATTAGGATTGGGGTTCACACATTTGGCGCTAGAAGGAGGGCTTTATCTCATTTTTAATCACATTTTTCTAAAAATTCCACATTTTTGTTTGTGCACAAGAAAATTCCAACGTTGGAAGCTCAACGTTATTTTAGCACCGCTGGCTCTCTAGTGTCACCATATAGCACCGCTGAAAAATCAAACTATGACACTTGAGCCATCCTGCCTAAAATTTTTGAATTTAAATTTTAAATAGCAACTTTGAGAAAAAGGGTGACACATTTGAGCTCACTGCTTTAGGTACAGAGTGTTGCTAATTGGTAAGTGGTGCTATACAACACTGCTGGAGAAATCAAATTGTGACGCAGTCACGGGTTGCACCACTGGCATGGAGTAAAAAGTTGGAATTTCATTTTAGCATGTGATTTTTGTCAACTGATGAGTTTATCTTCTCTTTTCTACTTTTTAACCGCTGCATTTTGCAAGATTTGACTAGTTTTCTTTCTTGTAGGTTGGATCAATTAAAATGAAAGAAAAATGAAGCCTAATGATGGTACTTCACCAAATCAAAGTGTTTTTAAACACTTTAGTGTTTGCTTAAAGCTCTTAGGAAACTATTATCTATTCTTACTTAGGATACTAATTTCATTTGGGCTTTTAAAAATAATCTTTTCAATTTTTGCAAAGGCTTAAAATGAACATTAGGACTACAACTTACTAGAGTGTTTTTTTGGTTAACAATTGAACAAAACAACTCTCATTTGTCCTTTGGTGCTTTAAAAATAACTTACAATTGCTATGTGGCTCTAAAATGAACAAGTGCAACTTTGTCTTTGTGCTTACTTAAACTCATTTGATGTATGTGCTTCTCTCGTGCTTTATAGCAATCTTGAGAATCAAAAGGCCTTTTTCGTGATTTTAGGGTGAGATAAAGCAATCACCTCCACACTTAATTTTGGGTTTTAAATTGAACAAAACATTATGTGAGTGTGAGTAGAGCATTATTGCGTACATTCTCTTTCTTTGAGTTGAAAAAAATGATTGATCAAGTTACGGATATTGTCTTTACTTCCTTTTGTTATCTTAGAGGGCCTGCCTTGGGGAAAAAGTACTCACCCAAGGGAACGACTCAACGGGTAAGAATCTAAAATCGAGAGTATTTCTAGTTGAATTTGGGCATTGGAATAAACACCAATATCACGTGGTTGGCTCCAACAAGATGGATTTGAAAAGGGACTCTCGTCGTCTGGGTCAATCTCCACAAACGAAAAGTCCTAATTAAAACTCAAGTTTTAGAATTGCCAAAATCCTTGATCTAGTTGTTGGTCCAAGAACAGTTGTTCTGAAGCTGCCCCATACTTTTACGATCTTTTAGTAGAAATGGAAAGTGTGCCATGGGATTTTTGTAGGTGTTGATGCTTGGCTGCCCCGTATAAATGAGTGTCATGGAGGGGAGCCAGTGGGGTCAAGCATCTAACCATTTGCTAAAGATACGTGTAGTTGGACTTGTCCAAGTGGGGACTCAACAAATATTTCCTTTCATATCCATAGGGTTGTACTTATTTTTGGTTACAAATGCTTTGCTTGTTTGAAAACATCTTGGAAACAAACACTTAAACATCACCATCAAAATTTCAAACCCTTTAGGAGGTAAATACAATTGACCAAATTAATGTGTTATTGCTTACCCTTGGGATTCACATCCTTAGAGGTTTCTAAACACTTTAACTTGCATCTCAATTTACCTACTAAAGATAAACAATAGGTAACCATTGCCTTGATTTCCTTGAATTCCACATAGCACTTTGTGGGATGAAAATAAGTTAATACATTGGACATTTAGTTTTAAAATCTAATCAATAAAGTGTTTGTGGTAAAATCAATTCACTAATCAAGATGAAATCAATTGAACCCCACACATGTGCTTGTGTATCTTTTGTCTTATGGTATTTTGAGCAAACATTGATCTTTGGTTTGAAGGGAAAAGCATGTTCTTCAAAACCTTGGCCTTGTAAACAAGTCCTTAGGTTCATTTAGGATCAAAATCAAACACTTCATCCACCCTAAACATTTATCATCTCCATACCACAAAAGAGCTTTGGAAACATCATTCTAGACTTGGGTAAATCATCAAAATCAAAAACACCTTATTTAGTTAGGTGTATGGGAATGCACCTTTCTTATACATTTAATTGAATTAGCAATCCTTTGAAACAAGTTCATCCTAAGATCACATCTAACATCTTAGGGTTTACAAGTCCATTATCCAAATCCAAAAACAACCAATAAAAATCAAATCCTAATGTCTATCATTCATCCAAAGTTCCTAAGAAAAACAACACCCATATCATTCACCCCTTTCATCCTTCATATCATCATTGGTCCTAATCATGTTAGGGGTCACTTTTGCAACAAGGTCAAAACACAAGGAAAGCATAGAATATAAAATTGATCCATACATCATGAGTGGTCCAAACCAACCAAACTATCAAAGCATTACAATGCCAATGGATTTTCAACACTCACATTTATATGATCCGTACATGAAATCATTATCTCCCACAAATCTCAATGGTACAACAAATGTGAGCATGCCTAGTCAAAATATTGGAACAACTTTCCTGATGGTAGATCCAAATCCAAAACTACAAGTATATCCACCAAACAACCAATGCATGAGCCTTCAAATGAACAACATCATTTCATCAAATCCCAACATGCCAAACGTGAATGTACCAAGTACAACTTTACAAAACATGAACATTTTGAATCCAAACTTGGTAAACTTTGGGATAAATATGTTTGTGAATCATAAAAATGTTGTTCAAAGCCCAAAAAAGATATTAACAACTTTGTGTATTAATCCAAGTCAAGGTAACACCATGCAAAATCAAAGTTACCTAAATCAAGGCAATGCGATTCCCAACATCAATAATGTTCAATTTCAACCGATCATGCCAAATCTGAACATCATACCAAATCAGAACATTGTCCAAAATCAATTTTTCCATGATCGCATTCAAAAACCACAAGTATTAATCCCAAATCTACTTGAACAGAAACAAATTCAACTATATGAAGGGAGTCAAGATCGAAATCAAGATCAAATTTGATGAGATCAAATTGCTACACTTACCAAAATAGTTGATTCATTGCGCCAAGAGACATATCCACCACCATTACCCATATCAACATCATTGCTTGGTTTAGGGATTCCCCCTTTACCTAGCACCAATCACTCCATCCAAATCAATCCACCTCACACCAATCAAGCCATCACATCAAATCATTTGAATATAACATCAAAAAAACACCAACAGATGGCATATAATCAAATGATGACATCAATCCCGATAAATCAAAATGTGGTCTTCTAAGGACCTATTACCTCAGTCATTCTGACCATTCCTATCACCTGGATCACTCCAACCACCCCTATCACACCCATCATATCTCAAACCCTCACGATCACTCCAAATGTATCTCAACGACTCATCACTACGTCCAACACAATTCCAAATCCACCCTCACCATCACCAAAACCAAGTGCAATAAGCCAATATAGCATTGCATTTCAAGCCAGCTCAACATGCTGCTTATCATAAGGCACACCAACAAAACCAAAACTGACGAGCTGCACAACTAGCTACTCAACAAGCTACACAAGTTGCTCAAGTAGCCCAAACCACACTACAAGCCCAACAAGCACAAGCCCAGGCTCAAGTGCAAGCACAGGCTAAAGCCCAATACCAATCCCAATAAAATGGTAACGACTCCATGTATCGATCCAATTCAACGATCACATGATCAAGACCAATCCATCAATGAAGAAATGGAAGATGTTTCTACCTCATCCGAAGATCAAATCAACATACATCAAGAGTAACTTTTTTATCATGATAATAATTCTTCAATAATATCTGACAATGATCCATTTCAAGGAGTGTTAACACTATTTGATCATGTAATCAACAATCCATCGAACAATGATCATGTTTAAAATGTCTCTATATCACCTAATGAGTTAGAGGATATATCTCAAGAATTTATTCCAAAGCACGATCAATGTCTTTCACCAAGTTCTAGCAATGGTCCTTTCGAAGACATGTTTTTAGATATTGAAGGAATCTTCAACTCAACATTTGATCCAAATCCACTTAATGATCCAGAGGATATTAAGCCACTTCCCATTCCTAATAAAGATATCCAAGGATCCTTTGAAACTGACCCATGTCAAGAACTTGATCCAAAACATGTTGAAAGCAATTATGAAATTAATCAAGATCAAGAATTTGTATCTCCAAGATACTACAATAATCTAATGGATAGTCTCCTATCTATACAAGATATCAAAAATGATGATCATATCCACATAGTACATACTCCATCTACCCATGAGATGCTTTCTTTGGATGGACACGTAGATGATCTTCCTTTAGAACATGATTCTTTTACTCTTGACATTATTACACAAAAAGAGCAGGTTATTGATTCCTATAGTTAAATTGAATTATCAACATTAGGATCAGGTAAATCCCAAATTTAGACCAAGGACATAAGGTATGCTAATATCTAGCATTATCCACTCAAGGAAACAAGTCAGATAGAACAGTATAATCCAGCGTTAGTAGAGCATCCAATCAAAATAACATCATTTGTAGTGGTCATTTATCAGATAATTCACTCTAAACAAGAGCTCTTGGAACAGGCAGAATCAAAGCATGAAGGTACTACTTCCATAATACCAGGGGCAACTTCATCTAGTGTAAATGTCAACATAGGGAGCACGAACAATCTTTATGGTGAAACCATTGCTAATACTACAACCAGCCATGTCATGAATCTTCATCCACCCATCACCCCATCCACGAATTGGGACAAATTTCAAAATAAAGATTTGAATCAAAGCAAAAAGAACATTATCAAAGAAAAAGAAGCAAAGAAAAATAATGGATAAATCAAATACAAATGGATACCAAAGAATACAAAGAAAGATCATCCCTATCAAACTCCATCAGTCAAAGAAACTATTGGGAAAAATAAGAAAGGGAAAAAGTATCCATCAAGGATTTCCACAAAATTAAAACTTGGCTTTTCAAGTGACATGCAAAGTGTATCAAGTAATTGGTCCTAATTCCATGCACACTTTTGTATCCACCCATCATTGCTCATCTTCCCAAGTTTGGAGAGTCAAAATTTCTGAACTGTCAACCAATCCATCTCTTATCCCTAAATACACCCCATCGACACCTCCACACATGATACCCAATTCTCAAATTGACCATGTATTGGCAATGACCCTTCATCATAAGGATTCTAAAGGCACTCTATCGTGATGTGTGCACAAAGACAAAGTTAACTCCGGTATTGATAAAGTAGATCAGGAATCTCAAAAGTTGCATATAAGTACACATATCTTGGCAAAGAAAATTCTTCAGGTAGGCTATCAGTGGCACATCATGATAGAAGCATCTACATCAGCAACACCTTGTGGTGTAGCATGAGCTTTAAATATTTCACAGAAAAATACAAAAAAATAAAAAAATATGAAAATCCAAAAAAATTAGAAAAAGGATTGAAAAAGTGAAGAAGAAAATCGTCCTCTAGTGAAAACCACTACGGTGGCACTTTGGACAGGTACCATGATGAAAACCTAGAAAACATGCATCATGTGTAGAATCAAGCATCTACATGCACTAGTTTAGGTGAAAGCATCTTATCCCATCCATAATTCCATTCATCCATGAACCGTTTATCCAATCCATCTTTATCCAAATTATCTTGATCTTGAAAATGTTTGGTGCACACTTTACGCTTGCTTACGGTAAACATCTTGACATGGGTCATTTTCATTGATCCTACTCTAACCAGTGTTATCTAAGGCATGAAGCATTATCCAAATGAACATTCTTTATCTGAACACCTTATCTTATCACAAGATAATCGATACACCTATTTGAGCATCCACACATTGCATTCCATACATTGCTAGACACTAGGGGTAGATATTTACATCTTGCTTCAGGAATAAATCTTGATCTATATTCTCCAACTTATGTGGTGATCTGAACATTGGTAAACATGAGATCAAACTGGAATTTTCTTTTTTGATCCAGAATCCAAATCACTAACCCATGGCACATTTTAACAAGAAGATGCTCCTTATCAATTCTTCATCTTTCATCAAACATCAATCAAAACAATCAATATTAATTGCATCTAATATGTGCTTCAATGTCACATTGAATCATTCAAAACAATTTTGTTCTAAATCAAGCTTCAAAATCCTGATCAATCAAGTCCAATCAATCTGTAACCTTGGGATATCCTTCCTAGTCATTGTGTTGCTTAACACTATCCTTGCATTGTTGTGCATCCTCAACAATTTTATCATTATCATCAATCCATCAATCCGATTAGGAAACCTTAGCTTGGTCTTCAACAAAATCCTAAACAGAGCACTGATATCATCACACACATCCATATCCAAGTTGTCAAAATTGTGCGAAAAGTTCAAAAACATCCAAAACACATCAAAATCCAAAATCACTCATAAAAATAGATAACATCAAAAACATGGTATCCGAACTACATCTTCTCTGAGCTTAAATGTAGGCAAGGCTAATCTTTGATCAGCCCTCGAGACATAAAAATCCAAAAACATTCAAAAAAATATCAAAATTCAGAAACATCTAAAATCACATCAAAATCCAAAAACACTCAAAAACATAAAATCCAAAAACATTCATAAAATCTCCAAAAACCCCAAAACATTCAAAAAATAAAAAAATCAAAACATTTGTAAAACACCTTGAACATACCAAAAAGAGCCTCAAAACATTTCAAAAAGATCAAAAAACATTAAAAAAACCCAAAAAATCCATCCATCCCATCTCTTTTTCACCCGCAATAATCAATCATCCATAATAAATCAATCATCACACTCACCCTTTGGAAAAACAAATAGAAACAAGTACAAACAATCAGCAAAAGCAAGCTTCAAACATAAAATCAAAAGAAAACTTCAAACAAAAAATCAAAATTGAAGCAACAAACCATTAAACACAAAATCAAACTTTGGATCAGTTTTAGACATGTCAGTCAAATTTATATCAACCTATCAATCAACTTATCAACCCATCATCATCTTGTACAATGCATGTCCTAGGATATATCGTTTCGACAATGGGAATCATTTTGGATATCACTTGGTTTCTTATCCTATCGAAACACATCCCTCTAGCTGAAGGTATGAAGAACATTGGCTTGATTGTGTACTTGATCTTTTCTTTTGATCTATCTTATTGTGCTCATTCTAAGGACCTCTTGATGATATCTTAACGAAGGATTTAGAGAGATAGGAATGGGGAAACGATCATTATCCTTTTGTTTGTTGTGCTTGTTGGATGTTCTTGTAATATAACCTTGGAGAATACTTGCTTTGTTGGGTATGTATGGAGGAGGTTTTGGGAAGCTTGTTGACTATTGCATTGATAGGTTATACCTTTCCATAATTTGGTTTGAGGTGTTTGAAACTTCTAAAGTGCATCCTAGCAAGGTTTTCATATGTCAGGTGTGAACAAGGATACTCCTATCTATTTTTCAAGTCAAAGTCCATCACATTGGGTACAACACCATCCTAGTTCTCCATACCTTGATGCATCGTACCACATGTGTTATCAAACATAAGGAAATTGGCCCTTTGAAAATCCCAACTCCTCGGCAAGTAATAATCATGATCATTTGCATATTCATCATCTTGTGTCTTGTTGAAATGACTTCTTCTCTTTCATCTCTTTTGGCTTCTAGCACTAACAAGGTACTATGATAGTTGATCATCATCACCATCATCATCATCATCGATCCTGCATCTACAAATCATTAGCATATTGCATCAACATATAATATAGGAAACACATGCATTGCATTCTCATCATCATATAAACATATTATTATAAGAATTCTTCATATAAAAGCACATAAATTTTTATTACACCACATTGCATTCATCACATCATTCATTGCATAACATTCACTTGCATAAACATTTCATAACCATTTCACCATCATCACCTACAACATAATCATACATAATAGGTACATAAGCATGATAGATAATAAATTGCACACATACTTGCATAAAGTCATCTCCCACATTACGTTCATTTTTGCATAAAACATCATCATATCATTGCATATAGTACATCATAGTAAATGCATCACATACATTAGCATATTGCATCAACATATAGGAAACAATAAGATAGATTTGTTATTCTAAGCATCTTAGAAAAACCATCTCATTTGCATCATCAATACATATCATATAAAACATGACCATCACATTTACATTGCATTATATCCTCCATATCATCTCATAAATAACATCACAGTCATTTTTTAACATGTCATTGCATAAATCATTCCACATCATTATAAGCATAAATAGAAACATAAAAATCCATTACATGCAAAGTGTACATCCATCCATAAACCATTTCATATATAAGCATGAATCACATCATTTCACACATACATAATAGATCATTTCCATATCATTTTTCATATTCCATATAACATATCATATCATTTCAAATCATCATATAGATTGAAACATCATTACGCATCACATAAATACATCTACATATCATAGGTCAACAACATAATATAGGTCTGGTAGTCATAATCATTACATAATGCATATATCATTGGAAAAAAATGCATCCATAAATACATCATATAACACCATAAACATCATTGCACATTATATAGAAATATAATCATCCATACATGCACAAATAAATGATACACATCACATCACATCAAAATCATCAACTCATATATATATCATCATTGAGTAACTGTCATAGAACAAAATAATTGGATCACTATACATGAATTTCAATCAGTACCAAAAGGCCGATCAGGCTATCAAAAAGGAGCCCATAAGGCACAAAAAGTATCATCTCGATCAAGGTCTACCCCCCAATATACTGCCCTCACCCCTATCACCGTGACCCTCTGTTAGTCTGAAACTGGTTCACTGCGAGTACTCTAGGACTCGTGTTGCTCTGGGTATGGCCTCATGATAATGCATATGGTAATACTCAGCCTCACGGATGGACTCCCTATAGGATTTAATAGATATTGTACCCTAAGGGGAGGAGGATACCATGCTCTCCAACTGTTGTCACCGACCCATCTCTGTGGCCGCCTATAACTCTCCAGCCTATCTCTGCAGTATGGCCTGATCCATCTCAACCCTGATCTGATCTCTTTCAGTCCATGCATGATCTCTCTCCCCTTTCAAAGTCTGCACCTAAGCCTACAACTGTGCAATCAATGTATCTTGGGGATCCACCTACCTTACTGGCTGTATTACTGGCTGTGCTCATGGATGTTGTACCTGAGGCTGATCCCCACCCCCAGCCCGTGCTGGTGCAACTGTTGGCACCTGCTGCTGATCCTGCATCTATAGATCGACCTGATCTGGCTGGGTTGGTTGAACTGGGGGCCCGACCAGCCGGTCCTATCGTGCACCATCCCTCCATTCTCATCCTCCCCCTCTACCTCTCACCCTCTGCCAATTGGGGACTACTCATAGAATTGTTAAATGTAGGGGAGGCCAGAACCAATCCCTGTATGCCTGTGTCCTGCCTAGATCTATGGGCCCCTGATCATAAGCCCATGGCCGAGCCACCAGTTGTTTGAAACTGTCCACAACCTCCAAGGCAGGAATATATCGCCCTTATGAAACTTGTGACATAGTGTAGGAAAATACGGCTACATAGTCATCATCTAGCCAATCCTAGGGCTCACTAAACTGATTCTGAACATACCCGGGCATATATCTCTCTATCATAGTGTGCTCTCACCCTTGCATGAAGCAGTCCTAGTGGGCGTAGAAAATTTGATGAACATCATCAGCCCATCCGGGCCGCCCAAGGTGCAGATGCCATATAAACACCTGCATCTCATCTAGGACCCTCCTCCAATAGGGAATCCCATACTCACCTGTGTGTGTGGAAACACCACCTCTGTAGTGCCATATACGGGGATAATGAGGTCCCATTGGAACTACAACAACCTACAGCTGAAGGATAGAAATGAGCTCCCACACCCATGCGTGGAGGAGTGTCACACCTGCTTCGAGTGCTCAACCGTCAAGGTAGAAGTACTCATGAAGATCTTTGTACAAGGATGCAAGAATAACCGGCCCCCAAGAAAAATGAGTAGGCTTGTCATGCATCACCATGTGCTCCCAACAGAGTCCCCAACCAGGACTGAAGTACCGATCTTGTTGATCTGGGAAAATGAGACCTGAAATAATCATTGCAACAACCAAGAGGAAGGGAGGTGTTAGAGCCCTATGATGCTTGAGTTCGTCCACCCCTAGAAAATGAAAATTTCCTCTGTGGTGAGGACTCTGTGGTAGGCATTCCACCCCTCTTCTATATCAAAAATGACACGCTGGCCATGAATCAACAATCTCAAGATGCACCAAATTTCCTCTAAGGTGACAGTGGCCTTGCCGATGGGAAGGTGGAAAGAAGAGGTCTCGCTATGCCATTTCTCAGCAAGTGCTGAAATCATCCCAAGATGGGTGTGAATGGGCGTTGCGTAGGCGATGTACCACAACCCCATGTTTTGTAGCAGATCCTAATCTTTGTCGGTCAGGTCCCGCAAGTAACTGAAGAGATCACGTGACCTGTGCTCTCAAGAATAGAGCTCCCTCACCACATCCTGCATTAGGAAGAGTCATCATGTTAAAAATTTTGAAAAAAAATTGTTGGGCATCCAAGAAACCACTCTAGCGTTGCAATCCATGTAGGCATCATAGTTTTATTTTTAATCAAACTACGATGCTAGGGCATAAAAGGCTGAAAGTGCACCACTGTGGTGCACTTTCCTTCCCAGAGGCATAGTTTGCAAAGATTCTTGTTGATAAAGAACAACTGCATCGTACTTTAGAAATGGCCCCACCATCCATGACCTCAGTGTCGAAGTTTGGAATTTGTTTTCAAACTCCAAACTTCACCACCGCAACGCAATTTGAACACCGACCAGTGCAGTTTTATTTTTGAGCAGCGCTATATAGCTAGCGCCACTATAGAAGGATTGACTTTGAAAGAATTAAATGAATGATAAAAAAAAAAAAGCTCAAGTAAGGATCACGCACTAGTGCCCCAATGCCGAGTAGCCACTGGTACATCTGGACTCGATCATAAATGTGCATCAAGAGCTGTCGTTGCGCCATATCGTGAGGAGGTGAGAGCTCAAATCTCAAGGTTGCAAGATGGCTGTGTGTGAAAATGAATTGAAAGTGACTCCTCATAACCTTTTTAAGCTTGAAAATTGGGGGTTTTTCACCCTAATTGACTATCCTGCTAGGGTTTTTGACCCTTGAGCCTGTTTTTGTCTAGTTGAGGCCTGTTTTACATCATTTTATTGTGTTTAGACATGTTTTTAGCCTCCTAGAGCCTTTTTGGACCTATCAGGCACCTTATCCTCTTTTTTTCATGAGATCACCCAAAAATTGAAATTTTTGTCCAATCTCTTGAGGGGGCAATATATTCGCATGTTTTCTCTCACCGGGTAATAGTGGAGCAAGATTTTAAAAACAATTGTTTTTGTCTTTGATTGAGATCGTTTATTCTTTGAAACAACACAATGAGTGCATTGCTTCAAAGAGGGGAAAAATGTACACACGTAAAATGTACTGATTGACATTGTGCATCTGATCCCAACTACTAACATCGTTTCATCCTGTATCATCCTTTGGTCTAACCATTTAAC
The DNA here is from genome assembly GCA_007258455.2 of Sequoia sempervirens. Classification (NCBI taxonomy): domain Eukaryota; kingdom Viridiplantae; phylum Streptophyta; class Pinopsida; order Cupressales; family Cupressaceae; genus Sequoia; species Sequoia sempervirens. The sequence goes on from VDFB02000017.1 coordinate 223,563,382, forward strand.
CAAATCCCCTTATCTGATTCAATTCATCAATATTCCTTTCTTAATTAAATAAACGAGTTATCCAATTAAGTAACCTCTTCTCAATAATTAAATTAATCATCTTGATCTAATTATCCTATTTAATTAAATAATTTATTTTATTTTATTAAATCTCTAAAGTCAATCTATTAAATTAAATAAATTAAAACCTTATTTAGTTTAGTCTAACATCATCTCTTTTAATTAAATAAATCAAAATATTTATTTAATTAATCTCTTATCACATTCCTCTCATAATTGATTTAAATAAATCCACAAATTTAAGTCAAATAGGTCACATCATTTAACCCCCCTCATTAAATTAATTAAGTTTGATCAATTTAATCTCATATCATGACCCATCCTCTAGCTTTTACCGCTTGCACATGAAAATATATTTAATTGATTTATTAGATCTCTATTTTGCTTAACAAGGCATCTTTTAAGGAATATTCTTCAAGTTTGAATTCAAAATCTAAGTTGACATGTACATCCAACAAGGAATTTTATCCATCTTACATGTCCTTTTCCTTGATCCAAGTGGCATTTAATTCATTTTTCATTCCCTCTTGCATGTCATTTCAACAAATTCAAAATTCAAAAATAGGCATTTATTGGCGCAATCCTCCAAACTTGCACATCCTTCATCCACTCATAGGTTGAAAAGTGGAATCTTGCCATTGGTTGAGTGTTAGTCCCATATTGCTCAATTTTCGACATTCATCTTTCAATCTCATTTATAAATAAGAGGCTTCATTCTTCATTTGAGTATCCACAATTTGAGTAAAGTTACCATGCTCAATCATTAGCAATCCTCATCCATTATCATTGAATCTTAGCTAGGTTATTCATTTTTTTAGCTTGGAGCACTCACCATCCTTCATCAAAGTGGATCACTCATCAACAATACATCAATCTTTCATCATAGGAATTGGGAAAGGGCCAATTTTTACATCAAATTGGCACCAATTCCCCCATGGGATCATGAGTTTACTAGTTTAATTAATTCAATCTCTTTTATTTTTATTTCATTGTGTTCTTCATTGCTTTTTTCCTAATTTGAACTTTGTGATGGATTTAATGGGGAATCCTAGTTCTTTCTTGTATTTCACAATCTAATGTGTTTGTTCTTATTGTTTTATAGGTATTAGGATTGGGGATCACACACAAAGAATCTGAACTGAAATACAAAAAATGCATAAAAGAATAAGGGATGAGTTAACCAGAGGTGTTTGCCACCTACAACTTCAAATGATCTTCCCATGCTTGCCTCCCATATTACAATTCTATTTTTGCTTCCCAAAGCATCTTGCTCTACATTTCAAACTCTAATAATAGCTCTTCTTCTTCAAGAGTGGCAGGTACCAAATTCATCTACTTGGATTTATCTGCACTCAAGAGAGATTTTAAAATGAGTAAGAATTTGGAATTGACTAGATTCCTTACCTCTCCAAATTGTAAAATAATGTGTTCCTTTTGTTCATATAGTTGAAATAATTTCTTGGGTAGATCTTCAATGACATTCCTTATTAAACTTGTGGGGTTAAGTGTCAAATCATAGGCAGTTGAGGCAACACCAATTTGTTACTCAATAGAGTCCATCTTCCTTATGCTTTGTGTGACTCCAATCCACTTCATTCCATACTGGTATATAGCCTTTGCCTCATCTACACATCTTTCAACATCTTTTAGTAACTCAAAATTTTTATGTACAATTGCACATTTCTCTATCATCCCTAGCATTGTCTTATCACTTATCCTTTTCTATAATTCTTTCTTTGCTTCTTCCTTTAATCTAGATGCATAAAATTTAAATGAATCAATTAGCAGTCTCAATTTTCCATTATCAAGAGTGTGCTATCAACTTTTGATTTGGGTATGGTCTCTTACAATGACTTAATGGCTTCTTCCATAAGTTCTCCACTCTTCTGATGTGTTTCAATTATTTTCCTTCATGTAGATGCATGAAACATATTTCCTAGTTGTAGCTTGTGGATGGCAGTGATTTTTTCCAACTCAACATTGCCTTTATCCATTATAAATTGTGAAATTTTTGAAGACACAACTAGTTGAAATTGGGACAACATGCATATAAGATTCTTCAAGGAATCCCCGAAGGAGCAAAAGGATTCAAATGAAACCTTGGTTATCTCTACAGCCTTTCCTTTCCCTTCAACACTTCTAAAGTCTATTGGATTTTCCTTTTCTATTTGTGCATCTCCAGATGCATCCTCAGACTTTTTTTTGCTTCCCATCCTATCCTCTTCTTATTTATCCTTATCAAAATTCTCTTCATATTTCTTTTCTCACTCTCCTACTTTTGCATTTGCATTTGAACAATATGAAAATGAGTGATGTTTTTGCACCACTATTCTCCTATTTTCACTCAAATATGTTTGAGGATCCCAAATTGGATTGACTATCAACCCAAAGGGTGAGTAAATACTCAACAAGGAAGACCTAGGAGGGGTTCTTTAAGCTTTGAGGGGTTCACCACCAAGTAAACATTTGAAAAAGATACTTTAACATTCAACTCACAAAACCTAGTAATGCAAGCCAAACAATGAATGTAAATGATGAAATTAAGAAACAAGTTAGGATGTGTGCACTTGGGAAGTCTAGAAATGTGATGAGAATTCTGGAAATGGAAAAATGTTGTCAAAATATGCTAGGAGGACTAAGATTCCCTTACTATTGTCTTAGTCTTGCTCCTATTTTTTGGGGGAAATGCAGAATCTTCAGACTTCGGAACAAAATCCAAAAGAATCTATGAAAAATTCCACTTGGAGGACTGATATTCCCTAGGTGGTGACTTAGTCCCAATCTGAATTTCTAAAATCTCTAAAAGTGATCTTGAGGCTAAATGTCTACACTTTCTTCTTCTCTGATCTTAGGTTTTGAAACTTTTGGATTTGTCCTATAGGTGAGTTTCCATGAAGATAAAAAATTTGTAATGCAAATTTACAAATTTTCACTTCAAATAATCTTCAAGTCTTCAACCTAAACCTACAAACACAAACATGCAAGAGAGGAAACACTTGTTGATTGTTAGTAAATGTGGGTTTTCTTTGGTTAAACCCCTTGTTGGTAATTAAACCTTGAAATGAAATAGAATAATGAAGGGAAATGATGAATGAACAACATGCAATGTTACAACTCACCAAATCCTTGTAATGAAATATGAAAACTTGTTTGAAATGGCTAGCTTCAATGTAGATCTTGAAATGCTTGAATGCATGATAGATCTTAACATGAAATGCTTGCTTGAATCAAAACCCCACATCACAAATGTTAGCTCAAAAAACACATAATGAAAGAATATCCTTGATATGATTCTTAAATCTTGATGATGGCTCCAAATTCTTGATCAATTTCTCTCAAATGATCAAATACTTGAATGCTTGGATGCTTGTTAGATTGATAGGTGAAAATATGAGAGAAGGAACCTTGTATGTACACTTACTTATGCTTAGTATCCAAAAAATACACCACAAAAATTTGACATATGAATTCATTAATTAAAGGAGGATAAATCCTGCCAAGATTTGAAATTAAATCTCAAAAACATCTTAAGGGAGACTAAGATGCCCTAGGTGGCATCTTAGTCGGACTGTGGCATGAAAATTGGGGCATAGAATCCATAAATGGTCCACTTTAAGGTACATTTGAAATCAAGTTCCCAAGACCTTTAGAGGATAAGGACGCCCTAGGTGGCATCTTAGTCTCAACCCAAAAATCAAGGACACTCAGCAGTAATTATTAAAATATCATTCCCCCTTTGGTGTTTTTCAGGATTAGCCATAAAAATATATAATTCATGAGGCTTGTGGATGCAAAAAGGACCAATTAAGACATAAATAGGGATAAACAAAGAAAAGAAATCCCAAACATGTGTAAAAATGCAAGGGTATACATTTTCCTACACTACATTTAGCCTCCACTTTAATGAGAGGATGAACTTGCTTCAGACTCACACTTAAGTAGTCAACCACATAATCAAGAGGGGTTCAAATTTACAAATTCTAGTAAGATAGGATGACAATAATTAAGAGGGTTTCCAAGGCCCCAAGATCAAGATCCTATGAAAGACCATCATAAGAAAAAAGGAACACACTCACAAATGATATATGAAGCCATAATCATATCAGAAACATACACCATCAAAGATAGAAAAATGAAAAATGAAAAAATAAAAAGAAAAATGCAACAGATCAATCTTTGACTAGCTGTTCAATGTGTTGTGGACTGGGTCTCGGCTATTTTTCCAAAATAGGTTTACAAGTGGAACATGTTTTTCACTATGGAAATAAAATGCATTCTCACAAGGGCTAGTGAAGATAGTTGTCCACTAGGTGAGCCCCAAGAGGTCCATATCAAATTCATATCCCCATGACTATGATAAGGACAAAAGGAGAAAAATTCCCACTCACAAGGGCTAGTGAAGCTAGGTGTTCACTAGGTGAGCCCTAGGGGACCATATCAAAGCCATACCTCAATGACTTTAATAAGGAACAAAAAGAAAATGCATGCTCACAAGGCCCAGTGAAGCTAAGTGTTCACTAGGTGAGGCCCATGGGACCCTATCAAAGCCATACCTCCATGACTTTAATAAGACACAAAAATAAAATGCATGTAACTAGAAAGAGAGATGTTTGAAGGGATTTTACTTAACTCATGTGAGGTATTAATCTTAAGGGACATTGTTCCTAATGTCTCTGAGAGAGAACCCATCAAACGATAAAAGATTTGCAACTTAGAGAATGCAGTGCATCACATCACCACTAAGACAAATGTAATATGTTGAGATAGATCAAACTCTTGAAGGAAATTATTACAAATTTCACCACAGAGAGAAAAACACATCACATGAAGTAAGAAAATCACATCAAGGAAGATAAAAAATGCAAATGAAATCATGCAAAAATGATTCCAATGTATGTCACCACTTTAAAGAAATCGATAAACACCATGCTATGAGTAATTACTTTAAAGTAGCCAAAACATGAAAAAGGAAAAGGAAAAGAGGGTTGCCCCCTAGAAATACATGAGGGATCTATGGATTGAGGTTCAATATCTTTCTTTGTTGCAATGATATTAGAGAGCTCAGAACTACCATCATTCCCCAAATACACATAGAACTATAAGAATGACACAAGGAGAGTAAAAACAAAATGAAAAACCATTAGGGTAAACATGGAAGATACATAGGGTGTCTCAACACCTTGCATCATCCCCAGAAGAAAAAAACAAGGCAAAAATGAAAGGAAAATAAAAGATAATCAAAAATATTTTGCATCAACATGGAAGAGACATAGGGTGTCTTGATACCTTGAATCATCCCCAAAAGGAAAACACAAGACAAAAATGAAAGGAAAAAGAAAAGATAATGAAAATGAAAGGTAAAGACCAAATAAAAAGGAAAAAATCTTACGACATATATAGAAGAATGAAGGTACAAATAGAGGAATGCACATAGAGAGGAAACATCAAACATAACATCACGAGAGAACACATTACACACATGTAATCAATGAAGAAAAAAGGAAAGAAAAAAGACTAGGAAAGAAAATGTGAGTCAACCATCCAACAGGTCATCTACATCCCAATCTTGTCCAGTATAGGAAAAATGAATATCACTAGAGAGAGGGACAACATCAATCGTTGAACTAGGATAATCACTAGGTTCAACACATGGTGCATCACTCAATTTAGGAGGATTACCATGGTTGGTTGTTATCATTTAAGCTCATGGAAGAGGAGAATAAAAAAATAAAACTCATTATGTACTTCCTCGTCAATTTTAATAATTTCTTCATCATCATCCACATTAACCAGATGAATAACAATATACATAGAAGGTGCACTGGTCCTTTTTGTGTTAGAGATGTCAAATTTGTTAGTTCTAGAAAATGAGTAGGAACATAATTTATTTCTTTTGTCAATTTTTAATTTTGATTTTCTATGTTGTTCATCTTTGAAGCAATAGCACAACATTTAAACCTATGCTTTCTAGAATTTCAATTTCTTTTATTACATTTTTCAAGTTGCATTTGTGTAGGAGTGGGTTTTTCAACCGTAGGTTCCTTTTCTTCTTGTGAGGGAAGAATGAAAGAAACCATGGATGTTTGTTCAACCAATTTCTCTTTGGCTTTATAAATATATTTAGGAGGTGGATTATGAATTGTTTGGTTCTCTCTTGGCCTTTTGTAGGAAATAGGGAAATGATTGTTTATGGATGTGTCTTGGTTAGTCAAGAGGGCTTTAATCTCAATATTGTTTTCTTCAAGGGGTGGAGGTTCGATCATAGTTCTAGGAGGTGAATTTTCAAGGGATAACTTGGCTATGAATTTTTCTCTGAGAGTTTGGTAGGATAAGAAAAGGAAGTTCTCACATGGTTTTATAGGTTCCATGGGCTCATGCTAAAAATAGTATAAGGAAAAATTTCCATAGGATGACAGAGGTTTAAATCCACTATGGTTCATAGTAAATATTTTATTGCCGACTAGAAATTTTAAGCACTTATGGCCAATGGATGGGACCACATTCATGGAGCTAAGCCATTTATAGCCTAACTTCACATGAAATTGATCCAAATTAGAGATGATGGAGAATAGTACATTTTATTTCTTCAGTCCTACTTGAAAAGGGAGTGTGATCAAGCCCATCATAGCATGAGAAAAACCATCATGCATTTTAATCCATGTTTTTAGTTTATTATATCTATCTTGAGTACGTTTAGGCACATATAAGATTTCTTTTGTGATCACATTCTCTCCATAAATGGGATCAATTAAAATTCCAGGAGTGGGCCTATTATTGATTCTATAGGCTATGTAAAGAGGACCATCAAGTGCATGTTTGATTGTTTCTTTTGAAGAGAAAGTAATGTAAATAGACATTATGGTTTGTTGTTTACAAGGCTTAATTTTAATCACTCCTATCATTATACTAATAGGACTTTGGTCATTAGTATCCATAGGAATCTGTTCATCATCCATAGGATTTTGTTTGTTATTGTTCATATTCTCATCATCCATGTCAAGGATCATCACATCAAGCTTAGTTTCACTAGCCTTAACAAATGAAATATTATGGTTAGGCATGGGATTGGTAAATATTTGCATGTTTTGGTTAGGAGGAGCAACAAATTTATTACCTTTTTCATTCACACCTCCAATTTTGATATGATTAGAATCAATGAGGTCTTGAACAAGATGTATAAGATTCTTGAAATGTGTTGTATCATGTCTTTTTTGTTGGTGATAAGCGCAATAGGCATTGTGTCTAAAGCTTAGAGGTAATGACTTGCTAGGGTCAAGAGGTTGAACAAGAGGTGAGGTAAGGATGTTCTTGTTTAATAGCCAAGTCATGATGTTGTGAAGTGTGTCGAGTAAGGGAGTAAATTGTATTTGTAGATTCCAAAATATATAAGGATTACTATTCTTTAGAGCAGGAACTTGGGTATCAACCTATTATGTAGGATGGGAGCTAGAATTTAGTTAAAGGAAACTTTAATTTTGTCTTCTAAAATGCTGGTAGGTGTTTTTGTTTGAAGGTTCAAAATTTTTAGGATAGGTAGAGGTTATTTTTGGTTCACAACTACTTACAAAATTATGATAATCTTGAAGGGAAGTGGACAAGTGCATGAAGGAATGGGATTTCATCATTGTAAGCTTATCCTATATCTTACTTTATAAATTTTATATGAACATATTTTGAAGGCGAGAATCGAGAATCTTTACACTAATTTGGGAATAAATCGATTGCTAATGTGTAATAAAGTTAGTGACTTTTTCATCATAATTTTTTTACATCTCATCAAATCAGCTAATGTCATTTCAGGAACCATATGCACTTGGAAATGGTTAATAAAGGATTCAAAAATTTCATTAAATGAACAAACTGATTTATTCAATAATACAAAAAACTAGTCCAAGGAAACATCTTTCAAGGATTAGGGAAAAATATTAGCCAAAAGTTTGTCCTCAAGGATAAAGTCACTATAAAAATTAGTAAAGGAATTAACATGATTAGTAGGATATCCCTTTCCTCCATATTTCTAAAATCTAGGGATCTTTATACCTTGTGGCACCAGAGTTCTCCATATCTCCAAGGATAATGGGTTACTTTTCACATAGTATGAAGGTGGACCATTTTGATTTTGATTTATGGTGGAAACCTAATGTTGAATAGATGAAATGCTTTGTAAAAGGTGGTTAATGATAGGGTCATTTCTTGTAGTTTTAGATGGATGTGTGGATGTGTTGGGAGGAAAAGTGAATAGATTTCTTATGAGAGGAGATATAAGCTTAGATGCCACATAGGTATAAGGAGCACTAGTGGAAATGTGTGAGGTAAGAAAGATATTGCTAGTTGGTTATATAATTGTGGTCACTTGAGGATTTTTATAGGTGGGAATAGAGGTTATGGCTGAATGGGGAGGAGTTTTATGGGTATGTGTAGGATCATGATGGGCCAAAAAGTGGCAATATGATGGGTATGTTAGGGTATGTGGCTGTGACTTTTTTCTTACCCAAAATTGATGAAACGAAAAGGGTTTTTAAAGGAGATTCTCAGCTTTCAAAAAATATAAATTATTCTTTAATTTGAATTTAATAAATTATTATTATTCATTTTCTATTTGAATTACTACTAAACTCCTGATTGATAGGATGATTGAAAAACATCTACAACTTTCAAATAGTATCACATTTTTTGAATTTGAAAGATGAGGCACATTCTATGCTTCACATTCTATAAGATTAAAATAATAAAAAATGAATTTCATGAATTTTTGACTAGGTTAAGATGGTCAAACATACGAGTTTTTATATTTTTTAAAATTTGTAATAAAAAGATCATAATTAATTATTTACTAGGAAAAAAATTACAAAAAAATATGCATCACATTGGTACATGAGTCCTCTACTTATATCCAAAATATTATTAAAAAATATTATCATTTTATTGTGGTTAGGGTAGTCAGACAGACACCTACTTCTTCTTTTTTCCCTAAAATTTAAGTACTACTGCATTGAAATTTCAAATTTTCACCAAATAGATTTTTATTATTTTTAAACAAACCTACTAGTTTAGAAACTACATTCAATTTTCTACAAATTATATTCTTACATATTTTTGAAATAATATAGATAACTTATTCAAATTTTTACGTCAAGTTGCCTAACTATGTTTTTTCACCACTTAAGGGCCTATTTTTTCCATGATGATCCTACACATACCCTTATTTTCTCCTTGGCTTTGCACACTGTTTGAAGCTTGAACACCATTGGTTGTAGAAGGAGGATAGTTTCAAAATATTTGAGGTATATTATGCAAAACTTCTAGTCCTTCATCAATTTCATTCAAGTAGTGAAAACTTCTATGGTAGGTATAATAGTGTTGGAAATGTTTTCAGTAATTACACTATCTTGTAAATGGGCTAGGTCTTCAGGAATTTTCATTATATTTTCTTGAGGGATGTGATCAATCATTGTTTTAGCACTTGGCATAGCACTTGTAGGTAAATTAGGCATAGAAAAAGAGGTATCAAAGGTATAGTTGATACCTAGTGAACTATTACAAACAATAGGAGTAAGAGAGCTAGATTACCCAAGATCCACAATGAGTGTGTTATCATAGGATGCCATGAGTCTCGTACTTCATCTCACCATAGTATTGATAGTAGGAAACGAAGCAGTACAAGTCATGCAAGGGTTAAACCTAAGAAATTGCAATAAACATAATATTTTATGCTTAAAATTACACTTGAAATGAGAGAAATTGAAATAACAACAATTCTACAAACTTTAACAAAAAATTGAAAGTAGCAAATAGAAGCACATAAAAGCAATTTCAAATCCTAAAAACTGGAAAGTCAAAGTCAACAAGGTTTAAGACATCAATAAGGGTGTATTGGTCCTACTAGAGGAATTCTAAGGTTCTCGGAACTGGAATAGGAACCAAACAACACAAACAAGGTTTTGAGCCAAAAAGCCAGAGAAGGACTAAGACACCAGTAAGGTCATTTTAGTCCCAATAAGGGTTTTTTTAGAATAAAAAGTAAAAATGGATTGGTTACCGTATATAATAAAATTGGTTAGGATAATCAATTAATTAAATAAAAGTTATTTAATTAATGAACCGCTTAATTCATCTACTTATAAATAAATTCTAATTTTAGTTATATAGTTCACTCTCTTAAATTCTTTCTAAAATCATTTTATTCATGATTAAATTAAATAAACAAATCTAACTATTTTTTTTAATTTGATTAATTCCATTTCATTAAATTTTAATTCTTAAATTCAATTTTGTCACATTTCTACATAACTCTCTAACCTCCTTCCACCTCATTAAGTGTCTCATGAATTTAAATAAATCTAATTTTTAAATTGGAATTATCCTCAACAAATTTGAGACAACCTTGGACACTTGGATCTCTTCCTCCATTGGTTCTCTTCAACACTTGGAAAAGTTTTTTACTAAAGGGAACAACCTTTGTGATTTCCTCTAACTTCTTCATCCTCCACCATTCATCTTTCTAGCTAAAATCCTAACCATTTGTTTCTGCCACATCACACAATGCATTGGAAATCCTATAAATATAGCCTCTTTTTACAACATTTGGCATCCCATCTTTGAGAAAAAATACTATGTAGAAATTCTCTAAGAGCCTTTGGTGTTTAAGGATTTATGAGCATTTAGAGAAATTTAGTATTTAGTATTTGTGCATTTTAGAAACATATTAGTTTAGAATCATGGCTTAGTTTAGTAGTTGCATTTCAATTCTCATATTAGTTTCCTTACAACATTTATACCACAACATTTGCATCATAGAATAATATTCATTTTTATCACAACAAAATTAATTTCATAGCATCATAGTATCAATCATATGGGTTATCAATAATGTAGGAATTAGGATTCTTGCATTTTACAACATTTCGTTCTCTAGGTTGTCATTCTAAAAGTAATAAGTGCAAGAAAAATATAAGAGCCATTATGATTCAAAGGAATCCTTAGAGATAGGAAACCATGGAATGGATTTAGGGATTGATAGTGTCTTGAATTTGATTAATTCTATGATTCAATTCTCTAATATAATATGTTTCATTGGTTTTGTGTGTTTTATTACTCTTTTACACATACTCAAAATTCGCAAACACATTTTTTGGTGCCCATCGTGGGGCTCAACCCCTTTTACTAAATTTTTTTGGAAATTTGTTTTACAGATTTGGACGTGGACTTTTATGTAGCGCATCTGTTAATGCTTGTGGAGCATATTCAACACCTTTCAATGCATCCAATTATTATTATGATGAATCTAGAGCATCATTTAGTGCATGCAACTCATCTTGCAGTGCATACAAGGGGTCTTTTAGTGCATTTTGTCTATATTTTAGCACAATCAATATTTTCTCTAGTGCATACAATAGTTCTTTTAGTGCATAGGAGTGATCTTTTAGCACATTTGATGTCTATTTTAGCGCATTTGGTTTACTTTGCAATTTTTTCAAAATTTGGAAACTAATCATATTCTTTGTTTTGTAGGTACTTCTAAACATTGTTAAAGACCTATATACCAAACTACTGATAATGTTTGTAGGGTTGGAGTTCTTTTAATGATTTATTTTCATTAAATTAGGAATCTAGCTTAATTAGGTGGTAAACAAATACCATGTCTATTGTGGTTGTGGAATGGTAGGCATATGCTCTCCCCTTAACTAGGTGACTTGAATGCTAGACCCATTCTTTTAATTTTTGTTACATCCTTATAGGGCCTACCTTGGAGGGAAAAAGTAATCACCCCAAGGGAACGACCTAAACTGGGAATAGGCTAAAGCCAAGCCACTTCTACTCGGTATATAAGTGCAGATACATGAGAAAATTTCAAGTATCACAAGGGGTTATACCGAGAGGATGGGAAACAATGGTCACTTGTTGTATGTATAATCTCTACCAAACGGATGCCCATACTAAAATGTTCTTGTGATAGTAAGCCAAAATAATTTTCTATTCACTATTGTAGTAGCGTTTGTTGCCAAGATGTCGCATATTTTTGTGGCTTTTAATACAAATGAGAAGTTCATCACAGGAGATTCATGAGAACTAAAGCTTGGCTAACCCAAGAATTGGGTGCCATGGAGGGGAGCTAATGTGGTAAAGCTTTTAATCATCCACCAAAAGTAAGCACAACTAGAGTAAAGTCCAAGTGGGAATCTGGTGAATATTGTCATGGCCAACCCTAGGAATTGTAGTTGCTTGATATGTCTTACATGTTTTCTCTAAAAAAAACATCAAACAAACATCACACACCAAAATTTACAAACCTTTATTCAAAAGAACATACAGAAAAATAGTCAATTCCCTTAACCGAAAGACAAGAAATCAACCATACCTTCAAAAACACTGAAAATTCCTAGATTAGCACATGCATTCCCTATTCCAACACGTTGAGTCCATCCACTAGCACATTTAGGCTATTTTCTTGTGCATTCACAACATCCTTTAGTGCATATAGGGAATTTTCTAGTGCATCTAGGAGACAATCTAGCACATCTGAGTCATTTTTTAGCACATTTGACTTATTTTCTAGCACATCTGAGTCACAGTCCAATGCATTGAGTCCAAATTTTAGCACATCTAATCCATTCTCTAGCACATTGAGTCCATTTTCAGGTGTATCTAAGGGACAATCTAGCACACCCTGTTTGTTTATTAACACATCCATTCCATCTTTTAGGGCATCTTTACCCTATTTTAGTGCATCTAGTTAACATCAAACCAGAGAGCTAAAGTCACCATCTTTTTGCATGTTTGAACTATAATTAGGGATCCTTTCCATAATAAAAATGTTCCTCAGTCCTAAAAATTCCTTAAACTAGTTGAAACTAACCTTTTCAAGCGAAATACTTAACTAAACCTTTGATCAAACATCCAAAATTTCCTAATCATCAAACCTAAATATGATCATCAACTGAGTTTCACCACCAGGATTTTTCATCCTTCATCCCAAAACAACATGCTTCACGCCAAATTTATCACCTTAGTATCATCAATATAATTTTTCATTCTATTTGACTTAGGTATCTCCTTGGAACTCCTCTGAACAAAGATCAAAAGCTTAGAAAACCTTCATCACTTGTATGCCTATTTTAACAAGATCCCAAAAATAGAAACTTAGAGAAAAAGAAATTGAAACTCAAAACACCAAAGCTGAGGGTGAAGAAAATCCATTCCAAAGATTCTACCAACCTGAAAAATGATGAAATCACTAAGGAAGAAATCCAAAATACTTAACAAGATCCAAAATTCCACCAATTTATGGAGAATATTTTTTCCAAAGATGAGGAAAAATACCTTTAATGCTAGCAAACCAAGGTGTGAAATTACCAGCTAACTGTGATGTGAATCAACTAAAAGGAACACCCAAAAGAACTTCAATTGATCCACCAAACATAGATCCAATAGCTTCCTTAACTCACCAAATGAAGAATTTGCAACAACTTCTTGACATGCGAAGAGGAACCACAAAACGATACTTGCTGCAAGAAATTTTCTCATATCCTTTTGATTCAACTATGAACATGATTCCATTTCCCAAACATTGTGAGTTTCCATAGTATGATAAATATAATGGTAAAACTAATCCTATAGATCATGTAAGGGAATTTTGAACCATGAGCCTTGAGTTTGCACAGGAAGACACTTATTTAACAAGATTTTTTCCACATAGTTTAGGTGGACAATCCATGGAATGGTTATCCAAAATTCCACCTGGTATCAAATAATTCAAAGAGCTGGTCAATAAGTTTATCACCCAATACTGTTACAACATCCAACATGAGATAAAAATGAAAGACCTTTGTAACACCAAAAAGAAAAAGGGTGAATCATTCCTCATATTTTTACAAAGATGTAGAAGATTGTTCGCATGATACGCTCGTCCAATACCATAAAAGGAAAAGATGGAAATATTTATTGATAATTTAAATGATGAGATGAGCTATAGACTTGAATTACAATGTCCACCCACCTTTGATAAAATGATTGAAAATGGGATCAAATTTGAAGAAGCCTTGGTCAAGAGAGGAGTTTTAAAACTCTACAATGAAGGGAACAATGCTACAAACTCTTCCAATAATTATAACAATAGTAACAAACCAAAATTTGGGCAAAGAAACAAAAATTCTAATAACAATGATGCTACAACTAAAACATAAAATGAAAAACCAATATTTAACTTGACAACAACTGCCACTAGGACCAATAAAAACAACCCAAACCCCAATCAAAATACTAATCAAAATGCCAATTAAAACAACAATCAAAACAATGTTGAAGATAAAACACCACCATATCGAACATGATCAAATTGAAGAAGATTCACACCTTTGGGATAGTCACTCAAATTAGCATTAAAAGTGCTTATTGCAGCCAAGCTTATAAAATTACAAGAGGAAAGAGATTATAACCCACAAGTTAAAACATCTTGGTGGAAAAATGCACATTATTGTGATTATCATTGAAACAAAGGACACAAAAAAAATGATTGCATGCAACTGAAGCATTTGATTCAAGACTTGATTGATAAGAAGAAAATATTTATAGAGGAACCCCAAACAAATATTGATCATGGTACATCTAAAAAATCTCAACCTAACTATGAAAAAGGGGAATCTTCTTCAACAAACACCAAAGGAAAAAATGTGAACTATATCTATGATACCACCATTCTTAACATTTCTACAATTGATCTAATCCAAGTAATATCATCAACATCAATGAAAAATAAGACAACTTACCAGTACCAACTAATTTTGAATTTTTCCAATCCCAAACCATGTTGGGACACTTGACTGCACCTTATTTCCTATCATTTTCTAAAAATTATGATGTATCACTCACCCATCCACACAATGTTGTTCTCCATATTGAAGTTTTAATCCATAAATCTCTAGTCAAATGTGTTTTAATAGATGGAGGAGCTAGTCTAAATATCTACACTTTAAAGCTTATTAATGCATTGCGATATTTAGAGGATACAATAGATTGCAGTAAAAAGATTGCCATGAAGGAATATGATGGAGAGGAATGCTCATCTAAAGGATGAGTTATTCTACCAATCAGAGTTGGCCCTATGGTGAAGGATGTGATTTGTCAAGTACTTGATCTCCCCTTGACATGTAATATCCTCCTTGGAAGACCTTTGATACATGAAATGCAAGTGATATCCTCTACATACCATCAGTGTATTAAATTCCCACACGATGGATTTGAAATCACAATACAATGAGATCCTAATCCTTTCATGTATGGCCATAATCTAAGCTCTAAAGCTAATATCCCCATTCCTAGGAATCGTGAAGCACTTCCATCTCAAACACATGTTGATCCTAAATCTTTGAAAATATCCATTTCAATCACTACACTATCAGACCCCAAGGTCCAAATTCATGATTTGAGATGTGGAGAATACTGCTTGGATAAGTTGCTAACAAAAGACATTGATAATGTCATTAAGAAAGGTTAGAATTCTAACTATGATATCAAAATAGCTATAGAAAGAACACAAAAAGATGACCATACTTGGATTGAAACATTTTGGGATCCTAATGATACACCTACATATTCTATGTCTGCTTCCACTCAAGATTTTCATACCTATGATAACCCCCTATTTGACCAAGACATCTATGATAATCCACTCTTTGATCATAAACCCACTGAGGATATCCAACCATCATCCTTCCAATCCACCTACCCTAGAGTAGGATATGAATCTCCTATTGTGGCCTCTACTAAGCCATCTTGCTAAGTCACTAAGGATGTGTAAGCTTCCTTTGATGTTAACAGTACCAAAAAGGATAGTATCAAAGACTCCATTGAGGGAATCACCATCCCCCTTCGTCCACTAAATATCTTTCTCACTCCACCTATTCCATCCATCTCGCCCATGCCCATCCACCTTCTAGACATGGATCAACAATTATCACTCAAATAAAATTTAAAGGAGATAATTCAAGAATCAAAGGTAAAAATTCCCTTTTCAAATGGACATCCAAAATCAAAGGAAAGCATGAAAACAAAAATAGATGATAAAAAGTCCCTTAGCCAAATTAAAGAGCTATAGGACAAGTCAAAAACAAAGAAAGATCTAGAAAAGTCCTTTAGCCAAAATAAATAGCTATTGGATAAACAAAAAAGAAAAAAAGATCCATACATGTCACCTAGCCAAAATAAAAAGCCATGGGACAAACCAAAAATAAAAGTAAAAAATAAAAGCATACCAAAGTTGATCTCCAAACAGGCCTCTCCCTCAAAAATCACTGGGGGCATCTATCAAGGAAGAAAATAAAAGAAAAAAATTGTTAATCTAAGGTCTCCACTCAGATCACATGGGTATGTGTAGGATCATCATGGATAAAATAGGCCCTTAAGTGGCAAAAAATTCAGAAAAATCAGAGTTAGGCAACTTGACGTAAAAAATTGAATAATTTATCTATATTATTTCAAAAATATGTAAGAATATAATCTATAGAAAATTGAATGTAGCTTATAAAATACTAGGTGTATTTAAAATAAAAAATCTATTTTGTGAAAATTTTAAATTTCAGTGTAGTCATACTTAAATTTCAGGGAAAAATAAGAAGTAGGTGTCTGTCTGACCACCCTAACCACAATAAAATGATAATATTTTTTTATAATATTTTAAACATAAGTAGAGGAATCATGTATAGATGTGATGCATATTTTTTTGTAATTTATTTCCAAGTAAATAATTAATTATGAATTTTTTATTACAACTTTTAAAAATTATAAAAAACTCGTATGCCTGACCACCTTAACATGGTCAACATTTCATGAAATTAATTTTTTCTTTTTCTAATCCTATAGTATGCAAAGCATAGAATGTGATGCATGTTTTCGATTCTAAAAATGTGATACCATTTGAAAGCTATAGATGTTTTTCGATCAGCCTATCAATTAGGACTTTAGTCGTAATTCAAATAGAAAAAGAATAATAATTATTTATTAAATTCAAAGTAAAGCATAATTTATATTGGTGGAAAACTGAGAATATCCTTTAAAAACCCTTTTCATTTCATCAATTTTGGGTTAAAAGAATTCATCAGCCGCATACCCTACAAATACCCATCATATCGCCACTTTTTGGCCCATCATGATCCTACACATACCCACATATTCTATTCTACCCATCTAAGAGTCAGCTATATGTCATGTCATTACACCTCCATTGGTGATGTAGTTCAATGTGTCTTTGATGATGACCCCTTCACGTACTATAACTCATTGATTTCCCGAGCTCCTTTTTGTCTGAAGCCTGATGACCCACATAGTTTCAACATTAGAGATCCTATCATAGCCTCTTTTATCTATCATCGTTCATACCTTCCTCTTCTACCCCTCATTACGATTGGTCCCTTTCATCCAGCATGGTCATTCACACAGGATCAGGGCATCGTCAAAGAAGTTTATGGATGTAGAGCCTATCAGTTGTCTACCCCTGAAGGAGACCTATTCAAAGAACCCATCAATAGTCTACAACTCAAGAAGATCTACACCTGAATCATCCAGTGCATGGTAAAATTCCTAAAAAAATACAAAAAATGAGAAAATATCCTAAAAAAATGGTCTCCTTGATGAAAACCTAGAAAACAGGCTTCTTGGTGACAACAAGAAAAGTAAAATATCAAGAAAAAATTAAAAAAAATTAGAAAATTTGAAAAAAAGAAAAAAGGAAACAACACAAAAAAATCAAAAAAATTGAAAATACAAAAAAATATAAAATCTGAAAAAGTACAATAAAAATAATTTGTGAAAACTTGGCAATAGGTGCTATTTGTGATAGATCAGTTTTTCCATCTATTTGAGCATGCATCAGTAATTTTCTTTCGCCATCATTCTGCTTGTCATCAATAAAGCCTCATGTACATATCCTACCATTGTGGTCATGTCTCACCCTGGACTGGGGGAAAAATCTTGAACTCATTGGGGGCAATAAACTTTGAGCTTTAACCAACAAAAAAACAACATTGAAAACACAACAATCATAGTGCAACTTAACATTGAACATCAATCATCAAAATTTATAGGTCAACCATCCATATCAAACGTCAAATCAATCTATCCAAACAAATCTAAATGGATGATGTTCTTCTGAATCATGGTTTTATCATGTTAGCATGAATGTTCAATTGTTGTACTTTGATTTTTGTTATCATATCTGTGGAGCACCTCAAGGATGTCTTGAACTAGAGGAGCAAGGAAGGAGTATGATTTTTCTTTTTCTGCTATCTATGAGTTGATCATTACTACTATGTGAATTTTCATGAGACATGCTCTACAAAGTATCACTGATGACATTCAGAATTTGCATAGGAAAATGATTAACTCTTGTTTTTTTATGCAAGAAATGCTTAGGTCATCTAAGTCTAATTATACCTAGATGCTTTTCTTAATTTGCAAGATCAAAAATCAATGAAGTAGTACTTAGATCATTGTGGTATAATTATACCATCGATGTTTGTACTCACTTTCAAAATTTTAAAGGCTCAATGATGATAAAAGCATGACAAATTCACTATATATGATGAAAAAAATTGCATATTTAGATTTGCATGGTTAAGGTAGATTGCATCCATATTGGTTTTGCATCTGTATTTATGGATTTTCAAAGGCTAGCACAAGTTTTCAAAATGATGTTATCTCTATCCACAATGAATTGAGTACATTTGAAATTATAAAAAAATATCATTCTCATATAGTTGCATAATCATTTTCATGTCATACATACATTACAAAGCATATTATACACACATACATACATACATACATTATTGCATCATTCATCCATCCATACATCACATTAGAATATTTGCATTAGAAAACACAAAAAGAAGTGCATTGCATCTCAATTGCATAATCAAATTCATTGCATATAGTATCATATCTTTGCAATAAGAAAATATAAAAACACAAGGGGCATCACATCCCATTTAGATCCACCCCATATGCAAAAAAACATCATCCATAAAACATATAGAAACATAAACCATGCATCATCATATCGTCATTGCATCCATACATAATCATACATTATCATGTAAACATCATATAGCATATAGAATAAAAATTAAATGCATTTGTCATAGGCATCCATCATAAAATCATATAATCATGTATAGACATATAGATCACTAATCATCGCCGCATATCATATAAAACTCAAAATCTTAATGTCAAAGAGTACAATGATGTACAAACATGTAAAGAGATACATCATTAGAAAGGGGGTAGTAAATCATAATGTCTCAGCTGAATCAAAGTGTACATCATGTATCAAATACAAACATCAACAACAGAGCTATGTGGTGCTCTCCTTAATGATGTTGTCCCTATACCTATTGATGTACCTGATGGCCTACCCCTATATCTCTGCATGGTGGATGTGTAACACCTCTGCTAGTGTTATGAGAGTGGCTCCTCCTACTAGCTGACTAAGCATAACTAACTTGATGCTCTAGGGGAACTACCTCATGATATTGTCCCCTGTAGTAATCTACCTCTCAAGTGATTCGAGTAACCTCCTAGAGTACATTCACTATCAAGGTGCCTTCGTCTACTCTTTGTAGTCTCTCTGCCAGTCCCTCTACCTGCTCGCACTGCTTCCTCAAGGTATCTCTCTTGGCTTTAAGCATGGAAACATATGCCTATTCTTGTGTCTATGCCTCTTCATGTACCTGTAGTTGACCCTGAATTTGAGCCAACTATCCCTGCAATGTATGAACCTGGGCCTATAAAGTAAATATCTGAGCCTGCTGCTACTGTGAGGGAAATGAAATCTAACTATGCTATTGAACTGAAACCACTAGTGATCTCCTCCTCCTAGGTACTCTGAAGTCCCACACATCCAACACTGGTCCATCACCATCTCCATCCTCATCCCCATCATCACTGCTCTCTCCTTCCATCTCCTCATCATCTCCCCCACCTCTCCTCCACCTGCGTGCATGAGGTGCTACCCTCTCATCATCATCTAATAAAGGTATTGGCTAGTCAAGACTAGATATCCACGAGAATGGATGTGAGAAGAAGTAAAGTGCATACTCCTATGATACTGTAGCCTTGATGATCTCTAGGTGATACTCCCATATCACTTCCTGTAATCCCTGATAATCCTCAACTATTGCATCATAAGACAAAGTGGGCTTCCACTCTAGTATATCAATCCATCGTCATGCATAAAGAGCCACTCCCTGGGGGATTCCCTATACTCTACCATACTATTGCAACACCCTCCCCAAAAAAAAATTCTTAATAACAAATGGCATCATCCCAATCAAATAACAAGTTGTACACATATAGGGCATCTCATTGTCATCCTCTGGCCGCTGCTCACAATCAACATATGGCCTCCATGTGACTGTATCTAGATCATCCAATACCCTCCTCTAGTACTCCAGTTTACCCAGGTTATGCTAGATAATTCAACCTGTGTATGCCTGAACGTATGGCCTCCTTGTTGGATGATGTATATCGAAAACTAGATGAGTGACAACTATATGCTCCCACACCCATATCTAAAGAAATGTAACCCTAGCTGATAAACTAGATACTCATGATATAAATGGGAAAGCATGTAGGATCCCCATGCATATTTGATACCCTGTGTGATCATACTCTCAAGTATCTAACCCCAGTGGATTGAAAGTCCCTTCGACCTATGGTTGGAACATAGAAATCCTACAATAAATCTATCAAGAACACATGGAAATGTTGCATAGGGATCAACAATCTCTCGCCATGGAATCTTATAACCACAAATCTAATCATCCTCAAAGACTGTATGTAGTGCATCTATACCTCCTTGCCCAGTGGAATCATGCACAACTAGCTCTCAGACAATAGGAATCCTCAAAATCTGGTAAACACCCTCTAGTTTCACTGTCATCTTACCAGTGGGTAAATGGAAGGTGTTGTGGTCATTGTACCACCTCTATACTAAAGTATTCAGAAGTCTCTTGTTAATCCTATGATGGGGAATGCCAATCAATGAAGTCAACTCGCATTGTCCAATCACATTTAGATCAACCTAATCCAAATGTGCAATCAACTCCCAAGTCCTCAGGAAACACTCTCGTGACATGAGGATAGTCGAACGATCCTATTATCATAACATATCACACATTAGCTATCATATTATTCAATCAACCTATCAATCTAATTAGCTATAATGAGATTTTGATTGAATCTCGTGAGCACCTATCATTGATCCTCACATATCATGAGGTCAATCATCATTATCCTATCATTGATCCTCACCTATCATGAGGTCAATCATCATCATCCTATCATTAAGTCTCACCTATCATGAGGTCAATCATCATCTAATCTATCAACATCATCAATCATCATCAAATCAAAAGCTAACATGATCAACAATCATCAAAATCAAGGAGTCTAATCTAAAATTCATCAATTTGACCTAGATGCACTAAAATAGTATCTCAAAGTGCTAAAAAAATTAATGTGCCACAAAATTATTTCAATGCACCATAACAAGGTTTCTATGCACTAAACTTATCTATTCACCATAAAAAGTTATTAATGCATTATTTCACTGCATGAGTGCACTAGACATTACCTAATGTGCTGGAAAAATAACCCCATGCGCTAATTTATGACTTATATGCACTATAAATCTACATGCACTACATCATCCATCATATGTACTAAATATAGGTGTGATTGTGCTAAGAATATGGATGTGCTAAAAACCTAACCCTATACGCTAGAATAGTAGCTTGATGTGCTACATCAGACACCAAATGTGCTAAAACATTGAAATCTACATTTAAAATGTGAAAAATGAGGGAAAAATGAGATTCAAATTTCATGAAGGAGTTTTTCGAGGTAGTACTAGAGGTCCATACATTGCTAGGTGGTTGTGATGTCGCACTTGCTCGAATTGGTAGGTCTAGATCA